>CM076580.1:1162083896-1162421764 GCA_034641835.2 Pinus albicaulis
AGATTCTAACCAATAGGATAAACCACCTATTGTGTTGACACATTTCCACGAGCATGTTTATAAATATTAAGAATGTTGTTGACCTAACAAAGAATCTCTCAGGAATCAATTATGTCTGAAACTAAGAATGTAAAGGCCAGCTTGATTACAAGCGTTTCCTTAGAGTTGAGTCCCCTGCAGGACATCCTTCCCTCCATTGCAAAGAATACAATAAGCTAATTTCAAGATATGAATGCCTCTGCCTTTTTTTGGTAATGCAGTTCCATAAAATGTATCTCATCCCATCTTCAAAGTTAAGCAGATCTTAACTGCTGTCTGCAAACTGTTCCGGTTCTGCCCCCTTAGATTAATTGTTAATCATTGTTGTGCATTCTTTGTTTTTTATTTTTCCATTCATAAATAGAATGCAATTCCTCCATTTGACTCAAAATTCGCTCATCATCATCACCCCAAAATTATTTTTCACTTGAGGAGATAAGGCCTTCCAGATGTGCAAACACTGCTTCAACAAAAGCTTGAATTGTTGTTTCCCCAAAACCCGCAAATTATCTCATAGTAATGTTATCTCATGAGTAGTAAGAGAATGATCCCTTAAGGTAGAATATGTTGGATCCTCAAATGAAATTGAATTAACTGAGCTAAGGACTTCCAAAGGATTATCTGACCAAACAAAAATCTGAAGCAAGGCCTATCTTTTGTATTGTTGCAAGTCCTTCTTGATGTTGTTCCTTTTTAAACACACAACTTTGGTTGAGTTTGGTTCTTGCTGAACATGCCTTTTTTAGGTTACACTACCTGTAAAGGCTAATCTGTTAAATTTGGGGTTTTTCCAGTGTAATATGGGCATTACATAAATGTGTGCGAGTTTTCTATACCTCTCAAAAATGAATTCTTTAATGTCCCAAATCTAAAAATGAATGCCCTTCCATGTCTTAGGAATAATACTTGGATATGTCTCTTTGCTTGATATGGAAAACTTCAATCTCAAAATAAATCATCTCATTTTTATTTGTGGGTATGGACTGTCATATGGACAGGGGTTTTCTTCTGTCATATTTTTGTAGTGTTCTTTCATATTTATGCCCATGTCATGTTCCTGCAATGTGAAATGCTTGTTTTTCATTCCTATTTTATTTTAGTTATTATAAATTGTATTTGCTCTGGTCTAATACACATTTCTAATTCTTGCAGAAAAGGCACTGTTTGGAGAAAAGGAGTGGTATTTCTTCACTCCCAGGGATAGGAAGTATCCAAATGGTTCTCGCCCCAATAGGGATGTTGGCTCAGGATATTGGAAAGCCACAGGTGCAGATAAACCCATCACTGCTAAGGGCAGCAATAGGAATGTTGGAATCAAGAAGGCTCTGGTTTTCTATGTCGGAAAAGCACCTAAAGGAAACAAGACTAATTGGATTATGCACGAATACTGCCTTGTCGATGTCAATAGATCTTCAAAGAAGAAGGGTAGCTTAAGGGTAAGCAATTGTTCCTGTGTATTGTCTTCTATGCATACTCCTGTATGTCAATAGATAGTGTAGGTGTTGTTTGGTTTAAAACACTTGTTAGGTTGGATGCCATTGTGGCCTAGTCGTGATAGGGCCCAAGTCAGCTAGACTCGTCACTCTAGGGAATAAATCTATTTGGGAAACAGGGGTTTATCATTTAAGTTATAAAATCAAGGGTTTTCTCACGATTAGATCATGATGAATTGATGCTACACTGATATCATAATGAGACTGTGGATATTCGTTTGATCAACATATTATTGATAAATATGATTATTTCCAACCATATTATTGAAGAGCTTCAAGGGCTTTCCTCATTTGATGAAAAATACACTTCAAAACTTTATACATTCATCATTTGTATACATGAGTTTAGATCATAAATATAGCATCATATAGCATTCAATTCTTTGTAATCATAATAACAGAGCTTAAGGATTAGAGGAATCCTAGTGATGCATTGAAATTCTTTGAATATATATACAATAAAATTCTTACTCCTTTTTGCTAATACGTATTTCTTGCATAGGTTTTGATTTCAATGCAACAACATAGTTAGATCAATTGCTCGCTTTCTAAACATAGAACCAATTTGATGGTTTTCTTCATATAAGTTGACTCAAAATTTTCTTTGGATTTATATATAACTTCAATTGATTTCTCTGTGATAGTTTAGATGTTGGAAAGAGGCTACATGTCTTCCTAATGCCCAAATCAAGTGCATTAGTTTCTCATATGGATGTTTGGTCCTGAATGTTATCAGACTGTCCCCCACTGGCAGCTGCATTTGTCACTTTCTTGTCATGTAAATTTGAAAACCTAAAAGTAGATGCTTCTTGTCCATTTTTATTATGCAGTTGGAAACATGGCACTACATCCTTTGTAAACCATCGTTCATCATAGTTAATACTTTATCAACGCAAGTGTTATGATCTGAATATATTAATAGTTTATTTCCTGAAGGCATCCCTTCATAAAATTTGATGTCCGTTACACTAAGCTCATCATCGTTTGGCAACTTCATAGTGGATCCTATAATATTCTTAATAGTGTATCATTTGGTCTTTTTTCTTACAATTGAGGTTGAGATGTGCAGTAAGGAATCACTGCAAGAGGTGTATGGAGAGTCCTTGCTGACACAATTATCTTTAACTCCCTGCATATTTGAAATTGGAAGGATGTTACTATCAGAAAGAGTATTCCCTTCCTTGGGAAGTCCATCCTGTTCTCTGAGATTTAGCTGACTTTTTACACCTTCAGAACTGCTACCTCTATCCATGGTGTCTTATTTAGGATTTTCCTCCTGTTTAGGGGGATATAGTCATTTCCATGCTTTCGTCTTTGCTTCAACCTTTCTTATACCTTGTTTTTCAAGCTTGAGCTTATCATCAGTGTCGCTTGACTTGTTTTTCTTGCCACTATTTCAGAATTCATCCCATTTTATTCTTCTTAGATGTTACAACATTTAAATTCTTCTAATTTTCTGATTTTTCCTGTGTGTTGCTTTTCTAGCGTCCTCCAAGACTTTTCTTGCTGCTCCCAAAACTCTGCATATTTTTCCCAAAAAATTTCTTTCGTTGGTTCCATTTTTCAAATTTTCAAATACCATCTCCACTGGCAGGACTTTTTGACAGAAAAATTTTGAATCCGGGCACTAAGGAGAGTTGGTCTCTCTCTGTGTCAATAATTTCACTCAATACAGGCTTCTACTCAAACCAAGGAAGTCTACTTTATTTTCTTCTTTCTGATTCATTTATCAAATTCTTGGAAATTGATTAATGAATGTATTTGACCATCCTTATGTAAACCCCGAACAATAGAGCCTTTTGTATTTTTGTATTTTTATTTTTTAATTTTTATTTCATGCTCAAGACTATAATATATATACTTTGTATTATAACCTTGGTCCCTTGTTTATAAAGCCCTTAATATATATTTGGAGCCTTCCCTTTGTATATTTTATCAAATGTATTAGCCTGACACACAACTTAACCCACTCTCTAAGGTTTGAACATAATATAACAAAATGCTTTCATACTCCGACCTTATCACTTAACGTTAAACCAATGGTTCGACGACTTTAAACATATGCATAACGCTTATAACATTCAACCATGGGTTATAAAATTAACACAACATTCATATTGTATGGTGGTTCACAGGCCCCACACATCCATCGTAATTAAATAGTGTTAAGTCAACACAAAACTGGCGGTCTTTACCTGGAGTTAACTTCTGTGTAGTTGAACGTGCATTTATTGTTAGATCTCTTGGCCTCCAGATCGGACGATGTGCAAAAATATTGTGTTATTTTTCCCGTCGGACCTTAACACGTAAAAAAAATGCGATGGGGGCATTATTACCCCAGTGATGTGGCAACATATAATAAGATCGCGTTTTTTTTTAATGGTTTCGCTCCGAGCCAAAGGCAGCGCGACGTGAGAGGTGATGGGTTCCGAAACCCACTCTGGGATTAGAACAGTGCATGACCAGAGTTTTACTATGGTTAACACATTTCTTTGTACAAACTCTATCTCATTAACTCCGGGTCTAGCCTCAAACAATATCGCTCGACTAACGATGAAACAAGTTAATTTATTCAATGGGCAGGGTTTGCCACCTTCGACAGAGTTCAATGTTCTTTGGGCAAATGAAGTATGGAAGGTTTTCACTCCTATAAAGCTTTGTTTTAACACACATATCTCGACACCTTATACAAAGGCTCAATATCCCTCACTTGGGCTGAGAACCACTACAAACTCACTCAACCAATAGACTCACTCTCAGCCTCTTATAGGGGTTCTATATCAATTTGACACATTCAGATTAATTACTGAGAACCGACACTCAACCACAGACAGAGAGCACTACAGGAGATTTAACACAACAATTGTTCTTATTCAATTTATTCACAGAGTTCTCAATTCAAAATAATCATTCTTCGGAGAATTTCGATACATACACATAGATAGGCAATAAGGCTAATTCTTATTCCAATAGAGAATATAGTTTCTTAATTGAATCTTTCATCACAAAATCCCCCTTTCACCGTGTCCTGGTTACAATATATATTTCATTGTATGACTCTCTGCCTTCGAGGACCATTTTTATTCTAAACATAAAAGCCTAATTACATAATTTGTGACAACAACCGAATGATGAACAAAACCAAAACTATTCCGACTTCTATAAGTAGCTATTGAACTACTCCTAACCGCAATACCGTATAGCTAATATGTTGACACCTTGCCGTTACAAATTTAAATAATTTCGAACCCTCGTAGCCACAAACATGCGACAATCCTCCTACATTTCGGCTAGTGTCTAATGCCCTCGCATCACTTTTTCTTCCGATACCATTGTAGAGTGCCATTGTGGTAATTCTTCTCCCGAGGGGTTCTCACACAATTAGGTATTTTTCAACATTTTCCTCTTAAAAATTCACAAGGTAACAAATTTATTAGAGCCATACGCAATTCATAAGATAAAACTTCAATACGTAATATGTTTCCTACCAACAATGTAACGAACAATTCATTTTAGTCCCAAATTTTCACACACTCCTGTGCCTGTTGTTCCGATAATATAATTGTAATCATGCGCCTATAATCACACAAATTTGATACTTTTAATGTCTCAACTACACTATATAATACAACTATCTAAAACGTTAAAAATCGTATCGTGTTCTAAAATGATAAAAATTAGATCCTCTAGATCTTGGCCGGGCATTTTGTGCAGATCACCATTCAGCTTGTGCTTTAGGAGAACTCCATCAGTATGCCGCACTTTGGTGACTCATGTCTTTGAGTTTAGCATAGGTGAGATTACTTCACTGCCTCTACAACATAGCTTGTCCCTACGCTTACCCTTCAAGACTCTACGTTCCGTCGAGGACCTCTCCTCTTACAATGAGAATTCTAGGCTTCATCCCGAGGTGTGCTAGATTTATCCAAGGTCATCCATTTGAATCATCCAAACTCTCCGATGTTCACTCATGACCTTAATAATAACTTCATATTTTCATTCATGCATATGTGCTCGAGTTTAGAATTATAGATTAACACATGGTTAATTGCTTCAAAATGTTGATTGTGGTACCGTACATTTACAAGAGCAATGGCTTTATTTTGGAAAGGAAATGTCATTTCAGTAGTAATCCCTCTCCTTCCTCGACACATATGGATAGAGGGCAGCTGGTTTTGAGTCAGCTTAATTTGATTTGAACCCATGATCAATGCCTTCCCATCATAACTATGCCTTGCTGGATGTTCAACCAATTTTGCTAACCGTTGGATCTTTAGTGTTTGTTGATAGATACATATCCAAAAGGTTTACTCCATATGACCACGGCTCGATCGTTAGAAGAAATGGAATTCCTCCATTTTTGCGTTAACACCAATGATATATGGCAGTGCCTTTGAGCATTGGTCACTCCCCGTAGGATATCATCCACCAATGGATCACTCATTCACAATGGTTGATGAAGCTAAGGGCAAGCCCATTCGAGCCTCCTTGTTTGTCCCCACAACAGTCTTTAGACATCCTCTCTATCCTATCCGTTTTACTAAGCACTTATATTTCCACTTCAATCATCTTTATTGTCCATGCAAATTCTCTTTCTTACACTCTCTCATAACTAGTCATTTAGCAATTAGTTTCTTGTTTCCGTTTGTAGACATTGATATTTTTTATGCTTTCAACATTGTTCGAGGAGATGCTTTTACACTTTCTTCTTTGTAATTTTGAACTAGATGTGTTATCATAGTCCCTTTTACCTACTTTTGTGGTAATTTGTTGACATACGATTATCTTGTATTATTTTACATGGCGCATTTTTTAAGTGTTGTTCTTATGCAATAGCCGTAAGATGTAGGAAAATTTTATTATTTAACTACAGGTAGGAACTAAAACAATTGATATTTTTTTCTTATTTTTTTTTTCATAACCGGCATCCTTTAACAACACAATGAAGCAGGAGACAAACATTTATTTTATGTATGGCTAAATTTTTGGTGTGCTTGTACCTCCGCATATTTCTTAAATATAGCACATGAAAATATGCTTTTCAAATGAAGTATTTTCCCCAATGGAACTCATGGGATTTTTATATACACAATTCAGATGAATAATATTATTTGTGTGTGCGCGTTGTGCGCTAATTTGCCTAAATTAGGGGTTTGGGTTTTGACTCTAGCCGGAACTTGTATTACCCTACCATTTCGATCATTGTCTACATATGTTAAGTGTCCACTACTAGAGCAATGGCTTACTCAGGTAAATTCTTCAACAACTATCACAATGTCTTCCAAAATTATTCCTAAACTCGACCGAGGTTTGATCAATGAAGACATATTGAAGTAAAATTTGAGATTGCTTAGGGTTATAAACTATCAAATCTTTGTTTTACCTAATTATCTTATTATTTTGGTTCCTGATCTAATTCTTTGTCATGACATTGCAAGTCAACACACACACACCCAAAGGTTCAATCCATCATTTCAGATGGATTTACGTTTGTGCAATATGCCTTGTATCCGAGTGTCAATTCCAATCCTCTCTTCTATTTGTTCAATATTTATCGTTTACTTTTCTATTCAAATATAATTGTTATTTAATTTAAAGCGTTTAACCGCATCAATAGGTTGGTAGTGTAATCAAGCAGGAACCTTGAAATATCCGCACTAGTTTCAACATTACTCTTGAGTATTCAGATCCCAATGAATACACAAGCATTCCTTGAAATTCTTCTGTATGTATTTTTTAAAGTTTTCGTGTCGTCTTCTATACCATTTTTTTGATTTGATGTTGTTTATTTATTACCAACATCTTGTATTCCTTATCTCTTACCATCATTGTAGACAATGTTTGTCAATACTATCATGCTCCATCACTAGCATTATTGGTGCCTATAGTCCACCGTGGTCTTAGGGAAAGAAGTGCAGATACTAAAAAAGAAAGCACCCCGTATTTTTGGAAACATGTGTTCTTTGGTATCGCAGCCAAAGGATATGCTATCATATATAAGCTTCGTATGCTTCCTAAGTGAAGAAGGTATTGAAGAATATTTTTCCCCGTATGTGCCTCTCGCTCCCGTACATCCCGACCTCCGAAAACAACCTAGAAGACTTTGAATGATTTTGTAGGCCTAGAAATGTTCGAAGACGTGTAGATTTAATATTTGAATTTTTCCTAGGCTCTATGGAAGAAAGAATGTATTTGCTTTAGTAGTACAAACTTCTAGAAACTTAAGTGACCGTTTGAACACCAAAAGTTGTCGTTATATTTTTCCCTTCAAATAAGAATACAATTCTGTTAGGGGCCTTAAAGGAGATTGATTCCAAACTATCAGATTTAGAAGCTATATACACATTTTTTAATACGCATATATTATAAGATTTTTCCTTTACTAATATTAAACTATGGCATCTAGATAACAAGTTGAGCAAGCACATTTGATAAAAATGAAGTTTGTTAGTCCAACTCCTCTTCAAAAAGCAATACCCTGTGGAAATGGAATAAACGTGTTAGGTGTTCTCATCAATGCCAAGCCATCACAACTTATTACATTTCGATATAACATTCTAGTGATTATTGGGTTACCCTTATACAAGACGAGCATTCTTGCCAGTTATGTTGCATTGTGCGTCTGCTTAGATGTGTGGTTTGCGTCGTTTTCCATAAAATCGCATTGTCCTCGCTGTGCTCCACAGGAGGATGGCCTATCAACGTGCCTTTTATTTCTCATCTTGCAGTCCAAGCTTGGTGTAGCATTGAGTCCATTTTTCTTCCTTTATTTCTCATCTATTCATTTTTACTATTGTTTATATGTACCAAAAGTGCCATTTCCAATGAAGGTAGGTGTTACCGAGAATTTTAGGTGCAATTTCTTTAAATTTCTCAAGTTTTTTCCCTAAAAATTAAACTTCTGAGCATGCATTTCATCCTTGCCTCAAATGAAAACCGCAGCGTAATAAAATGTAATGGAAGACATGTTTGTTCAAGGAAGCCTGGCCATATAGAACTACCACCTTTATGGACTCTACAAGAGGATTACCATTTTTTTATTGCAATTAAAGTTGCATTTTGTTCATCAGAAATACAAACTCTTATCAAATTGCAAGGTGTAATTCCAATCTAAATAATAAGTGGGGGTAGACAACATGCCATGAACATCCAATTCAAAAGTGCTTGTTAGGGTTTAAGTAGCTTACAGCTTCTTGTTCCCTGGCATTGGGTTTTTGAAATATCAATTTGCTAAATTGTTTTAACCCAATTTTCTCTTGATTTTATGGAAATTGGGTGTCCGGATTCAGAAAATTTAATCTCTATTATTTTGTCTTCTATTAGTATGAATACAATTTTAATATGTAAACCCATTACATTAAGTAATGAAGTGTTCACTAGAGAAGCAATACCCAATTTCAATACTCATGCTCTCCTCCAAAAAGTTATAAAGCCCAAGTATCGGATTCATTAAGTTGGACATGAAAGTCATTTTGATATGTGAGCTTTTGAATGAGGATTAAGCCACAAGGGAATGAAGGTAAAATTCTGCATGAAGGATAATTTTAAATGGGTTTTATAACCATTTTATGTCCCGTTTTAAAGTTTCATTTAAAAAAATTGAAGTCGCCATCGTATACTAACATTATAAGCGCCGCTCTTTCGATCTTTTTCCTTTATAAGCATCAATATTCCAACGCCATGAAACATTTCTTCTTTTCGTTGGTCATGCGATGTTCCATTTTTTTTTTTTTTTAAAAATGCCTCGTCGGTATTGTGATGCCTTTTTCCTGCGTCAGATACAGGCCTTTTTTTTATGTTTTATCACAACACTTTGGGAAAGTGTCGTATCGCGACACTTCTTTAATAAGTGCCGAAGTGTGACATTGAAAACGTTGGACCACATATTATCGAATTATGATAGTTTACAAATGTCGAAGAGCGACATTCAAAACGTCGTACCCCATATTGTTGGAATTGCGATAAATATTATTGCCCAAGAGCGACGGCTGGAAAACATCGAAAGAGTGACGCGTTGTTTGAAATGCTAAAAAGTGCTCTAATTGCGACACTTTGGCAAAGCGTAAAAATTGCGACATAATGGCTAACCACATTTTTGTCTAGCCTCGAACTATCGCTCTTGCGACGACTATGTGTCGAATAGTGACGAAAGTGTATTACCTAAATTGGGCCAATTTTTCTAGTGGTATTTTAAATAATCACAATATTTTACTTTTATCTTACCGATTTCGATACGTAACTTTGATTAGCCTCAACTTAGCATATATACGTGGATACACCAATGTAAACTTGCATATACTAAGATAAATTTATCGTTAGATAAACTTTCGGTAAATACATATTTAACCCAATCCTATCGCCCCGCATCATATAGTTAAGTAGTAAATATGTGCGTAATAACAGTAATAAATCATCACAAAAGAGCATCACACATGAACACCAAGATTTAAGGTGGAAACCTAATTTGCAGAAAACCACCGCCGATGTCGCTCGTCTTCAATATTTTTTATATAGAAAGCCGCTTACAAGATTGTAACAAATGTGACTCACACGCAGACGTTGTGCATCTATCCGTGTATACGTGTCCCTCATTCTCTAATTCGCTACCGGAAGGGAGCTCCAACCCCCGATCTCATTTACTGTGCTCATCACCGGAAGGGAGCCTAAACTCGATTAGAACACCTCATCTTCTACTTACAAGGAGCCACATTCTCGCACCGAAGGTTTCAACCCTCGCAACATTGCGGCACTATGTTTCATAAATTTTCACACTGGATCCCACAACTTCAACACAAATAATCATTAATATCAGCACCAATAAACCTAACCCAAACTTCAATCAAAATAGTGAGATCACCGTAACCAGAACATAGTAATAAACCCATATTTCAGAATCAAGATAGAATCAATCTCAACCCCGATAATTCATTATCTTAAAATACATAACTACTTCACTTTACCGATCCCGCATGTATACATGCTTTCCTTCACACCAACCTATGTATAGATATGAGAATACTTAATTTTCGTAATATGATTAGTCTCAAATCCGTATATGATGCTTACCGATATATTTTCCGTATTTAACCCTTTAATCACCAATCATCATTAAACATATTTACTCACTCATTGATCAGATTTGTACATATTAAACTTAGCAACATATACAAAGATTCAAGAAACCCATACCTATATGAAGACTTCATTGAAAAACGAAAAATAGCACGTAAATAAATAAATAACCTCCAAAGAAGTCAGGCCCCGACGATACGCTCTTTTTCCGAGACAAAGCCGCGTATATACGTGCTTCGGCACCGAGACAAACTAGTGTATAGATATGTAAATATTAATTTTATGATATTTCCAAATCTATATACTTACCCCGTATTTTTCACCGATGCGAAATATGGAGAGTTGTTAATGATTATTTCTTCAATAGATCAAATACATAGTCATTTTAGGTTCAGAGATCCGTATCCATCATCAGATTCAAGGGTGCATCATATTTTCGCATCTACCAATAAGAAAAGTCCATCCCATGTAGACATACTTCTCGTAGAGAAGTATTCAAGAATAACCCTTACACATACACACATTTCACAATCATCTTCTTCTCCTTATATAGGTTTAGCCTTTATCAATACTTGTACCAAAACCACACAAGTGCCGATGATATCTCTTGGATGAAAACGTAAAATAGACAACACCGGCTATTTCAATATCATTAAAAACCATGGTAATGCCCCTTGGTGTTATATTTTTAGAGCACAAAAGGCATGTGACTTGGATCGTTCTTCTCCTCGCATGTATATGTGACTTGGTCTATACTACACCATGTATAGAACCTTCAATTATGAATATTAACCAACTTCGGCTAGACTTTCCACATTTTCCGCCGACCTTATGTAAACCACTATGCTTCTCTAGAAGACATTTACTCCATTATTTTCCGCAGAGTTGCCATCAAGACAACATATTAAGACATAAGAATCATATTGCCAATAATCTCCCCTTTGGAATTGATGGAAACCATGATGGAGTTTGATCACCACATCCTCTAGATACATAAAAATTATTCAAACAACAAAAACTCTCCTTTGAAATCAAGAGAAAAGGGAAGACAATTTCTCCCCCCCGAGCATATGCAAGTATTTAATTTGAATGACTCTTTAATTAAAATGAGTATGACCAATGACTCATACTTACATCAATGATCCAACCAAGTGGAATTACATATTTGACTCAACTACCCAACCAAGTGGGTTTACAAATTTGAACAAGTCCTTACATGACTAAATATAACAAATTTACATCATAGGTCTCAACATGACCCTTTCATAAAATAACATATATGACTTTGCATAACCAAGAACAAAGAATGTCAACTAGGAGATCATAACACAACAACCAATCGAATGCCAACAATGCATCCTTTTCAACAAGGCACTTCTAAACTTGTGCATCCGTAACACCTTCAACAATCAGTTCATAAAAGCATCTTCATCAAGGAGATAAATACCAAATAAAGGTACAAGATGAATAATGGAACAACAACATATATTAACTAACAACACCAGCGTACTCGTTTTGAAAACCGACCCGCAGAATTTTTGTTAGCAAAAACCATATGCGGTTTTATGCACAGAATCTCGCGTATATACGTGATTCACCTTTATGAAGCCATCGTACTGAATTTAATATTCTGCAAATTAAGAATATTTGATAAGAGAGATAGAGATGTACCAACTTCGTCCGAGATATTCAAATGCTTCCCTAGGAAGAGGTTTAGTAAATATATCTCGCAACTCGTTCTTTGAGGAAACATACTCCAATTTAACCTTTTGTTCAAGCACTTGTTCGCATAAGAAGTGATACTGAGTAGGAATGTTCTTGGTCTTGAAAATGCATAAAAATATTTTTCGAGATACTAATGGCACTTGTATTATCACATAGAATGGATATGGGGAGGTGAAAATTTGATTTGAATATCTTGTAATGTTCCGCATCATCCAAAGAAGTTGTGGTGGCAACATGATGCAACAAAATCCAAACATTTTTCTTCTCATTTTGTATAAGAAAATAGAACTTTGTTTCTCGTCAACCAGGATACTAATCAAAATATTCCCATATAGAATGCACCACCACTAGTGTTTTTTCGATCATCAACATTTCCACTAATCGTATCCGTGTAAGCATGAAGAGTACCTCAAGATTCTTTCGATACCATAGACTGTAAAGCCTTTAGTCCCTTGTAGATATTTTAATATTATTTTTACACCGAAGGTGAGACTCTTCGGGATTAGCTTGGAATTGTCCAACAATCCCAACTCCCGCATGCATAATGTCCGGTCTTGTCCCCAAGTAGATAAAGTGACTTCCAATCATGGATCTATAATCAAGTTGATTCAAAAATGGGAGAATCATCATGAGAACTTAGGTTACATCCAATTACCATGGGATTACTCACAAGTAGTATTCCATCCCATAATTATTCGTAATTTGCTTGGACATATTTTTCTTTGATAGAAATATGCCATCTTTTCTTATTTCACAGAATTTTGTAAGCCAAGAAAAAATATGTTAGTTCCCCGTTAAAGACATTTCAAATTCTCGTTGCCGCATAATGTATGAAAATTTATGACTATGGACTCTTCATTACTTCCAAAAATGATGTCATCAACATACACACAACAATAATCAATAGTTTATCATTCTCAATTTTTGTGTATAATTTAATTGTACGTATCCCTAGAAACCTTGTTGTTGAAGATATTTGTCAAGACGATAGTACCATGCCCAAGGAGCCTGCTTGAGACCATATAAAAGCCTTTTTAATTTTGCAAACAAGTTTTTCATCATTTCCCGTAATGAATCCTTCCGGTTGTTCTATATAAACTTCTTTCTTCTAGGTGACCATCGAGAAAGCAAGATTTACATCCAATTGATAAATTTTAATTGTTGAAAACTTGAAAAGTAAGAAACATTATTATGGCTTCAATTCTAGCTATAGGAGTTAAATGCTTCTTCAAAGTCTATAACTTCTTGTTGAGTATACCCTTTACAAAAAAGTCTAGCTTTGTTTCTAATAACATCTCCATTTTCATTTAACTTGTTTTTGAATATCCATTTTTTTCTAATAACATTTTTATCATGAGGTCTCTCGTGGAAAACCAATTCCTGGGCATGAGTTCTTTTCAATATGATCGTGTTCTTCATTCATACTTGAATCCAACATTCATGTTTACTAGCTTGATTTACATTCTCAGATTTAATAGTGGAGGTATGGTAATTGATAGCTAGGGGATCCTACAAGAGTTCTTCTTGTTTGACACCTCGATCCCTTTTCTCCCAGACTTGAGATTCTGGATGATTCTTTTGAACATACTTAGATGGAGCCTTTTCATATATATCTTCTTCTCGTGCTTCATTTTCCTGTCTCTCCTTATATATTTTTTCTATTTAATGAGGAAAATATATCATCATCTTCATTTGTTGTTGTTATTTCCCTCATTAGGGGAATTTTTAGTGTCTAAAATGTGTCTCATAAGAAAAATGTACAACCAAAATAAACTTTATAAGAACCACAGATTCAAGATGATGTGTCAACCATGGGGGGATGATTCACCATTTTTTAAGTTAAAAGGGTAAAAGATTAAAAAAATAATAAAATAATAAAATTATTAACTTGTATTTTCAAATTATCTCCCAAAATTTTTACTCGAATTTCGATAGCCACTCGTTGGATGAAAAAATTAATTCCCATCTAAGTATTACCCATGTTGCATACTTTCGATGGACTCTACTACGCGAAAAATAAGAAATACATGAAAAAACATGATTGCAATAACATTTTTCATGTATTTATATTTTTTTGTATAGAAGGGTCCATATAGTATGCAACATGGGTACTCCTTGATGAGGAATTAAATTTGTATCCAATCTAGGCATCCCGCTCAAAATTTGAGTAAAAAATTTTGGGAGAGAAGTTGAAAATACAAGTTGGAAAAGAAGTTTTTTCTTTTTCTCCTCTAAAATTTGATGATGTAATCAAATATTATTTTATTATTTCCACTATTATTTTATAATTTCTTTATGAGGGCTATTTTAGACCTCAAAATTCCCCTAATGTTTAGGAGCTTTGAGATACTCATCAATTACAACATCATTACATTCACCAATCTTCCGAAGTCTTTTATTGTAACATTTTATATGCTTTACTTCTAGAAGAGTAACCAAGAAATATTCCTTCATCCGCTCTAGGCTCAAACTTACCAAGTTTTTCATCATTTTTGATAAAAAATTTGCTTCCAAAACTTTAAAATGATTTACAAAGTGGGAATGTTGCCATACCATAGCTCATAAGGAGTTTTATCACCGTTCACACAAACATGAGCCTTGTCAAGAATATTTATCAAAGTAAAGATGTGATAAGTCTCAAAAAGGTATCAGAGTTCCGTATCTATCAAGAATAGCACGAGCCATCTCGTTGGAAGTGTTCTATTCATTCTTTCGCCACGCCATTTTGTTGTGGGGTTCTAGCTACAAAACTATCTTTTTATGCCATGATGTTCACGTAAATCAAAGAATTCATCTGATATATATTATCCCTACGATCTAAAACATCGTTTGATTTTTAGATCTAGTTTTCAACCAAAGCTTCGAAGATCTTAAATTTTTCAAATGCTTCATCTTTATGTTTTAGTAAACCAATCCAACATATTCTAGAGAAGTCATCAATAAATAAAATATAGTATTGTTCTCCACGAGGTGAATTTTTCCCCACAGGACCACATAGATCAAGAGACATAAGTTCAAGAGGCTTACTTGCCGATGCTTCTTCGTGCATTGAATCGCACCATGGTTTTATTACCAAATCGGGGCATGATTTTCATGTACTTTTCAGAGTGATGCCGGGAAGATCACGAGCAACTTTTGAGTCTTAGATTTTCTTTATTTGAGAGAAGCTCAAATGTCCCAATCTTCAGCATATAACCAATTTTCGTAGATTTACCTAAGTAGTGCATTTTCTGCCACCTTTCAATATATGTATTTCTTGGTGTTCTGGGCCTTAGCTAATATTTTTCCCGTGTCAAGTTTACGTACTACACATTCTTTTGAACTAAAGACAACTTCATTTCTTTGATCACACATTTGGCTTACACTCAACAAGTTATGCTTTGACCCATCCACATACATAACATTGTTAGGTTTAACCTTTTCTTTTAGAAACACAAAACCTTTACCCTTAATGATAAAGAGGAGAGTCATTTCCAAAAGTAACAATATTTTCTTTCTCTAATGCATTATATGAAAGAAGCTATTTTTATCACCCTCGTCATGTGTCTTGAGTATACACTATCAATGTACCATTGATTTCTCCTTATACAAATAACGCTATGCCACAACTTTCAACCTACGAGTCCTTATTTCTCCATACTCTTGGAATTTGTGGGTATATGTTCTTTCGTTTAAGTTTTCTCCCTCGCATTCGCATTCTTCATGTCCAAATTTATTGCAATAAGAACATTCAATTTTTCTCAAAGAGGAGAAATTTTTTTGTGTAAGTATTTTTCTTTAATCGAGTCTCATTTCTTTGCTTTCTAGCTTCTCCTGTCATTATGGTTTATTATGCAACATAGTGTACAAATTTATGAATAAAATTATGACATGAGAAATATTGTCCATTAAAGAAGAAATTTCTGTGATCGTGAAACTTTATATTTAAGTGTTTACCTACCGATTAATATTTTTGTTATTGTTCTTCTTCCTTGAATTGAAGTGGTCATGCTTTACCTCGATAGCTTTGTTCTTTTGTTGAGTGACAAAATGTTGTTGGTTGGCTTAAATCTGAGCATTTAGATAGCTTGGTGTCAAGACCGAGAGTGATTCTCCGATATATCGAAGACCCGTCCGTACAAGAGGAGAGTATCAGAATCCTCGATAGTTTCATCTAAGGTTTCGTATCCTTTAGCAAATCTAAGATTTAAAGTTTTCACTTTCTCAATTTCCTTTTCAGATTTCAGCTATTTCACATTCTAATTTCTCATTGTGCTTCTCCTTTTCTATAAGATGATTCTTTAAAGTATCTACGGCGAATTTTTTTCTTCCAAACATAATTTGAGTTGATTTATTTCTTCAAGAAAATCATTTTATTCTAATTCATCCATAAAAGGTCTTAGCCTCACTAGAGTCTTATTCAAAAGCCATGAGTAGTCTAATATCTTGATCGCATTCTCCTTCTTCACTATTTGATACACTATCACTATCTTCATGAGTATAATAGATTTTTTCTATTGATAAACTCGTTTACTATTTCCTTTTTCCACTTTCTTCTTTTCCCTTTTCATGATGATATTTATGGGAAATTTAGCAAACATAATGACCAAATCTTCCACAAGAAAAACATTTAAAAAGAAGCTTACCTATGAACCTTCCAAAGGCCAAGCTTCCGTAGCTTCTTTACAAAATTTATCTCATCTTCTCTCAAAAACATACTGTGATGCCATTTCTTGCTTTTCTACTTCCTTTCCTTTGCAACATCTCTAAAACAACTTCTTTGACGTCGTATGGACCTCCTCTCATTTGCGCTCGAATCCCATGAAGTTGAACAATAGTAAGAGTTTGTAGATGTGCCGCTTCTCTTCAATAGCATAATTTTGACTTGAATTTGGGAGCAGATCTTAAAACCTTTTGTACTTCAGATTAGTGTTAGTTATGGTTTCACCTATATTTCTATACAATTTACAATATCATTCGTACGTAAAAAGAAACTAGAAAAAAATGCTTTCTCATTATGCATTATGAGTTTTTAATAATAGTTCAGAGAGTTCGAGTTTAACACTTTTTACCTGCATCACCTTCATAGCTAAGAATGATTTGGTCCCATATTCCCCATCGTATTCAACCGCATGACTTTGACAAATTCTCGATTTAGTCAAACATTCAAATAATCTACGATAGCATTTGCATTGTCTTCATAGTTTCTGTCGATCTACTAGAACCTGTCGGATATTGATAACCTCCTTCAATTATAGCCTTATTAAGCATCTACCTCAAGAGACCGAAGATAGGATCTTGTCCTTGTATTCTAGAAGATTAATTTTTTTCTCGTTGAATAGAGGAGGCTTGATAGATGTCGTCCCATATTGATTGATCTTAGCCGATATTTATTTCTAGCGATTAAGCTTTCAAGGACTCCGTTTATGATACCAATTGTTGGGAAAAAATACTAAGAGGGGGGGGGGGGGGTGAATCGCATTTTAAGTAATCACAATCTTTTTACTTTTTCTCTTACTTATTTCTATACGTGACTTTGATTAGCCCAACTAGCGTATATACATAGACACACTAACATAGAATTGTGTATACCGAGATAATTATTGTTAGATAAACTTCAAAAATATTCTTTAACCCAAATTTATCAGCTTATGCATCGACAGTTAAGCAAGAAATATCCGCATTATTAACATAATAAGTCATCATACGTAAGAGCATCACACTTGAACACCAAGATTTAAGGTGGAAACCCAATTCAGGAGAAAACCATCGCTAATATCATCTCTCGTCTTCAATATTTATTATATGGAAAACTGACATAATATTGTACCGATGCATCATATCGCATAGGAATCTACCTACGAAGTCTACAACCTTCTCTCGCGTTCTCCCGTTGCTATTGGAAGGGAGCCCTAACCCTCGATCTTGTTTACCAAATGCATTACCGGAAGAGAGATTCAACTCCTCGATCATAACACCAACTTCTACCGGCGGTGAAGCTTCTACTTCCACACTTAAGGTTTCAACCTCGTAACCACCGCAAACCATGTTTCATCAATTTTCACACCGGATCCCATAGCTTCAACAAAACTCATCATAAATATCATCAATAATAAACTTAACCCAAAATTCAATTGGAATGTTGAGACCACCGTAAATCTCGCATACGTAATAAACCTAGATTTCGTAATCATTGCGTAATCAATCTCAACCCTCATCATTCATTACCTTAAAATACATACGCTACTTCACTTTACCGATCCCGCGTGTATACATGTGATTTCCTTCACACTAACCCTCGCGCATAGATTCGAGAATACCGAATTTACAAAAATATGATCGCCCTAACCGTATCCTTGTGGTTTTCAATCGTAAATATTTTTCAAGACATTTAAGCCTTAATTAGTCGACTATCATTAAACATATTTACTCACTCATTGATCAGATTTGTACATATTCAACTTAGCAACATATGTTACGTATTCAAGCAACCCATATCTATATGAAAACTTCATTCACATACAATAGGAATACAAAAACAATAAACAGATAACCTCTCTAGCAAGCTTTCAGATAACCCTAACTTCCATACGCTCTTTTTCCGAGACAAAGCCGCATATATACATGCTTTTACCGAGATGAACTAGCGTATAGATATGTAAATATTAATTTTGCAGAATGTTTCAAATCTATAGAATTACCTATATTTATTCACTTCACTTTAGAAAACATGTGCCAGGTCATGATCTAATCATCTCTTCAATAGATCAAATACATTAGAGATTCAGATCCATCATTGTATCCAAGGGTGCATCATTGTTTCATATCTACCAATAAACATAGTCCATCCTATTTATATACTTCGAGAGAAGTATTCAAGAATAACCCTTACACACACACACATTTCACAATGATATTATTCTCCTTATATAGGCTTATCCTTTATCAATACCATGAGCCAAACCACAATAAGTGACGATGGTATTCTTTGACGAATCAAATAGATGACATCGTGCTCACACGAGGCCAAAACTACGTAACACCCTCGGTGTTATATTTTTACAACCCAAAGGGCATACACAAATTGATCATTCTTTCCGCGTCTATACGCGACTTGGTCCGTACTAACCCACGTATAGAATCTTCAATTATGAATATTAACCAAATTCCTCGTCGATTTCACATTTATTCCGTTAGACCTTCAGTAAATACTATGCTTCTCCAAGACATACTCCATTATTTTCTAGAGAGTTGCCATCAAGGACAACATATTAATAAATAAGAATCATATTACAATGCCGTTGTTTCAATAGTCAGCAGAGATGTTAGTAGGAGGTAGTACTACCTCTCATATCTTGTATAATTTATTTCCCAAAGTAATAACAACAAAACAAGGCTTCAGAATCATGCACATCATGTCGCCTCCACAAGTATGTTTTGCTTCCACAAGAGGAGAAACATCATACAATACTTCATCCGTGAAATACTTGATGCTATACGCAAGGCGACACTGCTGGCTGATGCGTACCGCCTCCCTAGGCGAAGCCACCTCATGGTATATGGTCACAGTGTGCTATGGCTCAGCAGTCGAGATGCTTCATGACCCTTGCATCGAAATGAGGTTCCTTTCGCTTTGCCATCGACAAAAAATGTAGTGGAGAACCCTTCACCCACATCTCAGCAAATCGAAGAGGTGGTCCCCTCTTCAGATCCTCTAGATCCTCCTCTAGAGCTTGGTGGTGGCAACAATTGCACTAGGGTCTCCGTATCAATGATCCGATTCCCTTCGTCATTTCCCTTCTCCGGTTCCGACTAAGGATCAAAACATGCATCCGATTTATGTTTTGTCTACCCACCAATGACTATTTGGCTCGACACCGCCGTTTGTGCTGTGAGTGGGGTTGTTATGAATTCACACCACTTCCCCGTGTCCTTATTTGGATTTGTGTGGTGGTGTCTCCCGAGCGGTTCTCATTAAGCCCACCCCGTTCCGTGGTTCGTGGGTACTTTCCCCGGCTTTGATTTATGCATCCATAGTCCGGGGTTCTTTCCGTTTTATCTTATGTTAGCGCGATATGTCGTACTGCGAGGTAATGTCGAGAAATCCATTTCTCCCGACGCCCGTGCGTAAAACCGCGCATTTATAAACGAAATGCCCTTCTCCTATCTTAATACCTAACCAGGCGCAGTGGTATGGAAAAATTCATTAGTTCATGTACATTCGATTCGTTTGTTGCCACAAAGGTGTCCATTGATGTACTTAATCCCCATAGTTTCCCCACGGGGTAATATTGTTCCTTGATTCCATCTCAAAAATGAATTCCAAGTGTGTGGCCAAGAAAAAAAAAGGGTTCCCCTCGTCCTTTTGCTCACAGAGGTTTCCCACCAGCCTGCTACGGGGGCGTTTGCGGAGGAAATAATATTGGTTGGAGAAATTATGAATCGAAACACTTTCAGAAAATTCAACCATTTATCTATCAGATCAAATCTATTTGGCCTTCAAATAGGAGGAATTTAAATTTTACCTATACCTTTAAAGGTATGGCACCTTCAAAGAGTGGTTGTTGGATGCATGCGCCACAAAGTACAACCGCGAAGGATCCGGGAAAGTTATCCATCATCGCTCTCTATTCCTCGAGGGCCTCCGAGCAATATTTTTATAGAATCTCCTCGCTCCCTCATCTTTCTTTTCTTCCTCAATGGGAGGCTTTCTGAAGGTTTGCGAGGCCGACCTTGCAAGGGTTCAAACCATCAGAGCCCCAACTATTATACCCCGACTGCGTTGTATTATATGCAAAGAAAAATGGAGAAAGAGGCAGACCTTCCATACCACCGATCCGGATTTACAGAATGCAATAGAATACACATATAACCATAAATACAAAGGTTCAATGGAAATAATAATTTTGTTTCATTAAATATCATATAACAAAATATGCTTATAGACATACTGAAATAAACAACTAGGTGTTGGTAGGCCTATCTTTGAGAAGAGAAGTGGCTGCTACATGCCTCTCGAATCGTGTCACAATGAGGCTCGAGGGATCAATTATTATTAAGAAATAATGGAAACCTCAAACATCCAAAAACCTAACCGTAGAGATAGCGCCAAACTATGGGCTCGTTTGGGTAACTAGTGTTTCAACTTCCTGGCATTGCAACTCTTAGCATATGTTTCCTATGCTGATGCGCACTATACCATTAGAAATATATATATTTTAGGACTACAATTTTTATGTGATGAAAAGTGAAAAAAGTGACCCATGTTGCTACCTATTTCTCCTAAACGCCGTTTAGAGACTCAAAATGACTCTAGAAGTCCAGACTCGAAAATTGCTAAAAATAGTAAGTTGTGCCAGAATCGAAAAAATTGAAAGAACTGATGGTGGTTCAATGGAATATATGGGTGGCCAAAATATCCACGTGCCCACAGGGTTCAAACCATCTCTAAATTTCAGAACCTAATATAAACTCGCTAAAAATAGTAAGATGTGTTGAAAGAAAAATTGAAAGAAATGATAGTGCTAATCTGGAATAGTTGGGTGACCACCAATATCCACCTGATCATTCCTCCCTCCTTAGGAATAAATGGTCCCCATTGCGTTAAGTTCCTCCATGAGAGGCAGCAAATTTTGCTGAACTGGGCTCCCCCGATTTGTCCAAGCACACAGATCATCCAGCGTACGTGTTGGACACGTTCAACAAATTTTTTGCCTCGCATGCGTACATGTGTAGATTATATCTCGTGTAATCACATGAGGTATGGAAATATTAGGTAGGTGCGCTAGGGGCCTGAACACGATGTAGTGCTTGTCCTAACAAAGGAGGAACTCGGGTGAGGAGAAATGTCCCGGTATTTTCCATACTTGTCCATCTCACGTAGCCATGCAAGGAGCCCTATTTCGTGGCCGGTAACATACATCTTTCTTTCCCAATGAGCGACAGTTGTATGAAAATAAATTTCCCGTTTGAAAATCTCCATCGTGTTTGCAATATTCAAAGGATAATAGGAGGCGGTACCACCTTTGTATCCTCAGATAATTTATTTCCCAGTAATAACAAATGCAATGAGCCCTGTGACTACACAACATACCTAAAAGCATGAAGGGCCCAATAATACATCACATAAAGAGGAGCAACATCACACACACTCCATCCGTCATATGTATTTCAGACAGCAAGACTACTAGCGGACGAGATAATTCCCCGGTGAAGCCAATGGTAAAGGCGGTCGTGGGTGTGACATGGCTCAGAGGCTGAGCCACTACCTACCCCCCCGCTGAAATGAGGTTCTTTTGGCTTCCACCACCACAATAAATTGTAGTGGAGAACCCTTCACCCACATCCGTCAATGGAAGAGGGCGTCTAGCTCAGATCCTCCCTCCGGGAGCTCGTGGTGGGAACAATGACACCCGGCGTGTACCAATGATTCGCTTCCTTTTTCATTTCTTCTCTCGGTTCGATTGAGGACTGTGACGACATTTGATTGGGTGCCTTTAATTCACCCACCAATGAATGTTTGGCCCGACACTTGCTCAGGCCGAGTACTACAGAAATTGTACCACTTCCATGTGTCCTTATTTGGATTTTCTGTGGTGGTGCTTTGGGAGTCGGCCCTTTCAGTTTCTACCCCACATCTGTGTCTGTGCATGCTTCAAAGCTGGATTTATAATCCAACATCTCCGTTTTTCTACTTAAATTTCTTCACTTTGTGGCATAGCGACATGCCGTGCTGGTTATAATGTTGACATGGAAATCCATTTCCTCTCGAATGTGTTTGTGCATAACCGCAAGATTGAGAACCAAATGCCCTTCGAATCTCTAATGCCTGTCCCCCGTGCTAGGCAGAAAATTCATCAAGCCAGGCACATCTTGATCCTTTCTTCCGGCAAATGTGTCCATTGGGATGCAGTTTCTGTCCTCATAGCCTCTGTCACAAGTAATATTTTGATTCATCTCGTATTAAATTCTAGGTGGTGCTAATTGGAATATTCATTTAGTTATTACTTTGCTTAAAGAAAAATCAAAGAAAATCCATAATACCTCTTTAATAATAACAACCAATGCCAATGTAGTGCTATTAAATATTGGCCGTTAAATCAAGCACCCTTAGGTGTAGCAAGCGAAACATTTGGACTAGGTCAACCTTGACCAAATATACAACGCCGTCATGGAGAGTGGCTATCAACAAGTACAACGCAGGTTTATGGCATAGAGATGCCTTGCAGGAAAGAAGTGATCTCTGTCAGGTGGTTTAGAGTTTTGCAATATCTTGTCTTATAAAAGGAAGGATGGAAACATTAAAAGGTTGTTTATGTTTATCATATTTTTAGAATATATGGCTCAGTTTTAGAAAATATCTCTTTCTTGCCAGTATAAGTTGAGATTGATGCCGTTTTTTTTTATAATTGGGTGTTCTCATTGGGAATCCCACTCCTTCCTATCATTAGCTCTGTGAGAGTTTGTATTTCATTGTCTTAATTATCCGCTTAGGGCTGTAAGCTTTATTTCAACTACAACGCAAATCCCGTTGAGGGTTTGGTTTCTTTTTTTCAAGTCAGCAAAGTATGGAGACTAGATCTTTACATTCAGGCCATTTTTAAAGGTTCTTTCAGTGGAGAGGTTTCCACTTCATTGGGAGGACAATATATTGGAGCGCTTGAGCATCATTTTTCAGATTCTGCATCGAACAACTATATTTTGATCCCTAAGCGCATAGTATAATTCTAGATCTGCTACATTTCTATAGGTGTAGTTTGTGGTGGTTCAACACACCATTTGGAGAGTAATTTGTGTGCTATTTCCTTCACTTTGGAGAGATCTATTGGAGGAGGTTATTCTATTGCCTATATCATTTCACCACACTTACCGTATATATAAATTTCGCAGATCTTCAATCTTAGATCCTTGAAGTATTCTACATCTTGTACATGGTGTTTTACCGAAGACCCCAAGGGGTTCTGCTAAAGGAGTTTGTATAGTGCATGGATCTTGATATAGATCTAAATTTTTATGCACTTATTTTCTCTATCAATGTGTAATATACAACCGTGTGGAGGCAATAAAATAATGTCAGAAGGTTTTTCACTTAATATATTGTTGCAACACCTCATTTTGAGGGATTTACTTCACTGGAGACTTGTATTTCCTATTATGCATCTTATGGGCCATCTTTTTACATCTATTTTGCTTCCGTAAATACATATGAAAGGTCTCCATATTGGCCTCCGCCTCTTATCTATGATGATCTACATTATACTGCCATTATGCATTGTATTTCGTCGCATTCCCCATTTAGGAATATTACAAAGGGTATTAGAGCATAATCTTGCCGGCCTATGAGTCTCAAGCCAATATGCCATAAGAAGAAGAAGAGAAAAAAGAGGTTTAAAATTAAGGGAAGGAGGAGAGAGCTTTGTCTCATCATTTTTCGTATCTATGAAGAACCTCTAAGGAGGTCAAGCAGATGAAAGAGGAGAGATGAAATGAAACCTTTAAAGGGTTTCAAGAAGAGGAAGGTCCATGTACTTCCTATCATTAGAAGAAAGAACCGACAAGCATACAGAACTCCAAAGAAATACACTGCCATGGCCCTTCGAGGGAGAAGACAAGAGGCATGGAGATGGGAGGGCAATTTGGAGCATGAAATTATAAGTGAAAACTCGAGAATATAAGTCTCAACCTAAAGCTTTCAAGGAGACTCTAACTCTCCTACGCTCATTTAGCTAGAAGAAGAAAGCAGAGACCTTGCAACAATAGGAAAATAAAGGGCAATAGATTTCTATTGTCTACCTTTGATGGGTCATCCACATGTACAACAAGTGGGCTAGAATGAAGTTACTTTTCATTTTTCTTTTACTACATCTAGTGGTAGAAAGAGAAGTTGTTGAGATTGCAATGCTAAACCTTGAGGG
Source organism: Pinus albicaulis (assembly GCA_034641835.2). NCBI lineage: Eukaryota > Viridiplantae > Streptophyta > Pinopsida > Pinales > Pinaceae > Pinus > Pinus albicaulis. Next base: position 1,162,109,119 of record CM076580.1, read on the forward strand.
TGAAGCAAAATTTTAGAACCAATATTTGAGTCATGCAAGAGTGTCCGTATTTCAGATTTACTCAAAATATTTCTCAATAAATTTGACAAGAAGAAATCGAGGAGAAGAGGCCTCTTTCACCACCACTTGTTGGTGAGGACTTACATCAGAGAAAGAACACTTGAACCTTTCTAAAGTGGTCTTGATCTCTTGCCATTTAGAGCCCCATGCACTATCCTAGAGATGCATGAGGAGGAGACTTGTACCACAACATGCCCATGGAAGATTAGCCATCATCATCAAGAGTTGGGGAAGCCATCATGACCGGAGGAAGGAACCCTTGTAGCAAGATAATATGTTCCCAAGATTTACCAAGGTATGCATATGTTTCCACTTTTTGTTATTTCAACACATGTTATGGAGGGTTGTGGGAATATTCCATTGCATGACCAAGGGTCAAAGCATACTGTTGATTTGGAGTAGCAGACTATCACTACACCGAGAATCCTCGAGTTGTTCAAGGAGGGATAAAAATCATCCCATAGTCATTATTGATATGCACACAACTCCCGGATCGGGAGTGTGATTCCTGAGGATAGCATGAGCATTGTCCTAAAAAACCCATAATGCAGAACTATATGTTCAACATTGTGCATGAGTATGAGACAAAAAAAAACACCATTATGGAGATTAGTAGCTACTGCTATTGAGAAAAATAATGAGTTAAGTGGGCCAACTATTATTAGAGTATTCGATGACCATTACACTTGTAGGACATTGGATGAGCAGATGATTGATGAGAGACATCTTATATTTCATTATTTTGAAGGATCTTTCTCTGATGAGAATCGTACAACCTCACCAGGAAGAAGTTTTTCCTTCATCATACTTGGATCCTTATGATTCAATATGGTCATTGGTGAGTCGTTCACTTGGAGATATCCAAGAGGCTTCGCATTTCAACATCCTCCCATGAAATGCAAATATATAAATATGATTTGGGAGAATGATGCAGCCCCTTCCAGCTGAAGAGTACCAAGATGGAACATGGTGGAGATACCCATATTTGGATGAAGGTGTGGATGGTAAGCAAGAGGTTGGTGAATTACCTTCATATCTATGACAAAGGGTAGCAAAGCAAGGCACATGTTGGTTACTCTTGAAAGAATTTGGTCATCATATGACACATTCTATTTCAAAGAGTTGGTTGTAGGATGAACCTTGGCATTCGCATTTACATCGTTAAGTGGAAGCAAGGAGTTTGGGTGTATTGGGGTGATGTGATATCTTTCATATCAACCATTATTTTGTTGCTCCATAGTTTATATGGCAGGAGCAGTGGGGAGGCAACAAGAGTTGTTGTTGCTTGATGTTCTTGGGGAGTATGGAATGATTTCCTTCCATACTTTGCATAATGTTGTAGGAGTGGGTGATGGCACTATCATGGTGCAAAGGGGCTACTCTAGCATTAGAATACAACGACATACGTCGGGAGTCTTGGGTGGGCTCAAGGAGGAGGAGATCATCTCCCAATATCATAATTACCCACTCTCATTTCACACTCGTTGTGGGAGGAGATGAATGGAATGAATGACCTTCTAAAATATACCTTTGACATGGGAGATGTAAAGGAGGATAGTAGCCATATGACGTACATTTCTATTGACAGATCATTAGCGCTATCATTATGGGAGATTGGATCCATATTGAAATCCTAACCGGGTGTTGGTAGGATTACTCTGCGGATCCGTATACATGCATGATACTTGATGACCAGCTACATGAAGAGGGCTATTCCGCTCCAAGAAGGAGTCGTCTATTATCATGGTAGGATCTTCTTGCTCCGTAGCCTCCAAGCTCAAGGAGAAGTTGCCAGCGTTCTTATGAAGAGTTCCTCACAAGCCACCACACATATTCCATGAGATTCTACAACATCATCAACAGAAGCTACACTTGGAAGGGCTTTGAAGGAGAAATATATCAGCATTTTCAAAGATGCATACCATGTGGAGATGGGGCAGCAAGATAACTCTCTATAAAGGAGTTAATTCCACCATCTCTTTCTTTTTGAGGAAGGGGATAGATCTATGCACCACTCATTTGTTTAAGGAGGAATTTTGGTGAAGAATATGCTCATGTAAATAATGTTTCATGTGAGATTATTGTTTGCATTCTTTTCACTATGCATATGTAGGCCATAAATCCAAGGAGGAGTATTGTACCTTATAAAATCTATGGCCAACTTTGGGCCATAAAAAATTCCCGAACATGGCCACTCCCTGAAGGACAAAGGGATATTTTGCTTCATGATGGGTGCATTCCTAAAGCACCAAATATATCTCACACTTTCAGCCATAGTGAGATGACATGGGGAAAACAAGTGGTGGGGAAACCACTTACCACATCATGATCTGATGCAAACAGGGAGATGCACCGCGCCGGTTCCACATGTGGGACTATGACCCACCTCCATATGCACAAATTTCGTTTGTATGTATGTAGTTTTGATCCCAAGTATACATTGTTGATGTACTTGTACCGTTTGCGGGAATATATGGAGGGAGGATGGGAGGTATGTATGTGCATTATGGGATGGAGATTCTCCATGTATCTTATGCTACATGTTTCAAGGAGAACATCGGGCAAACCATGTTTATTTACCTGAGCTATTGTCTCCTTATGTGGGATGGATTATTTCCATCTCATGAGAACTTTGAGGAGCAATTCATGGAGGGATGGATTGGTGAACACTTGGCTTATGGAGGAAGCTTATCACTTGTTGGTGTCACCCATGAAGGAGGAGAAGAGTGGCAACACCACCTTGTCAGCTTTCGAGGGAAAGCAACATTTGGGAGGGGAGGAAAAGTACTATTCCCAGTATTCAGTCATGAGCTATTTGAATATTCATTTTTGTTTTATTACTTTGTTTAAAGAATAAAAGAGAAAAGGAGGTCCATAATACTCCTTAATAATGGATAAATCAATGCCAATTGTGAAAAGGCTAAATCTTAGTCATAAATCAACAACCTCAGTGTGAAAGGGGCTAGAACATTTTTGACCTGGTCAACCTTTACCAAATCTACAACATCGTATGTGGAGGAGTGGCTATCAATGAGGCACAACGCAGCTTTAGATGGAGATGCCTTGTGTGAAAGAAGGATCTCATCGAAGTGGTTTAGGGTTTGCAAGCTCTTGTCTTATGTGAAGTGGTATGGTAGCATTATAAGGTTGTTGATGTTTATCATATTTTCAGAATATATGGTATGTTTAGACATATATCTTTCTCTCTTTGATGTTTAGCCGAGATTAGATGTCGTTTAGCATTGGGTGTTCCTTTTTGGGAATCCCACCTCTTCCCCATTGAGTAACTAGTAGGAGGGTTTGTATTGCATTGTCCAATTATCTCACAGTCCAAGCTTATTCCTTTCAAATACAACGCGTATCCTATTGAGGGTTTGGTTTTTTTGCAAGCTCTACAGAAGGAGACTAGATATTTCAAATCTAAAGTCATTTTTAGTTCTTTTCGTTGGAGGAGGTTTCCACTTCATTAGGAGGACAATATTGGAGTGCTTCGGAAAGATAATTTTAAGATCTTGGCATCAAAGCCAACTATATTTTGATCCCTATAGTGTAGTATACTTCTAGATCTATGTTATTTCGTAGGTGTCATAGGTGGTTCAACACACCATTTGGAGAGTGATTTTCTAGGTGTTGGGGATCTGCCCCTTCACTTTGGAGATCTATTGGAGAAGGCTATTCTATTGCCTACGTAATTTCCACACTTTCCGTATCCGTAAATTTCGTAGATATAGTCTAGATCCGAGATCTAAGACTACGCATCTACATATTGTACTCTGGTGTGTTTTTCAAACCGAAGGGGGTTCTATAGAGGAGCTTGTATAGTGCATGGATATGATATAGACCACAACTTTTTATGCAATTATTTTCTCTAGATCCGATGTGTAATATACAAATATGTAGAGGCAACAAAATAACGTTGTAAGGCTTTTTCGATTTTAATATATTGTCAAGAATATTCTCATTTTGAGGGATTTCTTTCATCGAGACTTTTATTTCCTGCTATGCATCTTATGGGCCATACATTTCATATCTATTTTTCTACTATAAAATACATATGAAAGGTCTCCATATTAGCCTCCTACTTTATCTATGATGATCTGTGTTAAATTTATGTCATTCTGCATTGTATTGCCTATTTCCCATTTGGGAATATTACATTCCTTTTTTCATTTCCCTTCTCTCGGTTATTACTCGAGGATTAGAACATGCATCCGATTGCAGGTTTTTAGTTCCGCCCACCAATGAATGTTTGGCCCGACACTCATTTCCAGTCAGTGAGTGGGGATGTTTTGAAATTCGCACCACTTCCCCATGTCCTTATTTGGATTTTTGGTGTTCGAGTCACCTCGCTTTTGGCTCTTCCCCCATGTTCTATTGTTCGTGATGCTCTTCTCAGCTTTGGATTTGAGAATCCAATGTCTCGCTTCTTCTACTTAAATTTCTTCTCAATCTTGATGACATAGAAATATAAACAGGCAAAGTGAGGTAATGTCGAGGAACTCCATTCTCGAATGTGTCTGTGATAAAAACTAAGCGTAGCTTTTGAGAACCAAATGTCTCTCCGAATATTTAATGCCCACCTCCAGGCACAAGGTATGGAACAAATTGGCTACTTTATGCACATCTTGATCCCTTTGGCCGCTCGCAAAGATGGTCCATCGGATGTACTTGTCCTCCTAGTCTCCCGACGGTAATATTTTCCCTGATTCCATCTCGAAATGAATTTGTGGTGTGGCTAAGAACAACAGAGAGGGTTACCCCTCATCTCATGAGTAAGTTTCCCACCAGCTTTTGACATGGGGGACTACTTTTAAGGAGAAAAATAATATTTTCTATTTAAGAAATCAGTGATTGAGAAATACCCTTTCTAGAAAATTAAACCATTTATTCATAGTTTTTACATTCCGTTCCTGACTTCAAATATAGTAAATGAAAATTTTACCTATACCTTGAAGGAGTGGCACCTCGAGAGTGGTTGTTGCAGATGCGCCGTAGGTGGGGAGTCATTGAAGGATGTGGGTAAAGTTATTCATCATCACATTACTTTGTTTCTTGAGGGCCTCCTCAAGCAATATTTTGATATAATTCTCCTCGCTCCCCTCATATTTATTTTCTTCCGCCATGGTAGGTCGTTAGGGTTTATAGCCCGATCTTGCAAAGGTTCAACCGTATCGAGCCCTAACTCCTTATACCATGACCGCGTTGGGGACTTGCAAAGAAAAACAGAGAAAAAAAGAAAGGCATCACTCGATACCACTAATCCAAAATTATGTGTAGGAACACAATAGAACACACATATATAACCATAAAAATGAAAATATGTAGCGGAAATAACACTTCATTTCATTAATACCATGCGTTACATAACATAAATATGCTTACGTAAATAATGGGAATAAACGGCTAGGCGCTGCAGGCTTATCTCTAAGAAGAGATGTGGCAACTACATGCCTAAAAACTCGTGTTACAAATACTGAGGCTCGAGGCCTATTTATTATTGGAGAAATGGGGCGGTAAACCCTAAACATACAAAAACCTAACCGTAGGAGATGAAGCACCAAAAACTATGGGGCTCGTTCGGGTAAATTGGTGTTTCAACTTCAAGGATGTAACTTGCATACGATCTCCATTTGACGCACACCATACCTCATTAGAAAGATTTATCCGATGAATACAATTTTTTTATGTGACCAAAATTAGGTAATGGACCCATTTTTACCTCGCTTTTCCAAAACATCATTAGGTCTCCACAAAACTACTCCGTGTTCAAGACCCGAAAATCGCTAAAAATAGTGTTGTGGTGAAACTGAACCGAAAGCACCAATGGTGGGGGTTCAGCCGGAAATAGGTGGGTGGCAACCAATATCGACGTGGCTCATTAGGGCCTTCAAATACCAAAGTTTAGGAAAGTGACAACCTTCTAAAAATAAGAAGATGTGCCGAAAGTGGAAAACCGAAAGAACCGATGGTGCGGTCCAAATGGAATAGGTGTGGCCACCAATATCCACCGGATCATTCCTCCTCCTTAGAAGAAATGGTCCCCATTGCTACAAGTTCCTCCATGAGAGGAAAATTGCCGAACTTGGTACTGGATTTGTCGAGGATGTCGTGGACTCCGTTGGCGTACGTGCTATACGCATTCAATAAATTTGGTTGCCTCAGATAGTACATGTGAATTATTTTTGTGTAATCACATGAGTGTATGACAATATCGTGGTGTTATGTCGGGTTATTGATTGATGGAGTGCTTGTCCCGATAGTGAGCAGGGAACCTCTATGGGTGAGGATAAAATGTCCTCGTATTCCTACATGACTTTTTCTCCATCCGCCGTGTTCGTCCAGAGCGCCGTTTCGAGGCCGTGGCCGACAATATTCTTCTTTTCCCCGTGAGTGAGTTGCAAGGAAAATAAATTTCTTGGTTTGGGAAATAATATTAATGTTGTTTTGCAATAGTAAAGGAGACATAGAAGGAGGCGGTACTACCTCCCTGTGCATCCCGTATAATTTATTTACCAAAGTAATAAAACAACGAGGCCTAGAATCATACACAACATGTGGCCTCCACAAATATGGTTGGCCCAATAATACATCAACTACATCAAGAGGAGAGAAACATCGACACAATACCTCATCCATGAATGGCTTGATGTCAGACGAAGGCGTTACCATCAAGGATGTGAAGATCTCTCCATGGGTGGAAGCCACCCGATGGTATATGGCTATGGGTGTGCTATGGTTGGTAGGCCAAGCCGCTTCATGACTTCAAATGAGGTTCTTTTTACTTCCACTATCACCGTAAGAAATGTAGTGGAGAACCCTCTCACCCACATCTGCGAATGGAAGAGGGCCTCTCCTCTAAATCCTCAGGATCCTCCCCTTGTAGCTTGGTGGTGGAAAAAATGGCATTGGGGTCCGCATCAATGATTTTATTCCTTTGTTACCATGGAGTCTCAAAAGTGTTCTCCATATTCATACATATTTCCATTATGTCATAACCATTTAGCTCTTATTTCATAACCATTTAATTCTAAAACCCTACATCAAGTAACCATTTTCATAAATATATGTGTTGTGATCTCCTTGTTTTCCAAAGTTATTTATTTTATGTATTTATGAATTTAAGTGATTAGAAACTAGAAATTAACATATTTACATCGCATATATGTGTTATGAGTTTTGTGACATGTGTAGGTAAAATGAGACTTCTCTAAGACCCTTATGGCACTCTAGCCAAATTGAATTTGCTGAAGAAGATTATGGGATCAAGAGGATATGTGTCTCACTTCCTTGTTGTATTGAAACTCTAAGAGGATATGTGTCTCATTCTCGAAGTTGTGTCAAAACCTAGAAAAGACATGTCTTATCATTTCTATTTGGATTGTAACCTCTAGAGATGGAGGGAGAGATTCATAATCTATTAGATTATGATGACTCTCATATTTTACAACAGGAGAAGTTTTCTCCTCATCATGGTAATGAGAAGTAAATGCAAGTAGTAGAGAAGTCTTTTGTAACAAAGTTCAAGATGGAATGGGATGTAGATTTGTGAGTTCTTTAATAGAGAAATTCAAAAAAAGGTAAGTGGCACCAAAATGGATGTCATGATTGTTAACTTAAGGAGTCAAGGATTTACTCAAATTGGTACAGAGTCTCGCTATCCAAGGAGGCTTTTGTACAGCTGATGTTGCTTTCAATTTTGTGTTTTGTCATATTTCCTTACTTAGATTGCTTTTCTTCAAATCATAGCTTTTAGCACAATTTTAGTTTTAGATTACAAGAGTGCAGCCCTGCATTTGCATATCTTTTGACTAATGACATGGAATCAATATTGTTCGCCTAATTTATTTTTCTTAGTTTTTGTTTAATTCCAAGATCGCTTGCTTATTTCAGTCTTGCACATTTGTTTCATAGTTAGATTTAGATATATTAAATTTCTCATGTCATTTTCGTTAGCTATTTCCGAAAGCCACAATGAGATCGATGGTGAGGATTGAAGTAAGGAGTGTGTAGTTTGATATTAGTTTTCATTTCTTTCATAGTTAGATATATTAAATTGCTCATGTCGTTTTCAGCTATCTCAAAGCCACAACCGGACCGATGGTGAGGGATTGAAGTATGAGGTGTAGTTTGGATATTAGTTTATTTTCTCGCAAGTTAGATATATTAAATATGCTCATGTCATTTTCGCTATCGAAAGCCACGTTCGGACCTGGCGGTGAGGGATTGAAGTTATTTTATATGTAGTTTGATATTATTTACTTTCATAGTTAGATATATTAAATTACTCATGTCATTTTCATATTCCTGAAAAGCCACAATGGGATCGATGGTGAGGGATTGAAATATGAGTGTGTAGTTTGATATTAGTTTCTTTTTTCTCGCAAAATTGTATATCGTATTTGCTCTGCTGTTTATGTATTACCCTCCGAAAGCCATAGCCGGACTTAATGGTGAGGGATCAAGATATAAGTTGATGTAATTTGATTTAGATTTTACTTTGTTGCAATTCTTGGATTTCTTTAAGCATAGTTTCTTTTGTGTTTAGACAAGAAGAAGGGATATTCTGGTTTTCATGCTCAATAGTTCACCGTTTGATTTATTAGGCTATAAAGACATTTTCATTTTTCAAGTTTTGCTTCTATTGTATGTTTCAAATTCTTTTTTAAGTTTGAAGTTTGCAATCATTATAAAGGACATCATTGCCTTGAATATTCATAACCATACTTGTCTTTTAGAATTTCCATCTCACATTAGGAAACCAACCAAGATCAATAAAAATCCAAAAACGACAAAAAGTAAGGAGATAGGTTATCTTGCACATATAGTGTTTTACACTGCCATTACCAGCTTAATCCGGTTGATAATTTATGTTAGCACCTCTTAGGACACACTAAATCGACCAAACATTTTGGCGCTCGCTGAAGTGTAACTAGGTAGCCTTATTTCTTACACTCTAAAAATAATAATAATAATTCTTGAGTATGCTCTCCTTCCGCACTTTGTGCATCCGGAGGACTGAAAGGATTGTTATGTAAAAAAAAAAATTAATAATTCTTGAGTATGCTCTCCCCGCACTTTCAGGTGATCCGGAGGATTAGAAATAATCAAGCTATGTTAAAAAAAGGAGACAAAATCAACTTCATCATTTCAATTGATTCAATCAAAAAAAATTTGTTTTTATCATTTCATTTAAAAAAATAAAAAAAATTATAAATTGTTTTGTTTAGTAAATACATATGTATATTTTTAATTTTTGAAAATACAACATGTGTAATTTTATTAACAAAACAAATAAAATTTTTTTTTCATCATTTCATTTGATTAAAAATAAAAATAAAAAATAGAAATGAAATCCAACCGTTTTCTACAGGTTCCTAATGTCCAAGATTGATTGGTTATGGTCTTAGTGATCCTCAAAACATCGTATCATGTTTTAATAAGATTTTAAACCTAGTCGCTTAATGTGCTCGATTCCGCCTAGTTGTGAATTTTGCACCAAAGTTCAAGGTTTAGTGGTGTTACGTGCATCCAATGAAGAAACCGACTACATGGCATTCCTGGACTTTTCCTTTATTATCCAACTTAGTCACCCAAATTTCGCATCGATAAAAATCACTTAAACCTCACTAAAGTCCCGTTCAGCATGTTTTTCTTGAAGTCTATTACTCGAAATTGAAAATCATTAATCCTTTTTATAAAAATTTATAATTTCGCAGAAGAAAAAAAAAAAAAAGGAGAAGAAAAGAAAACAATTCTATGGCTATATCTTCAATCCTAGCTGCATGTGGCCTCGTGAGAAAATCTGCATTCCCGTTCAAGCTTTAGCCCGAAACAAACTTGCAACCTCCACTATTTTCGCAATAAAACCAATGAGAGTCCGTATTCATACTAGCTCCATGTGATTCTCTGCTGAAAGCAGGACGATTCCCGGTGCGCAATTTGCCGGTCTCAAGAATTGGAGGTGAATTAATTCCATGTGAACCGTAGACTTTATCAGGAAGAGCTCAATACTACTTCTAAATTGGTGTCCTCGTCAACTGAAAATTTCCAAATATACATGTCTATCTCACACGCTGACATTTACCTCCGTAACCAAAAAACATGTAAATCCAAACGATGGTTGTTCCTACAGAGTTCAAGTTGTCCGAAATGGAATAGCAATAAGCCGCATTACGTAAAGAATAAGAAAAGATGAAGAGTTCGCCTTCCGCAATGCCGTAGCAAACAAACTTGTTAAGAGAAAGTAATGCATAGCTTAGAAATGAAAATAAGAGAAATTTTGAGGAGATGCCATGATTGTATTGTTTAGTCATTCTGGCTCCGTGCCGTGATCGAATCTTAAAAAAAATTTCAAAATCAATTTCATGTACCGAATGTAAATAAATTTAAAAATGCAAAACAGAAAAAAGTCACTTGAAAGCAATAATTTGGCCAAACGGGAGATGAATTTGGAAAACATAAACCCGAGTTTTTTCGCCAATAGGTCAATTAGATAACCCGCAAACCGTTTTAAGAAATTCGTGGTGGTCTGGGAGAATTTCTCGCTTCTTTAAAGCCCATTTTTTGCCTCACGCGTGAAAAAATGTACTTCAATTAATAACCGACAGCTGATTAAATTCGGCTTGAAATCAATGGCATATCGATAATTAACTATACATCTCCGCCTTTGCCACCCATCTAACACCGTTCGCCACGAACACACCGTAATTGAATACGACTTCGCCGATATACGTAACACCTCGTTAACAACAAATAATTGGATACGCTCTTTCACAATAGAAATAACACTCGTTAACAACAATCTTAATCGATACTCAACCAACCAATCGATGTGGCATGGAGCTTCTTGGCATTTGACGTGTAGGCCATTCGAAAACTTTATCCGCTCGTTTGTATGGGAAGCCCGCATCGTGTAGTAACACCGGCATTTTCGCTAGGAAATGGATCAAATATCATTTTAGTTGGTTTTTCTTTCAACCGAAATCTTTTTTTTTTAAAGATGAATCACTCTTACTTTTAAGGTTGTAGAAACCGCCGCAGTGCGAAGAGATAAAGCTTTTTGCACGACAATACGTATATCCAATCCGTGTAAAACTAATGGTTGGTTGTCTTTGGGCCGCGACGCCGATTCCGTGCCTAATTGGAAATTCCGCAACGATTTTATTACTCTATAGGTTATGCGGCAAGAGAGGAAACGAGCCACATGGGTAGCCGGGAAAATGTCACATGGATGGTGTCCTATTCATTTGATCCAAGTCGATGAAAAAGACCCCGGTCAAAGGGAAGTCAAGTTGTGTGTTATTACCAAGTCGCACCAAGTCGTCGCATGTCAAGAAAAATAATACTCAATCAATGAAAATTATACTGCTATTTGCTCATTTTTTCTCGAAGGTATTGATTAATTTTGACCGATGATGAAAGATGAATGGCTAACTTTTTATTCAAGATTTCAGCTACAGAAACCGTCGACATTCCGCAATGAAGTCCAATTCCGCACTGTTTCTCCAATTCCACGAAAGTCCACCTCATACTGCTTCTCTTAATTCCGTACCGAAAAACCTCATCGTCAAATCACTTAACTTTCTCATACAAGTACAAAAATCAGATTTTGATGATTTAAGTATCGTTGGAAAGGTCTCAACAAGATCTATACAATGAGAAATCCATCATTAGAGTTTGAAATGGCAAATAATGAAATAAATTGCTGAAAAGAAGCTACATTCAACTTGAGGCACTAATTCCAAAACAGGTATAAATTCTTTTGGTTTTTCCTTTGAGAACTTGTTTCATTAATACAAATTCTTAGTTTTGTGTGTAAATGTCATAACTAGAGAGATTGATCACCTCTCTCCCTTTGATAATCTTACATTCCATTGCAGAAGAAGTATTAGTTTTTTTTGCAGGTTCCAGGAGGAAGGACAAATGACTACAAAAGAATGGTGTCTCTCTAAGAGACCAATTTGTTTCATAAGAGGATGATCAGCAACAAAGAGGAAATATGCTGATGCAAAATCAGATCCAAACACTTGAAAAACTTTCATATACCATTGTCTCCATCACATCCATACCTCATAATAAACCATTCACCTCATTTCACTTCATATTTTCCATTTACATTCACATCCACTTTCCATTTCTTTTTGTCCATTCATAACCCACAAATAAAAGCAAGAGGCTCATTCATATGCTTATTGCCCATTTCCATTTTCATCTTCCATTTTCATCTTCCATTTCTTGTCATTTTCATTCCGCAAATAAGCCCTGCTGCAATGCAAATTATTGAGTCCATAGTCCTTTGAGTCTAAGTTCTTTGTAAAAACACCTTGAGGCTTGCATGCCTTAATGGAAAGTTCTCATGCTGACAAACAATGAGAATACATTAATGTCTCTTGTTCGTCAGATCTTCTAGGTGACTCGACATCAGCAAAATCATTCGTACCTAGCAAGATGTGTTTGGGCATCTTGACTCTCATTGTCATCAATGGTGAGAGTTCTCGTGTTGACTAGTGGCATCCATTAATGGCCACTAAGTCAATAATTTCCTACTATGTTCGACATCAGAACATCTTTTCACATAGTAGGAATTATGCCAATGAGTTTTGAAGACATGAAGACTATTATTTTCAGCATTTTGGAGCAGATTCAGCAAGTTTTAGTAGAAGCAATAAAAAGTCATTTCATCTCTTTATCCATGACTCCTCTTGTTCAGCCACTTGAAGAAGAATATGATCAAAATTTTGCAGCCACCAATACACAACTCATCCACATTTAAGGTAAGTGAAGGTATGTTGTTTTCTAATTTTTAGTCATGTAATTCATTAGAATGCTAAAATTGTAACTTTGGAAAAATTCCTCACTCCCTTTTCCACATTGTCATATCTTTAGTTGGGGGGGGAATGGACATCATTTCATATCCACATGTCATACACTATCACATATTTTCATTTCATTTCCACCCACATATACTTCCCAACCAACTATTGTTGCAACATGATCCAAAAGATTATATGCCTTGCAAATGATCAATTCATTGATAAAGTAATTGATTCTAAATGTTTTCATGAACTTTGATGCAACAAAGAAAATAAAGCATTGTTACACAAGAACCAATGCTTCAAAAAAAAAAAAAATGGTTGTCACACAAGAACCAACCATTGAAAAAAAAAAAAATGTTGCAATCAAATGTATTATACTTTGCCAAAAAGGAAAATATCAAGAAGCAAAGTTTGGAATGAATCTATATGAGTCAAAACTCATAAAAGATCAACTCATGGACAAATGAATCATTGCAATAGTTGTATGAGGACATGCAACAACTTCGGTTGGGGGGTATGTTGAGTCTCAAAAGTGTTCTCCATATTCATACATATTTCCATTATGTCATAACCATTTAGCTCTTATTTCATAGCCATTTGACCTAAAACCCTACATCAAGTAACCATTTTCATAAATATATGGGTTATGATCCTTGTTTTCCAAAGTTATTTATTTTTATGTATTTTAAGTGAATTTATGATAAGAAACTAGAAAATTAACATAGTTTCATATATCTATATATGTGTTATGAGTTTTGTGACATGTGTAGGTCAAAAGGAGACTTCTAGAAGACCCTTATGTGGCACTCTAAAGCAAAATTCGAATTTGGTTGGAGAAGATTATGGGATCAAGAGGATATGTGTCTCACTTCCTTGTTGTATTGAAACTCTAAGAGGATATGTGTCTCATTCCTCAAGTTGTGTTGAAACTCTAGAAAAACATGTGTCTTATCATTTCCTATTTTGATTGTAACTCTAGAGATGGAGGGAGAGATTCATGGACTCCCATTAATGAGATGACTCCTCATATTTTGTATAAATAGGAGAAGCTTTCTCCTATCATAGGTAATGGGGAAGTAATGAAAAAGTAGTAGAGAAGTCTTTTGTAACAAAGTTCAAGATGGAATGGGATGTAGATTTGTGAGTTCTTTTTAATAGAGAAATTCAGTTCTTTGATGCTGTTTTGATTACAACTTTAAGGAGCTGAAGGACTTCACTAAATTGGTAACAGAGGGCCCCTGCTATCCAAGGAGGCTTTTGCATGTTTTCTAGATAAGTTTCTTTCAATTTTGTTTTGTCATATTTCCTTACTTAGATTGCTTTCTGAAATCATAGCTTTTAGCATAATTTTTAGCTTTTAGATTACAGTAGGCAACCCGGGCATTTTCATATCTTTTGACTAATGACATGGAATCAATATTGTTCTGCTGCTAATTTATTTTTCTTAGTTTTTGTTTAATTCCAGTACTACTTTGTTTATTTCAGTCTTGCACATTTGTTTCAGTAGTTAGATTTAGATATATTAAATTTCTCATGTCATTTTCAGTTACCTCCGAAAGCCACAGCTGGACTGATGGTGAGGGATTGAAGTATGAGTGTGTAGTTTGATATTAGTTTAATTTCTGCAAGTTAGATATATTAAATTGCTCATGTCATTTTCAGTTACCTCCGAAAGTCACAGCTGGACTGATGGTGAGGGATTGAAGTATGAGTGTGTAGTTTGATATTAGTTTACTTTTTGCAAGTTAGATATATTAAATTGCTCATGTCATTTTCAGTTACCTCCGAAAGCCACAGCTGGACTGATGGTGAGGGATTGAAGTATGAGTGTGTAGTTTGATATTAGTTTACTTTCTGCAAGTTAGATATATTAAATTACTCATGTCATTTTCAGTTACCTTCGAAATCCACAGCTGGACTGATGGTGAGGGATTGAAGTATGAGTTTGTAGTTTGATATTAGTTTCTTTTTCTGCAAATTAGATATCAGATTGCTCAAGTTGTTTATGGTTACCTCCGAAAGCCATAGCTGGACTAATGGTGAGGGATCAGGATATAAGTTGATGTAATTTGATTTAGATTTACTTTGTTGCAATTCTTGGATTTCTTTAAGCATAGTTTATTTTGTGTTTAGACAGCAGCAAGGATAATTTGGTTTTCATGCTCAATAGTTCACTGTTTGATTTATTAGGCTAGCAGCACATTTTCATTTCCTTTCAAGTTTTGTCATTGTATGTTTCAAATTCTTTTTTAAGTTTGAAGTTTGGTAAATCATTATAAAGGACATCATTGCCTTGAATATTCATAACCATACTTGTCTTTTAGAATTTCCATCTCACATTAGGAAACCAACCAAGATCAATAAAAATCAAAAAACGACAAAAAGTAAGAGATAGGTTATCTTGCACATATAGTGCGCCACACTTCGTCAGCTTACGAATCCCTGGTTGATAATTTATGTTAGCAATTTAGGACACACTAAATTTACCAAACAATTTCCCTTCTCTGGTTCTGATTGAGGATCAGAACATGCATTTTATTTGGGTGCGTTTAGTTCGGCCACCAATGACTGTTTGGCCTGACACTCGTTTGTGCTATGAGTGGGATGTTATGAAATTCACACTTCCCCATGTGCTTCTTTGAATTTGTGGTGGTGTTCTGAGTCACCCTGCTTTGGCTATGTCCCCTATTAAAGTGGTTCAAAGGTGCCTTTCCCTAGCTTCGGATTTGCGGATCCAAAGTCTCTGTTCTTCTGCTTAAATTTCTGCTCGATCATGGCAGCATAGCGACATGCCGTGCCAAGCGAGGTAATGTCGAGGAACTCCATTTCCTCCTAAATTTTTCTGTGCAGACAACTACAGTGCTTGAGAACCAAAGGTATCACTGAATCTTTAATGCCCAACTTTGTGCACAAGGTTTGGAACAAATTGCTCAGTTTGTGCACATCTTGATCCCTTTTTCTGCCGCAGCGTGGTCCATTGGATGTACTTGTCCTCATAGCTCCCCATGGGGTAATATTGTTCCTTAATTCCATCTTGGAATGAATTCCAAGTGCGTGTGGCCAATAATAGAGAGGGTTCCCCCTCATCCTTTTGCTCACAGTAGGTTTCCCACCAGTCTTTGACATGAGAGCCGAATTTGAGGAGTGAAAAAACAATCTTTTCTCGGTCGGAGAAATCATGGACCGAGAAATACCCTTCTAGAAAATTCAACCATTTATCTACAACGTCTACATCCATTTGGCCTTCAAATACAAGAATGTCAAAGTTTTCTTGTACCTTGAAGGGAGTGGCGCCTCCTGAGTGGTTGTTGGATACAGATGCACTGTAGGTGGGTAGTCGTTGAAGGATCTTGGAAAAGTTATCCATTATTGCATTCCTCTGTTTCACAAAGGCCTCCTTGAGAAATATTTTGATAGGATCTCCTGGTCCCTCACCTTTCTTTTCTTCCGCCATGGGAGGTCGTCGGTGTTTGCAAGGTTGATCTTACAAGGGTTCAACCAAATCAAGCCCTAACTCCTTATACCCTAACCGCGTTGGGGACATGCAAAGAAAAATAGAGAAAGAGCATACCACTCTGATACCACTAATCCGGATTTATGCAAGAATGCAATGAAATACACATATAACCATAAATACAAATATGCAGCAAAAATAACACTTCATTTCATTAATATCATATAATAGAAATATGCTTACAAACATAATGGAAATAAACGGCTAGGGCGTTGGTAGGCTTATCTCTGAGAAGGGATGTGGCAGCTACATGCCTCTGAACTATGTTACAATGAGGCGTGAGGGCCTATTTATTATTGAGAAACAATGGAAAACCATAAACATCCGAAAACCTAACCATAGGAGATGAAGCACCGAAACTATGGGCCCCATTTGGGTAAATTGGTATTTCAAATTTCTGGGGATGTAACTTTGGCGCACGATATTTGTTTTATGCACACTATTGTGGATCATCTGCATATCCTTTTTATTTTCAATTTTTGGAAATATAGAAAAATTAAAATTCTTGTCAAAATTTTAAAGTATTGAAATTTTTATACTTTAAGATAAAAAAAACACTTCTATTGATGTATTAAAGTAAAAATTTTAAACACTTTAAACTTTATGAAAGTGGGTTCCGCATTTATGTTTAAACATTGATCATTTCGTTGGGTGAAAAGTGTCGATAGTTTCAATTCTCATCAAAAGGCCCAATGCACGGGCACAAGTTAATTAAAGGAGTGCCTCCACAGTTGACTCAGTTGACTGCGAGGACATCATAGATGAACAGTGAAGATTCATTGTGGGGGCACTAACCAAAATTTTCCTCCATACCTCGTGAGCCCCCGCAGTGACGTAGGACGCTGAGTTTTTCACAGTTGTCTTCTACATCGAATCAACGGCTTGTTGGCGCGTCATGTCAACATTAAATTTCGAAGCCGCGCCACCTATTTAAACAAATTTAGCATTGTTTTTTCAAAATATTTCCTGAATAGTTTTCTCTGAGTCCTGTTTTAAGTTTCTTGTCAACCTAGTAGAAGTGACCACCATATGAATTATCCTTTGCATTAAATATTAGTCATGGCTAAGTGTTCATCCTTGTCGGGTTCAACTAGTCATATCCATCTCATGGACACTGAGGGGGGTATTCAAGATACTCTTTGTTCCATAATTCATCTTCCATTTCATCAGCAAGTCATCCTAAATGACAAAACCTATCCTGTTTTCACTCCCAAGGTCAAGTCTGAAATACTTTATGCATGTATCCCAAGAACCCACCTTTTACCTGAATTTATCTATTGGTTGGTGTCAGTCATGTACCCTGGGAAATGCTTTGTTATGAATTGTCAGGGAGAGAATGTGTTGCAAGTGTCTACCTAGCTAATTTGTTAAGCCCTTTGCTAATCCGAGTCAGAGTCATCTGTTCAGTTCTTCGACGATTCCCTGGTAACCTATTATGATAATCTTGTAGGTGAAGAGTTTAATCAGTTCATATTTTTCTTGAAGTC
This sequence comes from Pinus albicaulis, assembly GCA_034641835.2. Classification (NCBI taxonomy): domain Eukaryota; kingdom Viridiplantae; phylum Streptophyta; class Pinopsida; order Pinales; family Pinaceae; genus Pinus; species Pinus albicaulis. The sequence continues at coordinate 1,162,126,995 of CM076580.1, forward strand.
AAACATGAAGCAATTTCAACTAGATAGAAAAGAATTTGCTATGGAGATTTTTGATGTGGAAATTCGACCAGTATTAAGCAGCATTTCAAAAATTCTTCACAAAGAAGATGACAATGTAGTGGATAAATTGGTCTTAGGTATTTTTTCCTTGATGATTAAATCAGGAACAATACTATATATTCCATCATATTTGTAGGAGGCAGTTAATTCAGCCTTTCATTAACAAGTTCTTTTAAATTTCCTTCATTAATTGTCTAATTGTTCTTATATCAAAACGTGGAAGAGTTCATGCATTTAGGTTTGAATATTATGGATGTAAGCAAGAAAAGGAAATCAGTAGTGTTTTTGACAGATGTAGTAAGAAGAGAGAAAAATGAAGCAGGGTTGTTTGATTTCGCCAGTTATTTCATGTCAGTTGCATACAAAATCTTGAATGGAGTTCCTCCACCTTGTTTTTTCCCTAAATCTCAGGAGTATTTACATCTAGGAACAAATTGCAAATTTGGAGATTGGTTTGTTTTTGAGGATTACTCTGAAATTAGGCTATATGGAGCAAGTGTTGAGACTTACACACTTCCAATGTTTGTACCTATGAGGCTATTTGCCTTAAAATTTATCCAACATAATCTAAATGTTGATCAAGTTCACTTTGTGCCCATGAAAAATGGGCATATGTACAAATTACCCATGACTATAGGCCCTTTCATAGTCAATATGAGACAGGCATATGAGGAGGTTACTAAAATTTTGGATGAGATGCATATGGTGTTAGGGGAAAGTTTGGCTTATGACCCTCGTAGTGTAATTTCAAATAGAAGAATTGAAAATGGGTATTCAAATTTCATTCATGAAAGCAAGCTAGATTTGGAGAAGTTAGCAAGTAGAGGTGTGATAAGTTTAGCAGGATCAAACATTCAGACCCCTATCATATTAAAAAAATCAAACAAAAGAGGCAAAGAAATAGTGATTGACTTAGATGATGAGGAGAAGGGGGCTGAAAAGAGAACAAAGTTTAATGAAGAATTTACATTTAACCCACCTGGTTTTTCTTTACATTTAGGAGAAGAGAAAAATGTTCCTACTTCACCTAGGAGTTGTGAAATCTCTCATGAGCAAGTACCTCTGATCAAACAGATGTTTACACAAATTGAAGAAAGGAATCAAAAGATGAAGGCCAGCATGGAAGCCCAAGCTGAGCATCAGGTCACTCTGGATCAAATAAGACTCTTGACTATCATGGATCTTGAAAAAGATCAATTCAGAATTTCCCCGCCTCATCCCACATACATGTCAATAGGTTCTTCTAAAAATTTCAATACTGTAAATGTAACTGTAGATGTGAAGAAGATTCCCCTGATGGATAAAATGAATTTTCATATGAAAACTGGTTAGTTAATTGTAAATGACTTGATCAAGGCCAATGCAATGGCAATGAAGGAAGAAAATATGTTGGGAAAGGTACTTAAGAAATTGAAGTTAGAGAAAGCTAATGCAATAGCTTTAACAGTTCATAATGATGAGTTAAAGAAAATCATTGTAAAGATTGGAGTGGACCCCAGTGACAAGACTGCTATACAGAAATTGATGTAGAGTGCTGAAATAGAAATATCCACATTGAGGAAGAAGCTTAAGTTGCCTACAGGAGAAAATTCTATGGTTGCAGAAGTTGTAGAGGTGGAGATTGAGAAGGAAAATCTTTTACAGCAACTAATGCAAAAAGATGAAGAAATTGCCAAAATAAAGGAAACTGCAATATCATTGCAAAATCACATTGATAACCATAGTTGTATTTTTTTTTCCTACAGATAATGAAGATCCTCAAGCACAGATTTTTCAGTTGAATACTGAGTTGTAGATGGCTAAAAGAGATCGGAAAAAGGCTCAAGAAGATCTAGAGACTGCAAAAAGCTTATTCATATCATAGAGAATGAAGCTGATAAATATAAAACTGATATTCATAATGCTAATGCTGAGATTAAAAATCTCAAAGAAAGACTGAAAGGAAACATTTCATTGATACAAGCCAATGATATCATTTGGAATGACATCATTTCTGAAATGAAATCAATTTGGAGCTATTTGAAGATAGTTGCAGAGGAAAAAAGTCTTATCAGTGAATTTGAAGAACCAATCATGACAGATAAGAAGAAGGCAATTAATAGAGCCATCTGGGCTAAAAGGTTCATTGAATTTATTAATTCTAAAACAGATTAGGAATTAGAAGCGAATGATATTAAATACAAGACCTTATATGCAGTAGAAATCAATAAGATTATTGTCAGAAATGATCACAGGAAAGCTACAGAAAAGAAGCTGATGGAAATTAAAGAGGCGGTAAGTCAATTTGATAAGTTATTTGACAAATTAACAAGAATAGGTCTGCCATCATGTTGGGGAGATGAAGGAAATATTTTGCCATGGGATTCTTATGAGAATTCTCTATTTATGGAAAAAAGAAAAGTTGATAATAGGCATGAAAAAAATCAGGTGCTTAAAGGAGAAACAATGGTCAACTTTCTGCAGAAACATTTCCAGTTACTGTGGTTGGTAAAAACTATTTTCATATAAGGACCATATTATAATTGAATTATGCATTCAGATTGCAGTATCATAATCTAACACATTCACCCAGGACAAAGATAGAGATATGGAAAAAGTGCAGAGCATGGAAAATAGACTTGCCAAAAGGGTTTTCAGCATCAAAGAAAGACAAATCAGATGACCAAGGGCATGCAACAACATCATCAGCAATTCCTATATATTAGGATGTAGATTTTTACATTTTATTACTTTTCCAAAGACAATATAATTGTAATAAGACATTTTAAAGGCATGTAATAGACAGCCTCCGAAGTCCTAAGTAGTTGTGGTAGTTGGAATTGGTTACAACAGTTCCAAACTATTTGTTTTGTTGTATTTAATGTAATTTTCAAGAGGAAGGAAGGTTCTGATTTTTGGACCTTCAGATTACTTTTTTGTACTCAGAGATTTCAATGATTAATGAATGAGTAAGCAAGTTTCTGGCATCTGTTTATGTTGATATGTATCTTAGTTCACATTCTATTTTTTCTTTCTTTGAATAAAACAAAGTGATGAGTAGCAGGTCTCTTTTTACCTATGTAATCAAGAGTTAAAATCCTTAATTGGCGCTCCTTTGTTTTAACTACTTCTTTCATTAATTCCTCAAAAGTTTGAGATGATATATTCTATATGATAGCATATTAGTTTGGACTTTCTTCTTTCATTTTATTCTAGTCATTTCATTCAACATCAACAGATAATAGCATTGTGAGGCATACATTGTGTTTGATATATAAGGGTTTAATTGTAAATACTTGAAGGTGATTAAAACAGAGACAGGTATTTTAGTGACATAATCATATAAATGTCTTAAGCACTGATTCCTTATCACAGGTAAGGGATTGTCTCTTAAGGTAGAACACACACCATACCTCATTAGAAATATATATCCATGGATTACAATTTTTGATGTCAGCAACATCAGTCCATGGAACCATGTTTCTCCCGATTTTCTCAAAAAACGTTGTTTAGTGCCTCAAAATGGCTCCAGAAGTCGAGGACCCGAAAAACGGCTAAAAATAGTAAGTTGTGCCGAAACTGAAAAAATGAAAGAACCGATGGTGGGGGTTCAAATGTAATAGGTGGGTGGCCATCAATATTCACGTGGATCATTAGGGCCTCCAAATGGTTCCGAACCTTCAGGAACCAACAACTTGCTTAAAATAGTAAGATGTACTGAAAGTGAAAAACTGAAAGAAATGATGGTGCGGGTCAAAATGGAATAGGTGGGTGGTGACCAATATCCACCTAGATCATTTTTCCCTCCTTAGGAAGCAATCGTACCCATTGCGTTAAGTTACTCCATGAGAGGAAAATTCTGCTAAACTTGGTATTGGATTTGTCCAGGATGTTGTGGACCTGCTGGTGGATGTGCTGGATGCGTTCAATAAATTTGGTTCCCTCAGATAGTACATATGTGGATTATGTCTTTGTAATCACCAGAGTTATGGAAATATCAGGTGGTGGTGTGCTAGGGGTCAGATTGATGGAGTTCTTATCCTGATAGTGTAGAGGAACCTCTGTGGGTGAGGAGACAATGTCCTCGTATTTTTCCATGACTTTTTCCGTGGATGTCTTGATGCTGTAAGAAACATGACATTGCTGGCAGATGCAGAGATATCTCCCTGGGTGAAGCCACACAATGGTATATGGCTGCAGGTGTGCTATGTTTGGTAGGCCAAGTCGCTTCACAAACTCTGCTGAAATGAGGTTCTTTTAGATTTCGCTATCGACAAGAAATTGCAGTGGAGAACCCTTCACACACACTGTGAATGGAAGAGGTGCTCCCCTCCTTTGGACCCTCGGGATCCACCCTCTGGAGCTTGGTGTTGGAAAAAATGGCACTAGGGTTCACATCAATGATATATTTCCGTTTGTCATTTCCCTTCTCCGGTTATGACTGAGGATCAGAACATGCATCTGATTCGGGTGCCTTTAGTTTGGCCAACACTGACTGTTTGGACCGACACTCATTTGTGCTGTGAATGGGGCTATTATGAAATTCACACCACTTCCCAATTTCCTTCTTTGAATTTGTGGTGGTGTTCTGAGTCACCCCACTTTGGCTCTGCCCCCTATTTTGTGGTTTAGGGGCGCCTTTCCTTGGCTTTAGATTTGCGGATCAGAATTCTTGCTTCTTCTCCTTAAATTTATGCTCGATCTTGGTGGCATAGCGATATGCCATGCCAAGCGAGGTAATGTCGAGGAACTCCATTTCCTCATGAATGTGTCTGTGTAGACAACTGTGGTACTTGAGAACCAAATGTCTCTTCGAATCTTTAATACCCAACTTTTCCCGCAGGGTATGGAAAAAATTCATCAATTCGTGTACATCTTGATCCCTTTACTGCCACAACACGGTCCATTGGATGTACTTGTCCTCATAGCTCCCCACAGGGTAATATTGTTCCTTGATTTCATCTTGGAACGAATTCCAAATGGGTGCGTCCAGGAACAGAGATGGTTCCTCCTCGTCCTTTTACTCACAGTAGGTTTCCCACTAGTCTTTGACATGGGGGGGGGGCGACTTTGAGGAGGGAAAAAATAATATTTTCTCAGTCGGAGAAATCATGGACCGAGAAATACCCTTCTAGAAAATTCAACCATTTATCTACAATGTCTGCATCTATCTGGTCTTCAAATACCAGAATGTCAAAGTTTACCTATACCTTGAAGGGAGTGATGCCTCTAGAGTGGTTTTTGGATGCAGATGCATCGTAAGTGGCCAGTCGTTGAAGGATCTGGGCAAAGTTATCCATCATCACGTTCCTCTATTTCTCGAGGGCCTGCTCAAGCAATATTTTGATAGGATCTTCTGCTAACTTTTCTTTCTTTTCTTTTTCCATGGGAGGTCATCCGGGTTTGTGAGGCTGATCTTGAAACGGTTCAACTAGATTGAGCCTTAACTCCTTATACCTTGACTGCGTTGGGGACATGCAAAGAAAAACAGAGAAATAATAGACCGCTTGGAAACCACTGATCCAGATTTATGTAGAAACGCAATGGAATACACATATAACCATATATAGAAATATTCAGTGGAAACAACACTTCATTTCATTAATATCATATAACAAAAATGTGCTTACATACATAATGGAAATAAAAAACTAGGGCGTTGGCAGGATTATATTTGAGAAGAGATGTGGCGGATACATGACTCTGAACTGTTTTACAATGAGGCTCAAGGGCCTATTTATTATTGAGAAACAATGGAAAACCCTAAACATCCAAAAACCTAACTGTAGGAGATGAAGCGCAAAAACTATGGGCCTCGTTTTGGTAAATTGGTGTTTCAACTTCTCGGGGACGTAACTTTGGCATAAGATCTCCGTTTTATGTGCACCATACCTCATTAGAAATATCTATCCGAGGACTACAAATTTTGATTTTAGGGACGTAAGTCTGTGGACCCATTTGTTGATCAGCGGTTGTCATTGATGTCAACCCAAGCAGCACCAAGGGCTAACCCAATATTGCATGGGAATTTTGACCTACCAAATTAATATATTGTGAGTTAATAATGATTTTTATGGTTTCTACTTGTCAATATGTTTCTGTTGATATATGGCACGCCATGTAATTCTTCACGGTTTGAGAGATATTCATGTTTGAAGTTTGTACCCCCAGTTAGTGGGCTAAAACCCCATGGGGTTGGGGCATGGGTCATTGAAAAGTCATAATTAATTTTTTTTAAGCTCCTAAAATCCCTCCCACGTTCACTTGTTGAAGCCCCTCTCAACCTAAGAATTTATATAAATTATGATCCTCATTTCCTCCTTATGTAAGGGATTTCGCCATCTGAAACAGGTCATCGTGGAATTGTCGCTCTGACATTTTTTCTACGTAGGTTTAGAAGCTGAAACTTTTATGAGGAGAAGCTGAAGTCCTGAGGAAGTTTCTATAATAATTTCAGATCAAGGTGCACAATATTTTTGGAGATATGATCTATGGAAGTCAGAGTTTTTGCAGGCTCCTGAAATTCATCTCAAAGAAGTGACCTTGGTAAAATTGTCATAACTCTCTCTCTAAGTATCGGATTCGAATTCTGTAAAAATTAAAATATAGTGCACAGTCTATAGTTTTTTCTCTATCAATTTTAGATCCAAATAAAGAAAAAATGACACGTGGCATGCCGTACAAGTGGGCTCTACTAAAATAGTCCATAATTAGGGCATTGTGAGAGATTCGATATAACTCTCTCTTGAAGAATCCAAATTGGGTCAGACCTGTGGCATGGGAAATATGACTCAAAGGAATAATATAGGACTAAAAATTAGATATTGAGGATCTAAAATAACAGAGATACACCATATTCAATATTGAGCTCCTAGAAGGAAAGAAAAAGCTAGATCATGTGTTGTCAATGGTTGCAAAGGACCAGAATTTATATGGTAGAAAAGCAAAGCAAGGTGCAGCAGAGGGTAGCATGACAAGAGCAGCAATCAAGGTGTGCATAACAACATCAAGAATTTCATCATATGAAGTCTTCAAGTGCGCAACACTGCATACAATCATTGTAAAGGTATCTTTGTACTAAGTCATTGTAAATACATTATTGTAAAAATTGTACTAGTGTCTATCTGCCAAGGGTTGAAGAGGTGGTGTTGGGAGGTCTAGGATCTTAATTAGGTGGTTGTGTCAAATTTGGGGTTATGGTATAGTATATCTTCTTCTTCTACATCATTCTATATCATTGTAAAGTGGACCATTTTCCCTTGTACAGGAGTCCTTTCTTCTTTTATTGTTCTATAGGGTGGTAGGGTGGTAGGGTGGTGCTAGGGTGAGTTGTAGCTCATTGAGTGTTGGGGCATTTGTTCAATTAACTACTGAAGAATCTCGAGCATTGGAGCATCCATCCAGTGGGAGCTAGAGAAGAATGCTTTTCTAGATTCTAGGAAGTTGGAGCTTTATTTTCAATTGGAGTTGAATATTAAAGAATTATTAGAAAAGCATTAGGTGGTTTTTGTCCCGGAGTGGGTTTCCACCTTAAAAAATATGTGCATTTGTTTTCCTCTTGTTTTCTGCTGTCATTTTATAAACACTGATAATAATTGAAGATTAACTAATGCTCTAATTGAAAGGAATACTGATTCACACCCCCCCCCTCTCAGTATTTCCAACAATTGGTATCGGAGCTTTGTTCCTTCAATAACAGTTTAACAACTGGAAGGAGGTCATGGAGCATACCAACAATGGTGTACCTCTATTTAATAAAAATAATTATGCACTCTAGAAAGGAAGAATGGAGGTCTATCTCTTGGTGCAAGGTTACGAAGTATGAGACATTGTTCAAAATGGATTTACATCAACTACGGATGAACAAGGTAAGAAGAATTTGGTAAATGATGCAAAAGCAAAGAATATTATTATCAATGGACTTATTGAATTTGCTTATCATAAGGTGTTGGGTTGTAAAACTACCAAAAATGTATGGGACAAGCTTGTGAATATATATGCAGGTAACTCAAATGTCAAAGAAGCAAAGCTTCAAATCTATAGAGAAAAATTTGAGCAACTCAGAATGAAAGAAGATTGCAACATTGCTACATACTTCCAATACGTTGATGAAATAACCAATACTCTGGAAGGATTGGGAGAGCCAGTTGACGAGAAGACTATTATACAGAAGATTCTTAGAACGTTACCAGGGAGATTCAACCTGAAGGTATCGGTCTTAGAATACAGTGAAAATCTGGACAAAATCAACAAAGTGGAATTACATGGAGTTCTCATAGAATATGAAATGAGACTTGATGAAGAAGAGGGTACTTCACATCTAGAAACTACGTTCGTTGCATCTAAGAAAAGAAATAAGGATAAACAACCTTCAATTGAAAAGACATGCACCTGCAAGTGTGAAGAAAAGGGAGATGATGAAGAAGGTCTTTCAGATGAAGAATATGCTTACTTCACGAGAAAACTAAAAATTGGTAAGGGACAATTCAAAGGTAAAATTCCATTGATATGTTTCAGCTGTAATGAGGTTGGACATTTTGCAGCAAACTGTCCAAACAGAAGTGATGGAAACTCAAAAGGAAAGAAAGGCTTTAAGAAATTCAACAAGAAAGGATCCAAAAGGAACTTTCTCTCTAAAGAAGATAGCTCATCATTTGATGAAGACAATGAAAGTGAAGAAGAAGCCAATGAGAGATTATTGTTTATGGCCAAGCACAATAAACAAGAGGTATCTAACAACGAAGAAGAAGGAATGACCATAGAAGAATTTTATAAGGAAGCAATCAAGCTTATAAAATATCTCAAGGCAGAGAAGATCCGTTCCAATACTCTTAAAGAACAAGTTCAAGGTATCAAAATTGAATTTGAAGAACAAAAATGCATTGAAGAGTCACTTCAAAAGAAGTTGGAAGAAAGCAACCAAGAAAGGGAAGAATTAGAAGCTCGAGTATTCTCGCTCCGTGAGTAAGTGAAGAAAGGAAAAACTATCCAAAACTATGCCAATAGCTCAAGGGCATTGGAAGAACTCATCAACAATCAACGATCTTACAACGACATAACTAGCATCGGTTACAAAGAAGAAGAAGTAGGACCTTCTACAACAAAATACAATGAACCTGTGAAATCTGACATGCATGTAGACTTCACTGGACAAGATTCACAAGAACAACCTTGAAAGACAATTCCTTGACGAAAATTTCCATCCAAGTACCAACATATTTTTTATGGCTACTATTATTCATGTGGAAAATTTGGTCATAAAGCTGTAGAATGTCACAGTACCCTAGGAACAAATACAATTCCAGGAGATCTGTCAAATATGAACCTCCCAGGGCTCAGCGAAACATCAATAGATTTGAACATTTAGGAAATAATATTGAATGTTACAAATGTCCAACTTTGGACACATAGCCAAAGACTCCAGACTTGAAAATCCTCTAGAAGAAAAATGACGTTACACAACAAACATGGAAGAAGAAGAAGAATGATATTTGTGCTCTAAAGCCCAAGGCTCAAAGAACAAAAGATGTGTGGTATGTTGATAGCTAGTTGCTCAATCCATATGAATAGAGACAGGAAATAAATTTGTATCTCTGAAATAGAAGAAGGATGGAACCGTATGTCCCTTGGGAAATGATGGATATTCAAATGTTATAGGATCAGTAATCGGGCTACCTCAAGAAAATATGCTCTAGCCAAGAATTTTCTATTGATTGAAACCATGAATCACAATCTGCTCAGTGTCGGACAAATGTGTGATCAAGGACACACAATACTATTCAACTCCACAAAATGTGAAATCAGGAAAGGTGTGTATGGTGAAATTGTGGCTACAGCAAGTCGAGCTCCAAATGACATATATGTTCTGGATGAAGCAACTAAAGCACGTATAATAGCTAAAGAGGATGATATAATAATTGGTAGCAATGATGATCGACTAAGTAAGAATTTTGCTACAAAGGTGCAAAGTGATTTCGAGATGTCTTTACTTGGTGAGCTGACATACTTATTAGGGCTTCAAATATTTCAGTAAGAGAAAGGAATATTTATATGTCAATCCAAGTACAATAAGGAAATGCTCAAGAAATTTAAAATGGAAGATTGAAAACCCATCCTTACTCCAATGGTAACATGTTGCAAATTGAGCATAGACGACTCATCTAAGGATGTGGATCAAAGGTTATACATATCTATGATTAGTAGTCTTGTATATGTAACAGCCTCCCGACCAGATGTTATGCAAGTAGTTAGACAAGTAGAAAGATTCCAAGAAGCACCAAAAGAATCACATATTAAATATTTGCCAGCATTGGAATATCTTCGCCAGAAGCTTGGGATTCTCCCAAGTTCTCATTAGATTTTACTTTTTTAGAATATAAAGGGGGAGTGGAAGTAGATTACAGGTCTGCAGGACGGTTGTGTGTTAGGGGGAGTGGAAGTGTGTACAGGTCCGCAAGATGGTTGTGTTTTAGGGGGAGCTACCCTTTGCCATTGATGTCAAAGGGGGAGGGAATGTTGTAGGAATAGGTGTCATGATCGCAGGAGGAGTACTTGTGTTGCCATCAATGCCAAAGGGGGAGATTTTTTATCAGCGATTGTCATTGATGTCAACCCAAGCACACTGTGGCCAACCTAATATTGTGACAATTTTGACCTACCAAATTACTACATATTATGAGTCAATAATTATTTTCAAGGTCACTTGTCAAGATGTTTCCCTCATGATATATGGCACGCCATGTAATTCTTCACGGTTTGAGAGATATTCATGTTTGAAGTTTGTACCCCCAGTTAGTCGGCTAAAACCCCATGGGGTTGGGGCATGGGTCATTGAAAATTCATAATTAATATTTTTTAAGCTCCTAAAATCCCTCCCATGTTCACTTGTTGAAGTCCCTCTCAACCTAAGAATTTATATAAATTGTGATCCTCATTTCCTCCTTATGCAAGGGATTTCGCAATCTGAAACAGTTCACTGTGGAATTTTTGCTCTAAATTTTTTTATACGAAGGTTCAAAAGCTAAAATGTTTATGAGGCAAAGCTGAAATCCTCAGGAAGATTCTGTAAAAATTTTAGATCTAGGTGCACAACATTTTTCGAGATATGATCTGTGGAAGTCAGGGTTTTTGCAGGCTCCTGAAATTCATCTCAAAGAAGTGACCTTGGTAAACACTCTCTCCGAGTATCGTATTGGAATTATGTAAAAATTAGCGTATTTTGCAGCAGCTTTTTAGTTTATATCAATTTTAGAGCACATGAAGAAACAACGACACGTGGAACGTCGTACAAGTGTGCTTTAATAAACAATTAAACAATCCATAATTATGGGATTTGTGAGAGAGATTTCCAGATAACTTCTTGAAGAACCCAAATTGGGTCGCACTGGGCATTGGAAAGACGACTCGCAGGACGTCACTATAGGACCAAAAATCACATATCGAGGATCTAAAATAATGAGATACACCAAATTCAATATCGAGCCCTGGGCAAGAAAGCTAGGATCATGTGTTGTCAAAGGTTGAAAAGGACCAGACTTTCTATAACAACAAAGCAGAGCAAGGTGCAGCAGAGGGTAGAATGACAAGAGCAGCAACCAAGGTGCATAAAAACAACAAGAAGTTCATCATATGAATTCTTTAAGTGGTCAGCACTACATACAATCATTGTACTAAGTCATTGTAAATACATTATTGTAAAAATTGTACTAGTGTCTATCTGCCAAGGGTTGAAGAGGCATTTTTGGGAGGTCTAGGATCTTTCAATAGTGGTTAAAGGCCGTGCTGGGGTTATGGTTCAGTATATCTATGTCAGTATATCTTCTCTTCTACATCATTCTACATCATCGTAAAGTGGACCCTGCCCCTCGGGTACTAGAGTCCATTCTTCTTTTATTCTTCTATAGGGTGGTAGTGGGTGGCAGGGTGAGTCAGGAATCATCGGGGTGTTGGGGCATCCGTCAGCTTGGACTACCTGGCACTGGGGTGTTGGAGCATCCATCTAGTGGGAGATGGAGAAGAATGCTTTTCTAGATTCTAGGAAGTTGGAGCTTTATTTTCAATTGGAGTTGAATATTAAAGAATTATTAGAAAAGCATTAGGTGGTTTTTGTCTCAGAGTGGGTTTCCACCTTAAAAAATGTGTGCATTTGTGTTCCTCTTGTTTGTTGCTATCAGTGTACAAACACTGATAATAATTGAAGATTAACTAATTCTCTAATTGAAAGGAATACTGATTCACCCCCCCCCCCCTCTCATTATTTCCAACACCATTTTTCTCCTGGTTTTCCCAAAAAACGTCATTTAGGGCCTCAAAATGGCTCCGGAAGTTTAGGACCCGAAAAATGCTAAAAATAGTAAGTTGTGCCGAAACTGAAAAAATGAAAGAACTGATGTTGGGGGTTCAAATGGAATAGGTGGGTGGCCACCAATATCCACGTGGCTCATTAGGGCCTCCAAATGGCTCCGAAAGTTCAAGAACCATCAACATACAAAAGACAGATAAACAGGGGAAGAAAATGAAAGAAGACAGGGTCCATGGAAGAGGTGAGTGGCCACCAATATCCACCGGGATCATTCCTCCTCCTGTGTGCAGCACAGCAGGCTCCCCATATTTGCACAAGCTCCTCCATGAGAAAATTTTTCCAACTTGGTATTGGATTGCCCAGATGTCAGAGGCCAGTCGATGTAGGACAGACGTTCATTGTATCTCATATTACCAGACAATACATGTGTGTATTATGTTTGTGTAATCACATGAGGTATGGCAATATCAGGTGGCACTGCACTGGGGGTCATATCGATGGAGTGCTTGTCCTGACAATGTAGCGGAACGTCTGTGGGTGAGGAGAAAATGTCCTCGTATTCCTCCACGACTTTGTCTATCTGCTACAGCCGTGAAGGGTGTTGGCCACCTATAAATTTTTTCTATCAAAAGGTGGCAAAAACATTGTGGGAGCCTTCAAGAAACAGTTTTTATGCATAAATGTTATCTCTTGAAGCCTCCTGAAGACATCATCTCCTCTGTTTCAAATTTGTTCATTACTGTTCCCATTTCAGAGCCAGAAAATACTGCTGATTTCAAAGAGAAAGACTGCTGCAAAAAAACCATTTTCCTTTTCCTTCCATCTCAGAACTAACCTTCATTTTTCTTCCTCTTTCTGCATAAAATTCCTCATCTTTCCTTTGTTCCATTTCCTCCTTCATAAAAATTCACCTTGCATAGTTAAAAACTCCTTTGTAAATTATGTCGAAACTCTCAAAACCCTTGAAAACATTGAAAAATTCATAAGAAAATACATATTTTGGTGTAAAGGTTTAAAGCCCCCTTGGGCTAAGTCTTTAGTTGCCTTCGCTCCATACGCCTTGGTGCTAGAACCAAGCGCTAGCCTTCTAAGTGCTTATCGCGTTGTCCGATGGCAATTAGCCCCTCATCTTTAACCCCTGGTCACATGACTCTCCAAATAACCCAAGGCCCCACAGTCGGGCGCCAAGCCACGTTGTGAGTTAATATTTTGAACCTTCATCTATATAAATTTATCGATTTTTATTATATTATAAACTTTCTACCGGTGCAATTTTTCAGTCAATCTCCACCGTCGATCTGATCCATAGATCGACAGTGTGCAATCCGTTGCCCGGTGGTGCCTACCATCCACTCACCGTCACAAAACCAAGCAGTATCCATTGCATAACTTTTGAGAGCGGGGCAGTTTTTTTATTTTTTTGCGATTCCATACACTGGCTGATGCGTGGCCTCGCCATTGTTCACAAAACCACCGGTCATCGCGCATTAAAGTTTGGACGTGGAGTGGGTGCGATATTGATGTGCGCCATCCGATCCGAGGCCGCTCATCGGATGGTGATCGCTCTCCAAAGAAGCCCGACAGTTAACCAGGATTCGACACGGTCATTAAAACATCTCTGCCATCGATCTGATCTGCAGATCAATGGCCCACAATTCATCGCCCTGATTCCTTCGCTTTGAATTTTTTCCCTTGCTCCGGACCGTCTATCTTTGCGCGATCGACGGCTCAGATTTAAATTCTTCTTCCGCCTTCCCTTTGAATTCCTCTGATCAATCTCGACCATTGGATGATGCCATCAAACGGCCATGCTCCCTTCACGTGCCTTCTGAAGCAGTCAATCTACACATGCATGATTTTATAACATTTGTTTGTATTTTTGTAGGATTTAATGGTTTTTCCGCCATGCTGAAGAAAATTCACAGGCTGAGGGTGACGATCCTCCTGCCTTCGATTCACCAGAGAAATCATTCGCAGGGTTTAAAATTCATGTTTTATCAATGATTCATGAGGCATTGATGCCATTCGATCCCTGTATAGACCTGAGCACAAAAAGACACATTTAATCAAGCGCCAGTCAGAGAGTATCAGTATTGAAGACAGAACGAACCAGGACAGGAGATTTAAGACCTAAAACATAGATCTCAAGTAAATTAAAGGTGTTTTAGGAGAAGACGAAGACATTTGTCGAGCCAAGAAAGCCTCCACCGCCACAAGCAGAGGCCAATCGAACTCTTTCTAGCTCTTATAGACACCCGCAATTTCACAGGAATCAAATAATTTTAAATCACTACCAAAACAAGAGGTGTTGCCTAAAGACAGCTGAACAATTAATGCAAATCAAAGATCTTATCCCTAAATTGTCGGAAAAACTATTTTTAAAGATTAAGAACAGCCTAGAAGCAGATCCTTTTCGATCATTAGACCTCAAAAGGCAGAAACAGAGTTATGAAGGAGAATAAGAAATGATTACATTCCCGCATTATGCCTTGCCTGGTTCCCAAAGGCCAGGAATTGCACTGATTACATAATTAATGATACTTGACCCCTAGGAAATCCTCCCACCCCCTCATTCTTCTATAAATAATTTTGTAGAAGATGAGAAAATGTTGGTCTCTGGACATCTGAATGCATGTAATTGTTTCTGAATCTATTGATGCCCTGTGTGCAACTTGAAGATACATAAGATGATATGAGAAGTTTGAAGTTGTAGAGACCCACATGGCTTGCTGATTGTAACTGGTTTGAACATCAAATACAAGCTGTTGATTTATGGGATCCTGATTTATGTCAATGGTGATGTGTTCCTCACTGTTAATTGTTATTTTCTTTAATGTTTTCACTCTGTCCACTTTCTCTGGTAAAGAGCAGCAAACATAGAGCTAGGATTTACTCTCAACAGTACCCTACTCTTACTGAAAGCTTTATTTTCTATGTTTTCTTCATTTGAACGTTCCCTTTGAAGAGTATATTAAAGCAGATTGGTTTAAAAGCACTTTCTTGATCTAGATTTCCCTTCAAAATGAGTATTTTCTGTGTTTTCCTTTAGAGTATATTAAAGCAGGTTGGTTTAAAAGCACTTTCCTGATCTAAGATTGCTCTTTGTGATTATCATGTGTTTCCCTCTAGAATATGCTGAAAGAAGTATATTTTAGAAGCACTTACCTGATCTTAAGCTGTTCGAACTATTTTTAAATGTTTTCTAACTGAAAGTACTTCAATGCAGGCTAGTTTAAAAGCACTTACCTGATCTCAGAATACTTTTATGTTTTTCCTTAAGCACATGCCAAAGAAAGATAGTTTGAAAATACTTACTTGATCTTAGGCTGTTCACGATTCTTCATTTGTTTTTCTCTCCATTTCCTATCTGTTTCATTCCATAAAATCAACTTAAGAGACCCTTTGACATAAGTAACTTGCCCCATTGATCCTTCTTGAAACTTGCTGTTCAATTAAAATCCTCCTATGACTCCATAGCCCAATGGGTTAAAACTATCTTTGCCTTTTATGTCAGCTGAATCATTCCTTCACTTGTAGACATCTTCACCCTTTATTTTGAACTTCCCTTACCTTCATCATGTCTTTGTCTAATGAAAAAAAAACAAACAAAACCCATGCTCTTCATAGCTAGCCTAAAATCACATTTCAGGCTTTAAATATCACATCTTTAAACTCATTCATAGAGAGATCCCTCTCTAGATTCAGGAGGGCTAGATCCTTGAATCCCAAAGTGGTTTGATGTTGTATTATCTTTTGGTTTTTATCAATGGCCAAAACATAGTAACCCCAACATAATTGGCGACTCCACTAGGGACTTAATTGAATTTTCACCTTAGGTTCCCTTAAAAGCTTCATAAAACCTTGTGAGTAGAAAGTATCCTTTTCAAGCACTACCAAAGAATGGTAATCATGATGAAACTTGTTTGAGTTAGTGACAAACTAGGAAAACCCTAGGATTCTCATAAGACTTTATCTAACCTTGAAAAATCAGCTAGCTTAGCCATAAGAGTAGACTGTCTTTGTTTCATAACCGTAGCTAAGTTTTGAAACAGAGTTAGCATACTATTAACAACCACTAGAACTTAAAAAATCTAAAAATATTTCACATTGGTATTCAATAAAACATGGTAGTGGACCATAACACCTTTTACCTCCAAAAGAGCTAAAAAATTCCACTTGGTGACTCCACAACCCTGCAGACCTTAAGACTCCACTAGGAGGACCCGTAATCATTATAAAACCATTCAAACTCAGTAAGAGGGATTTAGGATTAAATTTCTCTTAGAAAAATATCAGTTAAACCGCTCATAGATTGTCATATCTGTTTAACACTTTTCTTGTTTAGTTAGGTCTAAAAAACACAGCATAGTGGCTTCTAGAAAGACTCACACTAGAGCCTATCCTGACCCTGATCCACTTGAGATAGTTGAAAATCCAGAAAGTATACTTAGGAAGTCTCCTAGGATTAAATTATCAACTGTTTTCGGATCACCCTTAAGAGCTAATTCAGTTCCTGAAAATCTTTAAGCTCTACAACAATCACAAGTTGACTTAGTGAATCCCTTTAGAACTAGGTCTCTTGATGATTTAGATCAGTTAGATTCTGAGTCTTCACTTTCATCTCCTGAAACAAGTGAACATCCTGGTATCAGAAAAATAACGCCTCCTGATTCACATTTCCTTCACAACTTAGGTGTCTCTCATCCAAGATTAGCTCAACAATCTATTCCTGGTCCATCCATTTCTGCTCACCCTACATCCACTATTCAAACCACCCCACTTCAGCCCACTTTCCTTCCTGTTAATCCACCCTTTGTAAATCCACCTCCACCACCTATCATGGCAGCGGTATGCTCCCTTAGTCCTTCCTGTACCATTAGTCAATATTCCGTAGGACTATTAGTCAAAAATTCCATTATATGATGCTAGAAATGCTACAACTGCATCACAACATATGGATAAAATGAATGACTACTTTGACCGAAATGAAATTGATGATGATTCTGTTAAGCTTAGATTATTTGCTCAAAGCTTAGGAGGGGAAGTCAAAAAATGGTTTAAGGGCTTAACCCCTCATAGTATCAATGATCTACAAGCCTTTCATCAGACATTCTTAAACAAATGGGAAGTAAAGAAAAACCCTCTCCAAGTCCTTTTGGATTACAAGAACCTCCATAGAGACACGGGGGAAAGTGTACAAGCTTATTGTACCAGATTTAATAGTGTATATAATGCACTTTCCCCAACTCTAAAACCTCCACAAGGCTTGGATTTAAACAGATTTCCTGAAGGTTTTGACCCTGATATGGCCTATCAGATGAGAGAGAGAGATCGTGCAACTCTTGAAGAAATGCAAAAAGGTGCTCTTGCTGTAGAAGTACACTTGATGGAGAAGAGAGCAAGAATGAAAAATGAAAAGAGAGTGTCCTTTAGAGGGGAATATACACCCTCTACTTCCAACTCAAAAATGGAGAGAATGATGGAGGAAATGATGAAGAAAATGAGCATCCTTGAGAGAGCACAAGCCAGTCAAAACCAAACTGCTCCTCAAAACAAAAACCAGAACCATAATTAGAATTTTAGAAGGAACCAACCTCCAAACAGACCTAGGGAAGATGATCAATAGATCACTCCTCCCTTTCATCAAAGCTATATAAGTGAGGTTGAGGAAATAGATGAGATAATAGAGGAAGATGATATCAACATGCTGGGGGTAGATAATGATGACTTTGAGATTCATTATGATAGAAAACAAGGTCTTCATACCCCTTATGATGACAACAGAGATGATGATGAAAGTTATTTTCAATACATGGAAAATTTCATCATAGAGTCTCAAAAAGAATATGAACTTAGAAGCAAAACCAGTCAACAAAATCCCAACACCAAAATATCTGACAAATCTTCACAAAACAACACTACAACCAAGCCTAAAATTGTCAAACAAAAAGATAAAACAATGGCTGTAAATTCTGATAAAGGCAGAGAGAAAGGCACTCAAAACAATGAAAAACAGAGTGCAGACATTAGTAGTACTACCACTTCATCTGGTACTCCTGTTAAGACCATTTTGTCAAATACAAATAGAACAAATCAGCAAGATGATGTTGTTGATAGATTGGTAGATAGTAAGGCTGAGACAAGTTCTTCAAAGAAACAAATTCCTTTCAGCCTAGAGCAGGAAATTTCAAAGATCAGAATCTTGGTTCCCCTGACTGAGTTGGCTGCCCAGAATGTATATAGGACCCAAATTTTGAAGGCTTTAAATATTGAGGATAATAATGACACAGTCAGTCTTAATGATGACCAACCAGAGCTCATTTTTGGTCCTAAGATTGAAGGTATATATCAAGAGGGACCCGTTCCTCCCTTTTTTGTGAGTTTGAATGTTCATGAAAAAATCCTGCATAATGCTATGCATGACTCTGGAGCCTCGCACAACCTTATGCCAAAGGTGATAATGGAAAGGCTAGGACTAGAAATAAACAGACCTTACAAGGATTTATATTCTTTTGATTCTAGCAGAGTGAAGTGCCTTGGCCTAATCAAAGACCTTTGTGTGAGTTTGAGCCAAATCCCACCCAAGTGCATGGTGATGGATGTTGTGGTGGCTGATGTGCCTCCTAAGTATGGCATGTTATTGTCAAGATCATGGGGTGCCAAGCTGCAAGGTACCATATAGAGGGATGGGACATATGCCACTATCCTTGTCTTTAGCCAGCTTAGAAGACTATACAGATAGGCACACATGAGATTCATGGTCAGTAGCTCAGAAAAGCCTAAAAATTCCCCCATTTATTCTATCCATATAGACTTGGATTCGTTTATCTTTTACAATAATGAATCCACAAAGGAGTCAGAGCCAGAACACAACGACTCAGATAACCAGTTAGAGGCCCCTAATCTAGAAATGATGGCAGTTCTAGATATGGAAGAAAACGAGAGAGAAACTTCTGAATAGTGCGTTGAAACAACAAACCAGAGTGAACAAAGCCAAGATGGAAAACAACAGACTATCCCTCACACTCAACTCCATGAAAATCCTAAGGAACGAGACCCATCACAACATGTTGCGGATCCCAGAATAGAACATAATGATGAACAAGGCAATAGGGATGAAAACGATGTTAGCCCTACAAGAAATCCCTTATGGTGCATGAAATTTGATGGGTCTTGCACTAAAAAGAGTGCGGGAGCTGGGGTATGGTTGGTCGACACTGAAAACAATTACTCTGAAAGCCATGCTTTCAGGCTAGCTTTCAAATGCACTAACAACATCGTAGAGTATGAGGCTCTCATCCTAGGATTGCATCTATTGAAAGAGCTGGGAGCCAAGAAGATATTTGTTCAGGGAGACTCAAAATTAGTAATCAAACAACTAAATGGAGAGTATGCCGTTAAGAATCCTAGACTAAGGGTATACCGAAATAATGCCATATATTTCCTAAACACGTTTACAAAATATGAGCTCGTGTTTGTCCCAAGGAGTCAAAACATAATTGAAAACAGGCTGGCCTGCGCTGCTAGTTCATGTCAAGAATCACCTGGTAATAAACAGATCATCTTTCAAAAAAAATATAGACCTGCAGTGCCAGATAATGAAAAATATTGGCAGGTCTTTGAGGGTGACAAGCAGATAGAGAATTTCCTACTTGGCAGGAACGAATTTGAGTTATCTGATTCACATTCTAAATCCGACGAAAATTGCCTCAACAAAGAGTCCCCTGAGGGACATAAACTATCCAGTTCCGTAAAAATCAACATGTTAACTAAAAAACTTGGAACTCATACTGAAGAGTATGAGGACTCATAAAATGAAGACACAGAGGTATTGCCATCAAAGAATAAGAACATACCTAGGGGGTTACCACCTTTAGAAGGCCTGTTTGATTTAATGACATAGCAAAGAAACCCACTGTAGAATACACAAATTCTGATGTCGAGGAATGCAACATAGGCACAGAGGATAAGCCTAAAATGATTAAATTAGCTAGGTCCTTGCCAGCAAACATGAAAAAGAAATACATCGACCTATTTAAAGAGTTTTTTGATGTGTTTGCCTGGAGCTATGAAGAATTAAAGGCCTACAATATAGAAATCATCCAGCACAAGATCCCATTGAAAGAAAACCAAAAACCCTTTAGGCAAAAACTGCGTCGAATTAATCCAATACAATTGCCTCTAGTAGAAAAGGAAATCAAGAAAATGTATGAGGCAGGAATCATAGTGCTTGTGAGGTTTTCAGATTGGGTTTCTAACCTTGTAGCTATGAGGAAAAAGACAGGAGAAATCAAATTGTGCATTCATTTCAGAAACCTTAACAGAGCCTCCCTAAAGGACAATTACCCTCTACCCAAAATGGAACACATCCTAAAAGGGTAGTTGGTTCAAAGAGGATTTCTCTGTTAGATGGTTTTTCAGGGTATAACCAAGTTTTATTACTCCCAGAAGACCAACTCAAGACAACTTTCACCACTCCCTGGGGCACTTTCATGTATGTGAAAATGCCTTTTGGATTAATGAATGCTGGGGCCACTTTCCAAAGGGCCATGGACATTAAATTTTCAGAGGAGATAGGGAACTTCATTGTAATTTAATTTGATGACATAAAAAATTATTCCAAAATGGATGAAGAGCACCTTAAACATCTAAGAAAGGTCCTGGAAAAGTGCAGAAGGTTTGGATTATCTTTAAATCCCAAAAAGACAGTGTTTGGCCTTCAAGAAGGTAAACTCCTCGGCCATATTATATCAGAAAAGGGGATTAAAATAGATCCAAAAAGAGTTGAGGGAATACTACAGATTAGCCAACCAAGGAACATAAAAGAATTACAGTCCTTTATTGGAAAGATTAACTTCTTGAGGAGGTTTATTCCCAACTTAGTAGAGCTCCTTAGAAACATGACTAATATGCTCAAGAAAGAAGTAGGAGTGAAGTGGACTGTAGAAGCCAAAAGATCCTTTGAATTGGTAAAACATGCACTCACCCGGGCACCTGTCCTGATCAGCCCTAACTTTTCAAAGGATTTGATTATTTTTTCCTTTGCCTCAGAGAATACTATGGCTGCAGTCCTGTTGTAGAAAAATCCAGAGGGATAGGAACAACCTATTGCTTTTTTGAGCAAGGCTTTAAGGGATGCACCCTTGAAATATAACATAATGGAAAAACAGGCCTATGCTTTGGTAAAGGCCTTAAAGGACTTCAGGGTGTATATTCTACATTCTCACATCATTGCTTATGTGCCTAACATAGTGGTAAAAGACATCTTGTCACAAGACCCAGATGGAAAGAGGGGCAAATGGATTGCAGCAATACTAGAGTATGATTTGGAAATCAAACCCACCAAACTCATTAAAGGTCAGGGCTTAGCTCAATTAATGGTTGAATCTAATCTACAAGCCCTTGACATCAACATGGTAGATGCCTTGGATGAACAGGAAGAATTACCTACTCCCACTATGGAAGAGCAGTTTCAAAGCTCACCTTGGTACACTGATATCTTGTATGTACTTACAAATCTTAATGCTCCTCCTGATTTATCAAAAACAAAGGCAAGGTTTTTAAAGTTGAAAGCTAGGAATTATTGCATTTTGAATGAATGTTTATATTGGAAAAATACTAATGGTTTATTGCTTAAATGTTTGCCTGAAGTTGATGCAGAGAGGATCAAGCATGAATTCCATGAAGGAGAATGTGGAGGTCATCTCTACTGGAAAACCATAGCCAATAAAATACTTAGAGCTGGCTATTACTGGCCCACCCTCTTTCAAGATGTCCATAAAATGATATTTTATTGTCACAAATGCCAAATTTTTGAAGGCAAAAGAAAACTCCTCTCTTTACCATTACAACCTATCACTGTTGAAGCTCCTTTTCAATAATGGGGCCTAGATTTCATAGGAGAAATCCATCTTGCTTCATCTGCCCAACACAAATGGATTCTCACAACCACTAACTACTTCACCAAATGGATAGAGGCCATACCTTCTAGGAATGCCACAGATTCCGTCATTATTAAATTTCTTGAACATCATAGCCTATCTAGATTTGGCTGTCCTAGGAAGATTATTACTAATAATGTTGCTGCTTTTGGTTCTAGAAATATGATTGATTTTTTTCACAGGTATCAAATTACACTTGGTCATTCTACTTCTTACTACCCTCAAGGTAATGGGCTAGAAGAATCATCAAATAAAATTTTGGTGACCATCATCAAGAAGTTACTTGAAGAAAATAAAAAGTCATGGAATAACAAGTTGGTGCATGCTTTGTGGGCAGACAGATTGACCACAAATAATTCCATTGGAATGTCCCCTTACCAGCTTGTTTATGGATTATATGCAGTGTTTCCTACCAGCCTGGGTGTACCAGTGATAAAATTGATCCAATAAATACAGTCAGAAGAAGACAATATGGTAAGGAGGATCAATTAGACTATACATCTCCAGCAGACAAGGGAATAAGTCTATAATAGAGCTTAAAAGGTGCAAGAGAATATAAAGAAGTTGTTTGAAAAGAGAACAAAAGCTTGTGACTTCAACATTGGAGACAAGGTACTCAAGTGGGACTCCAAATGAAAAGATAAGGGTAAACATGGTAAATTTGACAGTTTGTGGCAAGGTCCTTACATGATTCAGTCCACCATTGGTCCAAACGCCTTTTTTCTGCAAGAGTTAGATGGCACAGATCTGTTTGGGGGTCCTGTCAATGGCAGGATGCTCAAGCATTACTACTGTTGAGTTCAATTTTACAAAGCTTTCATTTCCATTGTAAATACCATTGCTTTGTTCATTTTTATAAAGAAAAATATACAAAAATAATAAAAGATAGAAAAGAGGGCAGATTGTAAAAACAAGAAAGGTATAGCCCCATACCAAAAAAGAGAAACAAATCTGAAAGTGTGCAAGCTCAAATGCCACTCCTAAAAAAAAAACTCCTAATTAGTCAAAAAACCTAATCTTGACTAATTAGTTTTAAATTTATTGATGATAGGATAGTGAATTCGATTTTACAAACTGTTTAATCTTGGCTTATCAGTTGATAGATTAGGTTAGAAATGAAAGGTTCAAACATGCTCAAAACCTAAACCTAAGTTTCCATGAGAAATGAATCAAATCTGTTTATTTCTTGAGTCAAGAAAGAAGGTGAATAACTGGTTCTAATCAACTCAAAATTTGAACCAGTGGACAAAGGAAAGACTGCTCAAATAAAAGAAAAAAAAACAGAGCTGTAAAAAGATGAAGGAAGTACTTGAACTGTTAGATCTGAAGCCTTCCATTTTTTCTTTAAATTTCTTGCAAAATAAATGTCTATGTGTAGCTTGTTTTTATGCCATAGATCACAGCAAGTCAAACAACTTAATCATGACTTGACTGTTTTTAATTTTTTTTTGTAGAATTTAGAGAATAAAATCTGTTAGACTGTTTAATCCTAACAGATTAGTAGATTAGGTAGAGAATCATATGGACTCAACTATTTAATCTGAGTTCATGGAGAAATAAGGAGTAGAAATAGGTTAGATTTCCTGTTTTCAAAAATAATAAAATGTTGTAACAAAGTTTTCCAATCCAAGTGCACTCTAATGAAGAAAAAATGTTAGATCAGTAGGATTGGGTAGGTAGAAAGCTTGTTGAATGAAGATCCATTGTTTTTCATGGCTTCTAACATGTTTTCAAAGCAGAGTAAGATCATTCTAGCAAAGAAGGCAAACCAATGGATGAGGCACAGGTCAGCCCCCCAGAGAATGCAAGTCTGAAGTTCTTGATGCCTTCAGGAAGGCACCATCCCCAAGTGGAGCCACTATTGGCCACCTATAAAATTTGTTCTATCAAAAGGTGGCCAAAACATTGTGGGAGCCTTCAAGAAACAGTTTTTATGCACAAATTTTATCTCTTGAAGCCTCTTGAAGACATCATCTCCTCTGTTTCAAATTTGTTCATTATTGTTCCCATTTCAGAGCCCAGAAAATACTGTTGATTTCAAAGAGAAAGACTGTTGCAAAAAATCCATTTTCCTTTTCCTTCCATCTCAGAACTAACCTTCATTTTTCTTCCTCTTTCTGCATAAAATTCCTCATCTTTCCTTTGTTCCATTTCCTCCTTCATAAAAATCCACCTTGCATAGTTAAAAAATCATTTGTAAACTATGTTGAAAATCTCAAAACCCTTGAAAACATTGAAAAATTCATAAGAAAATATATATTTTTGTGTAAAGGTTTAAAGCCCCCTTGGGCTAAGTCTTTAGTTGCTTTCACTCCATATGCCTTGGTGCTAGAACCAAGCGCTAGCCTTTTAAGTGCTTATCACATTGTCCGATGGTGATTAGCCCCTCCTCTTTAACCCCCGATCACATGAATCTCCATATAACCCAAGGCTCAGTCAAGCGCCAAGCCACGTTGTAAGTTAATATTTTCAACCTTCATCTATATAAATTTATCGATTTTTATTATATTATAAACTTTCTTTCGGTGCAATTTTTCAGTCAATCTCCATTGTCGATCTAATCCACAGATCGACGATGCATAATCCGTCGCCCGGTGGTCCCCGCCATCCACTCACCGTTGCAAAACCATGCAGTATCCATCGCATCGCTTTTGAGAGTGGGGCGGTTTTTTTTTATTTTGCAGCGATTCCATGCACCGGTTGACGCGTGGCCTTGCCACTATTCACAAAACCACCAGTCATCGCACATTAAAGTTTGGACATGGAGTGGGCGCGATATTGATGTGCGCTGTCCGATTCGAGCCCGCTCATCGGATGGTGATCGCTCGCCAAAGAAGCTCGACAGTTAACCAAGATACAACATAGTCATTAAAGCATCTCCACCATCGATTTAATCTGTAGATCGACGGCCCACAATTCATCGCCCTAATTCCTTCGCTTTGACTTTCTGCCCTCGCTCCCGATCGTCGATCTTTGCGCGATCGATGGCTTAGATTTAAATTCTTCTTCTGCATTTCCTTTGAATTCCTTTGATCAATCTCGACCATTGGATGATTCCATCCAACGGCCACGCTCCCTCCACATGCGTTCTGAAGCAGTCAACCTACACATGCAGGATTTAATGGTTTTTCCGCCATGCTGAAGAAAATTCATAGCCTAAGGGTGACGATCCTCTCGCCTTCGATTCACCAGAGAAATCATTCGGAGGGTTTAAAATTCACGTTTTATCAATGATTCATGAGGCATTGATGCCATTCGATCACTATATAGCCCTGCGCACCAGAAAACAAAGTTAATCAAGTGCCAGTCAGAGAGTATCAGTATCGAAGACAGAACGAACCAAAACAGGAGGTTTAAGACCTAAAACATAGATCTCAAGTAAATTAAAGGTGTTTTAGGAGAAGACGAAGACATCTGTCGAGCCAAGAAAGCCTCCACCGCCACAATCAGAGGCCAATCAAACTCTCTCCAACTCTTATAAACACCTGCAGTTTCACAAGAATCAACGAAGTTTTAATCACTACCAAAACAAGAGGTGTTGCCTAAAGATAGCTGAACAATTAATGCAAATCAAAGATCTTATCCCTAAATTGTCGGCAAAACTATTTTTAAAGATTAAGAACAGCCCAGAAGCGGATCCTTCTCGATCATTAGACCTCGAAAGGCAGAAGAAAAGTTGTGAAGGATAATTAGAAATGATTACATTCCCACATTATGCCTTGCCTAGTTCCCAAAGGCTAGGAATTGCACTGATTACATAATTAATGATACTTGAACCCTTGGTGTTACACCAATTTTTTGGTCATCTAACTCATTATCATTAGATGAACCCAAGTACACCATGTAAGACCAATTTTACCCTAAGTAAAATTGCTTTCACCATGTCAAATAACATTTTTCCATATTTCCTGGTCATATTTAACCCAAAAAAAGGAAGTTAATTAAATAAATCATTATTTATTTAATTATTTCTTAGGAATAAGTTATTTAAATCATTATTTAATAATATTCCTAGTTAAATTTGACTAAATCATTTTTAAATAATTAAATAAATCATTATTTATTTAATTATATCCCCAGCATCTCCCCAAAATAATAAATAAATCATTTATTTATTTATTGTTTATAAATAAAGGAATTGACCAAAGTCAAAAGACCTTTTCCCTCCAACAAATATAATAAAATATTCCTAAAAGGTGGTTCTAGAATTTGATTAATAATATCTTATTCATGCAACAAGTTCTAGATAACCCCATATATTTTGTTATAAATAGGAGGGTTTTCCCCATTCATTAGTCACCTTCATTGCATTATATCACTCTGGATCTACTCTTGGTCACCATTTTCCATTTTGCTTTATGAACTCCCATTGAGTTCCATGTTTGTTTTTCTACACCAATAAGAGAGAGAGGAATTTTAGATCTGAAACACTGAGGACTTCAAGAACCCATCCCACTGAGGAGAACCGTAAAACACCTTTCTTGTTTTCCTCTCAGGTGCCCCATTCTTTAATATAATACAAATCATTCTTTTAAACACTTTGTTCTTGTCTTTTCTATTGAATGCATGGAGCCATACTATATTTTATCTGCTTAATGTCTTTTTGTGCTTAGATCTGAATTTGTGCAGCAGACTTAAAGATATTTTGCAGCCATAATCGGTGTTAGGGCTATTTGTTATGCTTAGCTAAAGTGATCTTTTACGACGAAAGATTCATACTAACAATTGACGACTCCACACGGGTTTTCTTTTGCGACCGCTATCGTTTTATATATTCTTGCATATCCAGCTGTTTTAGACCCTAGGGTTTCTTCTCCATTTTCTGTTTTTCCTATTTTATGGTGTTTTTCACCCCTAAAACCCTCAAACAGTCAAATTTTTAACTTCCGTGTGTTTTTGGCCTTATTGCACAGGTGACAGACATCAGCCACAGCTGAGACGACAATTTTTTCTAAAATATGCCGCCAAGAAGAGCCGGATCTGCAGGTCGCACTTATCGGCCCAAAAAGTGCGACCTGAGCTTGAGGGTGCACTTTTCTGCCCCAAAACTGCAACCTGGATTGAAAATAGGTTAGAACCTTTGACCTGCACTTTTTCTGCAATTTTTTCAGCACTTTTTCTGGGTTTGTCTGAAGCTTCTATCAGGGTTTTCCAGCCTCTGTCTTTTCCCGTTTAGACCTATTTCTGATCTAATTTACTCAAATAAGAGGGAATCTTGCCCCTTAGGGCTCTAGTACCCTCCACTTTTTGTGGGAGAGTCTTTCCTGTTTCAAAAGTTTGAATTTTCTGAGTTTCAGCCTTATTTTTCTCAAATATGATCCCTCCTTTTCAGATCCCTTTAGATCAGCTATTCCCCCTCTCAAATCACCTCATATCGTTTTTTTTGGGTTCCTTTCCACGGCCACCGCCTTGTCTCTTCTATTTTTAGCTGATCTCCTCCTTTTTAGCAGCAACCTTGCCTCTGCCTATTTGCTGTTCTCTGCACCACTTTTCAGTAGATTTCTCCTTTAGATCCCAGTCCCTCTTGACATTATATCTATTGGCCTCCTTTTTGCATGCTTGGCTTAGTTTTTTCCCTCTTATAGACTAGTTTTGAGAGACTCGCCTTCTGGGGTTACATTGACGCATTAGTAGCTGTTAATTTTTTGTTCTTTTCGTTTTATTTCCTGCAGATTTATTTTTAGTTACGCAGCACACTTTTTCTTTTACTCTCAAAACATCTAGGTTTAAACAATTAAAATTAACGCATGCCACACACTGACCCTAAGCGAAGAAGACCCTGGTTAACACCGCCTAGCAAAGACTTTAAAATCAATTGACACTGCATCTCTCTGCCCTTGTTTCAACATTTACCTCACTTGATCTTGCACCACCCTAACTTTGTCGGTTTTTCTTCTTCTCGTCATCATTGTGCCTCCAAGGCATTTATCCCAGAGAATTCTTAGCCTTCACCCTCAGTTTCCAGTTGGTCGACTTGCTCCTTCCCTTCATCGTCGAGTTAGTCCTCCCTCGAGTCCACCCTCTCACTCATCTTCTGATTCTTTGGTTTCTCCCCCTACTTCTGGTTCTCCCCCTGTTACCTTCACCATGTCTGGTCCAGGGCCTAATGCTAGTGGCAACCCTGGCCCCAATGCTGGGACTGTTACTAGCGGAACCGCCACAGGAACTACCTCGACTACTCCCTTGCTCCCCTTCATGGCAGGCCTCAGTCTCCCCGATTTCAATCAGTTGATCAATGATCCTATTTTCCACGCTGTTAGTTGGCCTGCTATGCCAACCAAGCTCCCCTCCGACATTCCCAAGTTTGAAGGCCTTGCTGGAGAAGATCCCTCCAACCATATCCGATCTTTCCACATGTGGTGTTCCTCCCATTCCATTATTGATGATTCCATCCATCTTAGATTGTTCCAACGCACGCTTACAGGCGAAGCTTCTAAGTGGTATGTTGATCAGCCCACTTCCTCTCATACCACCTTTGCGACTCTTGCCAGGGCATTTTTATCTTACTTCCAACTTCCCCTTCGTTATGACACTGGTATCGAACTTTTAACTTCTTTTCGTCAATCTTCTGTGACCCGCCTATCCAACCATGTCTAGGAATGGCAGAGAAGAAAGAGCCTATGTTAATATCCTACCTTCGAAGACTGTGTCTACATGGACTGGTTCCTTAGATCTCTCTTGCCACCTATCGGGAAAGATGTCGCATCACATTTTCCTCAAACCGAAGAAGCTACCCTCCAAATGGCATTAAAATATGACCTGATCTACGCTCAGAAGGGTTATGTTTATACTTTTCTACCTGATCTCCCCAGACCCAGTAATGCCCATGCACCAGGGGCACCTCCTGCCGCCGATAGTATCGTTGGAGCTATCTCCAATCCATCCGCTCAACCTCCCATGAGATATGGTTTTCCTGGGGGAGGGGGCACCACTTCTTACACTCCTCCCCCTCCTGGTAGCGCGTATACAGGACCCGGCATGCCTCCTCTTTCTGCCCAACCCCCTGTTTACCACACTATTACCCAACCTCATTATCATCCATATCCACAGCCTAGTGCTCCAACTCCTCTAGCATCAGCACCCCCGCCTCCCTTGTCTTCTCAACCCTCGCAACAGCAGCCACCACCCCCTCAGGGGCAGGTGTATGCACAACAGAGCGCGACCAATCCTTTCCCGCATCAAAGCTTCGTGGCTACCCAACCACCTCATGGACCGGTAACCACTCAACCTCCTACATATGTTACCTATGATTACCAGATCCTCATGATGAACTCTGACCAACATATAACCATCGACCTTAACCTTCACACTCAGTCCCGTACTCCTGCTCCATCTGTCCCTGAGTTACCTTCTTTAGGTTCTACAGAGCCTCTTTCGACAACTTATGGTCCCTTGCATATCCCTCCACCCAAATTCGAGGTTCATACCAAGATTCCTAAGGGATCATTATGCCGAAATGCTGCTTCTGACCAAGCTTCCCATTCGTTTAGCATAGTAGATGAGCTGGCCCAATCTTCTATTGCCATTTCAACGCTGGAACTCCTCCAGTCTTGCCCCTCCCAAAGAAAAGCTCTACTATCTTCCCTGGGCACTATAGATCCAGCAGATGACCAATTGATTGTTTTCGATGCCCATCAGTCAGAGTCTCCTCCTCTTCCTGCTTCCATAGCTTTCCAAATCTCAGTCAAAATCCGGAACGCTAACATTTCCCGGTGCATCATTGACGAGGGGGCATCCACCTGTGTGATGTCCGCCTCAGTTTGGAAACAACTTGGATCTCCTGAGTTGGCCCCTTCCATGATCACTCTTCGAGCATGGGATGGCCACGCCTCCCAGCCCATTGGCCTTTTCCATAATTGTCCCATCACTCTTGCGGGAAAAACTGTTTGCATTGACGTTGAATTCATCAACGCCCCTCTTGATTATAACATTATTTTGGGGCGTAGTTACACCTATGCCATGTCTGCTGTCCCATTCGCAGTCCATCGCAAGATGTTCTTTCCTCGTAATGGCAAGATTGTCACCATTGACCAGTTGACTTACCATGAACCAAAATCTCAGACCTCCCCTGAGTCCACCATCTCTACTGTCACCAATAAGCCAACTGTTGATTCTTTGACCAGTGTTTCCCCTAGCATCTACAAAGACTCCTCCTTGCTTGGAACTTTTCCCGGTCCTCCTCCTCCTCCTGTCTCTGACCCCAGCTTGGTGAACGTTTGCATGATGCAATCATCTTGGGCTGACCTTACGGAGCCCACTTTGGCTAGCAAGCAACCTCAACCTCAACCATCTCCTAGCCCTTCTCCCCCGCTAGCCAACCTTTTTCCTTCTAAACCTTATTCTACACACACTCCTTCTGGGTCGATTCCACTCGAT
This sequence comes from Pinus albicaulis, assembly GCA_034641835.2. Lineage (NCBI taxonomy): Eukaryota > Viridiplantae > Streptophyta > Pinopsida > Pinales > Pinaceae > Pinus > Pinus albicaulis. The sequence goes on from CM076580.1 coordinate 1,162,157,652, forward strand.
ATCAACCCCCTTGGCACCATTCCTCCTGGCCATTTCCATGCTGGTCAGATACCTTTCCTTGCTCCCCCTCCCGGAGCTTATTCAGTCCCTATCTTGGCCACCCTATCCCTTCCCAACCTGACCCTGGGTATACCCGTTTGGTATCTTGACCCTCCAGCCACTACCTCGCCTGGTCAACCCAAACCTTATCTTGCTTTGACCCCAGTTCAATCGGTCCCCATGACTTCTCCTGCTACAACCGTGCCTCAGTCACCTCAACAGGAACCACCTCCCGTTGCGACCACTTCGGGTAAGAATGGTAAAGCTCACAGGGGGGCATCAAAGGAAAAAGCTGCCCCAAAAAACCCTGCCCCTCCTCAACCTCCAAAGCGTACCATCCAGTGTGCTTTGTGTGATGTTGTCGGTCACGCCACCCATACTTTTCCTGAACTACCTCTTCTAAAACCCATGGTTAATGTCACATTCCCTGAGTCCCTGGTCCTAGATGCCTTTGCTCCTTCCGCGACCGTGACCAAGAACCCCAAGACTATTCACACCAACCACCCCTGTGCTTTGTGTGATCTCCATGGCCATTACACCCATCTTTGTCCCTGCCTCGAGGACTTCCGCACCTCTCTAGCCGCAGTACGCCAATTCGAGGCCAAGCGCAATGAGTCCACCTCTCCCCTATTTTCGCATTTTGCTTTGGCAGAACTACCAGACATGACTGCTCCCATTGACATTCCCCCTCCTGATGTCAATATGAAGGAGCCTTCGTCCACCATTTTTTACCTATCATCATCCATGAGACCCTCGGGGAATATTCCCTCTGAATCCTCCCCTGTTGTTTCGCTTGACCTTCCTTTAGCGATCACCTTGGGCTCAACATCGGTAGATCCTTTATCTGCTTACTCTTCGGTCACTTCTGGTGATGATGCGCATGTGAACCTCTCTTCTCATGATGATGAGTTAGGTGGCTTCGCTGCGTCAAGTGGTCTTTCTTCCACCAGTCACCCCATCTTCTATCACGATGATGAAATTATGGAAGGAATCATCCCCCCTGACTTTCTATATTCCCCCTTACATCGAAACCATGCATTTGAACCACATACACCTTGTGGCCATTACATTGCAACCCAATGTTTGGGTAATGGGGCACCCATATTTGAGAGACCAGGAGAAGTAATTCTCCACAACTCTCCTAGTGTATCTGGTCATGTAAACTCTAGTACCATTATTATTCCACACTTAGAAGAAACTCTAGAGTCCCATACCACTTCAGATCACTCTCGAGATGATACCCCTTATCGTTTCTTCATTTTACATTCGCAACCCAGTCTTTTAGACATTTTTGTTGACCAACCTATAGGTTTTCTAGGAGAGCACTAGTTCATTAGCTCCAAATCCTCTCTTTGGGATAGTGACACCAGGTATGACAACCCACAAAATTAAATTCCATTTGATTCATATATGCAGTACTAAAAGAGATTGGCAATCCTCCATTTCCTTTCTCAAGCTGCATAACCATAACAAAAACAAATGGTGCACCACATCATTAAAATGTGTTTAGCTCCCCCTTTTCCTAAATACATTTTGGCATGAACACAACATGCTTGGGGGCACCTAGGCCCCTCAACCATACAAATCCCAGATCTCAGCCAAGAACAGCACTAAAACCCCCTTTCTCTGACAAGTCGCACTTTTCAGGTCATTCCCTAGGACTGGTCGCAGTTTTCTGCCCAGTACCTGCTACCCAGGTCGCATCACAGACCCCAAAAAGTGCGACCTGGCCTGTTCATGAGCTCTAGGTACCTGTTAGTTTTTAGTACCTTGATACTTCACCAAGACCCATTGTGTCCACGAAGTGTCTATTCACCTCTCCTCCAAATCGAATTTCCTCACTTACAACACTTGTATGGGGGCACCACTTTGCCTCCTTACTTGTCCTTGTTCGTGTTGATTTTCATCATGAGATACCCTATTGTACTCATGTTTTTATGGTCCCCCATTGGACCTTTACTATTGGGCAGCACCATCAATTTGCCCTTGTTTAGAGCATCCGAGTTGAGTCATCATCGCAGTCATGGAGTCTCTCCTGAGTCCCTTTGTACCCCACTATAGTCCTCTGTCCTTTCTTGCTTGGTCCCTCTCTTTTGGAACACATTATGGCCTTCAGTACCCTTGTCCCCTATCCCTCATGATATTGTGTCAGTCACTGCCACGCCATTCATGCCCTTTATGCTCTAATAAGGGAAGTTTCCCAACCACTCCTCTGTATCCCTCATTCCATCATCATCATTAGTGTCTATCTGTTCGTCAGTCTACTATTTTCCCTTGTGCCTTAGTTGGGGTTCCCTTATTGCCTCACCCATGGCAGACCTATTTCTATCGACATCAACTCATTTACTACAGAAGACATGTCTAGGGGGTAGTGTACCTTGGTTCAAGCTCTTCTCAGCATGATCGTGATCTATACACTTGACGGTCTAGTGATGCAGCAGCAGCTATTGGTGATTCCCGGGTTTGTGTGAGATGTCTCAAAACTCATGAGGGGGTGGCCCTGCAGGTAGCCCCCCACATGCCCGGTTGACTTCTTCATTTCCACCCTTGATGTAGCTCCTCTAATTTGATGATATCGGCCTCAACTGCCTGCAACGCCTCTTCGATTTGCATGTATCAGTCAGATTTTGCGAGCCCTTCCCTGTGTGTAGGGGGCATTTGGGTGTATTTGTATCTCATGTACTCAAAATCTTCTTGTACAAGTCTTGACGGTTATTCCAGGCATCCTATGTATGTGGGATTCATCATTTTATTTCTTTGGCTCATGTTTAAGCCAGCACATGCTTCATTATTGTGTTCCGTGGTTTTCTGGGCACCTTATTCTATGTACTATTGTATCGGCGGGCATAGGTATGCCTCCCCCGCCGCCTTTAATACTGGTACCAATTCATCACCTAGAGACTTGTTACACCTGTAAGTCTCGTCTCCTCCGGGTCTAGTCCTTTAGCACATTCAGACTACCTTACATTTCTCTCTCTCACTTCCCTCTTGGTACCTAGTGATTGATTTCTTACAACATACTTTGGTCATACGATTTTCTCCTAACACTCGTACGTTGGGGGGCAATCTGTTACACCAATTTTTTGGTCATCTAACTCATTATCATTAGATGAACCCAAGTACACCATGTAAGACCAATTTTACCCTAAGTAAAATTGCTTTCACCATGTCAAATAACATTTGTCCATATTTCCTGGTCATACTTAACCCAAAACAAGGAAGTTAATTAAATAAATCATTATTTGTTTAATTATTTCTTAGGAATAAGTTATTTAAATCATTATTTAATAATATTCCTAGTTAAATTTGACTAAATCATTTTTAAATAATTAAATAAATCATTATTTATTTAATTATATCCCCAACATCTCCCCAAAATAATAAATAAATCATTTATTTATTTATTGTTTATAAATAAAGGAATTGACCAAAGTCAAAAGACCTTTTCCCTCCAACAAATATAATAAAATATTCCTAAAAGGTGGTTCTAGAATTTGATTAATAATATTTTATTCATGCAACAAGTTCTAGATAACCCCATATATTTTGTTATAAATAGGAGGGTTTTCCCCATTCATTAGTCACCTTCATTGCATTAGATCACTCTGGATCTACTCTTGGTCACCATTTTCCATTTTGCTTTATGAACTCCCATTGAGTTCCATGTTTGTTTTTCTACATCAATAAGAGAGAGATGAATTTTAGATCTGAAACACTGAGGACTTCCAAGAACCCATCCCACTGAGGAGAACCGGAAAACACCTTTCTTGTTTTCCTCTTAGGTGCCCCATTCTTTAATATAATACAAATCATTCTTTTAAACACTTTGTTCTTGTCTTTTCTATTGGATGCATGGAGCCATACTATATTTTATCTGCTTAATGTCTTTTTGTGCTTAGATCTGAATTTGTGCAGCAGACTTAAAGATATTTTGCAGCCATAATCGGTGTTAGGGCTATTTGTTATGCGTAGCTAAAGTGATCTTTTACGAAGAAAGATTCATACTAACATTTGGAAATCCTCCCACCCCCTCATTCTTCTATAAATATTTCTGTAGAAGATGAGAAAATGTTGGTTTGTGGACATCTGAATTCATGTAATTGTTTCTGAAGCTATTGATGCCCTGTGTGCAACTTGAAGATACATAAGCTAATATGAGAAGTTTGAAGTTGTAGAGACCCACTGGGCTTGCTGATTGTAACTGGTTTGAACATCAAATACAAGTTGTTGATTTATGGGATCCTGATTTATGTCAATGGTGATGTGTTCCTCACTGTCAGTTGTTATTTTCTTTAATGTTTTCACTCTATCCACTTTCTCTGGTAAAGAGCAGCAAACATAGAGCTAGGATTTACTCTCAAAAGTACCCTACTCTTACTGAAAGCTTTATTTTCTATGTTTTCTTCATTCGAACGTTCCCTTTGAAGAGTATATTAAAGTAGATTGGTTTAAAAGCACTTGCTTGATCTAGATTGCTCTTCAAAATGAGTATTTTTTGTGTTTCCCTTTAGAGTATATTAAAGCAGGTTGGTTTAAAAGCACTTTCCTGATCTAAGATTGCTCTTTGTGATTATCATATATGTTTTCCTCTAGAATATACTAAAATCAGTATAGTTTAGAAGCGCTTACCTGATATTAAGATGTTCGAACTGTTTTTAAATGTTTTCTAACTGAAAGTACTTCAATGCAGGCTAGTTTAAAAGCACTAACCTGATCTCAGAATACTTTTATGTTTTTCCTTAAGCACATGCCGAAGCAAGATAGTTTGAAAATACTTACTTGATCTTAGGCTGTTCACGGTTCTTCATTTGTTTTTCTCTCTATTTCTTATCTGTTTCATTCCATAAAATCAACTTAAGAGAACCTTTGACATAAGTGACTTGCCCCATTGATCCTTCTTGAAGCTTGCTATTCAATTAAAATCCTCCTATTACTCCATAGCCCGATGGGTTAAAACTATATTTTCCTTTTCTGTCAGCCGAATCATTCCTTCACTTGCATACATATTCACCCTTTATTTTGAACTGCCCTTACCTTCATCATGTCTTTTTCCAACCAAAAACAAACAAACAAAACCCATGCTCTTCATAACTAGCCTAAAATCACATTTCAGGCTTTAAAGATCACATCTTTAAACTCATTCATAGAGAGATCCCTCTCTGGATTCAGGAGGGCTAGATCCTTGAATCCAAAAGTGGTTTGATGTTGTCTTATATTTTGGTTTTTATCAATGGCCAAAACATAGGAACCCCAACAAAGGGGAGCCCTGTTTCGAGGCTATGGCCACAATATTTTTATTTCCCTGTGAGCGAGTTGTAAGGAAAATAAATTTCCTGGTTTGGGAAATAATATTACTACGTTGTTTTGCAATAGTCAAGAAGATATTAGGAGGCGGTACTACCTCTAGTATCTTGTATAATTTATTTCCCAAAGTAATAACAATAGACTGAGGCCGAGAATCATACACAACATGTTGCCTCCACAAGACTTATGGTTGGCCCAATAATACATCAGCTACATCAAGAGAAGAAACATCACACAATATATATATATATATATATATAGTTACTATAGTTATTAAACTTTCAATGGTACATCAACTTTCATACATGAGAACCCAGATGCGGGTGAAGTTGGTAGTGCTTAACGTGATGGGATGGGGGTGTGGCATAAGGGGAAGCCACTGGCCCACCCGCAAGAGTGCTGTCATTCAGTTCTTAATGTCAACTGATCGACGTTTAATGCCATTTACTCCTGGTGCTCGAATAAACCATAGTCTCGCTCCTCGATACACATGCGCATGTCGTGACATGGCTCAACCTCCAGTTCATACTTATGGTGGTTTATTGCAGTCGATTCACAGTTGCACGGTAGACTGGGTTGTTATTATGGAGCGTCCCTTTGGTCTGAACAGAATTCCCCCGCTTGTGAATCTGTGGTGCGTTCCAAGAGCAGGGCTTTCTAATGTTCGCACTGTAACTGGTAAGAGAAGTTGTTTCAATTGTTGTTTGGATTTTGGAGAAAATATCCACTTCTCCCATGCTGGTTCTTGCAAGCTTGCTTCTATTTCCCTGTTGCCCCTCTCGCCTCAGTCTTCTGTCCATGTTTTGCCTCCCTGCCCTGTTGTCTCGAGTGCGACTATGCCGCGCCTCAGGCAGAGAATGCACTGCCGAAGAGGCTCCACAAGGCACCAAATTCGACGCTCTCCCTCCACCTCTAGCACCTCCTCTGCGTCTATCTCCCACTCTAACAGTCAACCTAGAGGGCGCCTTCTCTGCTCGGGCCGTCGCCTTTCTTCCCCCACTCCTTCCGCTCCTCCTGCTCAAACCCACACCACGTATTTTTCCTTTAAAAACACTCTCAATTGAGCTAGGGTGACTGCCTCAATTACGGTCGTCTTTCGTGAAGAGCCTTAGGAAATTGTTCCCAGTTCTCGCCCGGTAGAATGCAACCTCTCGGCGGCTCAAGATTCGGCGCAGTTTGTTGGGCTGAAGCACCCTGATAGTGCGAACGTGTAGGGTCAGATGGGCAAGGCCACGCAGGACCTGGCGAACAAGGAAGCGGTGGGTCAACCTACTGAGAGGCAGGACGCAGTGCAAGTGAGCGAGGCATAGATTACTCCTCCTCCTCCCGGGAAGGTGATCCATTCTATTGCTGACCTGTATAATGCTGACGGGGAACCAGATGAACTCTAGTGCAGAGTTGTCTACGAACCTCCTGATGAATAGTTCCTCCTCTTCACTCTGGTTTTTTGCTCTATTTATGCCCATTCTCATGGGCCTGTTCATGTGTTTCCTGCTGTCTCTGAAAATGCATCAGTTTTTTTTGCTTCGATATGGTCTCCAGTACTACAATTCTCTGGTTCCCCTGCGTGGGATTTTTCAAATGAACTGTTTCATATTGGTTTCCCTCTTGCAGGGCAGTCTTGAAACTATGGTTTTTTGTTTCAAATGCCACAACACTCAGCAATGATCAGGCTTCGGCCTGCTGTACTGTACTAATTTTTTTAATAGAATTACTTTTACTTAGAAAAAAAAAACTTTCATACATGAGAAAATAGATACTGACAAATGGTACATCATGGCCTGATTAATTTCGCTCAGCAATTTCAAATGGTATAACATTTAGTCAACAGTAGTCATCAATTTCTGCACACAGAGACTAATTTCTCTGGAAGCCTGAGATTTCTTTGGCTTGTTATTCTTATAACTACATATACATAATTAATAGAGAGATTGAGGACAGAAAAAAATCTAGCACTTAGTCTCCACTACTCAACATGATTTTGTGAGAAATAATACATAGATTGATTTCTCTGAGTGCCTTAACATTCTTTGGCTCATTTTTTTAATCACAACAACAATAAAAAATGCAATGAGGATTTTTTCTTAGTCCGATTATGCAATTTTTATAAGACAGATTATGCGTAATTGATAATAAACATAAATTTATTGCAATTTAGGGAAAGCTCGTTCATGTTTTTTTCTTTATATTGGAAGGTTACTTTATTTTTGAAGTAATTTTTAGTAGATCATAGAATATATTGAGGAAATATTATTTTGACAAGAATAAGTTATTTCTCTTGAAACTTTAGGTATTAAAATTCCATGACACAGATATATCACACTCCAAAATCCAAAGAAAATGGAAGAGCGTTCAATTTTTTTAATCAAACTTTTATTGGTGAAGGGTTAATTTATTACGAGAACATCATTAATGAAGTGCAAAATTTTAAACGTAACATTTATTGACTAGAAAAATAATGACCAAAACGTCAAAAAAAATTGTGTGATGGGTAAAGAGAAATCCAAATTCCAACCCTGCCTGCCACTTGTTGGTGAGTGGAGGTTATTCACTTTTCATTTACAGCTTACCAGGTTACTCATGTTACCAATATTTTCACATAGCTCACTTTTAGGTGACTACTTATTGTACTTCTTCATTATAAAGAAAAATTGGTAGATAATTGTATATATTATTTGAAATCTATAACAAATCCAGGCAACAAAATTACAACAAATAGAAAATTATGCAAAAAATTCACCAGGGCACTACTAATGTGTGGATACCCTATCATTTCTTAGATCCTCATAACTTACCAACACCTACTATATTGGTATACACATAATATGGCATTTACCTAAAGTATTTCATATGTATCTAGAAGTAAATGAGTTGTATGACAATTGTTATGGCAGATATAAGATGTGTATTATAGTTTATATTTCAATTTTTCTTAAGTAGCATGCATGTGCGGTCCATATAGTGATTACAATTACCAAATATATTTTAGTGAAGATGTGAAGATGATCTCTCATTAGGTCCTAATTACTTAAAGCATCATTAATTATCTTTCCAAATGAATAAAATATGTTAACAAATTAGTAAAAACTAGGAAAACAAATCATGCTTTAAAAAAATATGGCACAATGAGTCACACTTTGAGATTTATTTAATTACTCATCAAGTGTCACTACAACATATATATGATCACCATTACCATAGAAATGGGACATGTGACCATCATTTTGGTTTTGCCAATGACATTCCACATCATGAGCATTGTTTAGGGTTGATTGTGTTGATTTCTTTTAAACAAATCATTTATACATTTTATGGAAATTATAGACACAATTTATAATCACATTACAAGATCATGATGTATGGATATTCCTTATCATTTCTTAGATACTCACAACTTAACAACACCTAATAGATTGATATACACATCATATAGAATTTACCCCTAGAATGCCACATGTATCCTAAAACAAATTAGTTGTATGGAAATTGTTATGGTGCATATATGATGTGTATTATAGTTTATCTTATAATTTTTTTGAAGTAGCATACAACAATTTACATAGTGATATGAGAACCACTCTCTAGAGTATACATCGATTTTGTACACATGGCTTTTCAGTTGCTTTTTAAGATATATCATTGGTGATTCTCACATGATTATATAATGAACCATTAAGTTGAACTATGAAATTATTCCTCACAACACACACATATTGATGAATCAATAATTTTTCTCATATAATTTTTTTAATCTATTTTGAAAATAAAATAAAATTATATATAATTATTTCTAAGAAGAACAAGAGAGAGTTCCTTACCATATCTTCATAAAACATATAATAGCGACGTTTGGAGGAAATTGCGAGGTTTGGAGGCAGTCGTCTAGCGACGCTTTGGGGCATAGTGTCACAATTGCGACACTTTTTCTAAGTGTCGGTATTGCGACACGTTTCTCTAAATGTTGGTATAGCGATGGTTTCCCAAGATCAATGGCCCAAAGTGAACCCGATAACTTACCTTTTCCATGCACCTTTCCTTTTGATCGTGGTTGTTCACTCGTTGAATCCAGATCCAACGGCGCTAATACATTTCCGCGCTCATAAAGTAATCGTTTGATGTTTTGGCAAAGCCACGCGAAATGGGTGGTTTTTCCAAACCACCTGTGCTTACGTGTCGCCACCACGTTGTATCGCGTTCAAAAAGCTAGTTTCCGCTTACCACCATTTACCCTCACGAATACCACTGGAGGTATCCCCTAAACCTCACCCGTTTAACCAGAGTTTAATGTCATTTAACTATGGTTATACCATCGTTTAATACATTAAAATTATATTTTTCATTCAAATTTTCACCTTTTCGCTTTAAACCTGTAAAAACATTGCAGAACTGTTTTTCCTCAAAATCACGCCATTTGAACCCTGAGAAACTTTGCAGAGCCATTTTCAACCTACCAGTACCATTTTTCAACGCCCATTGCCCTGAGTTTCCATTACAAAGTACTACATTGTCCTCTGCGAAGCCATTTTCAAAAAAATGAAGACTGAGCACCTTTGCAACGTCTTCAACCGAATTCCACTGGTTCTCCAGGTACTTTTCTTTGAAGTTGCCCTCTGAGATTTCAAAATTCCTGTCGATTTCAAATAATTACCAAGCCTATTATATGCCAGAACAAAGATGTATTGTAAACAAAGAAAAAGATACCCTGTTTTACATCACTGAAGAGTCGATAAATTCCATGCTGCAAATGAATCATGACCCCAATTCTGCTTCCCTATCAATATAAAATTTAACCCAACTATATCTTGACTTGGATTTCAATTCTAGATTCAAAATATCCCAGAATTTTTGTCCAAATCAAGTTGATATTCCTAAGTTAAATCCTCCTTTTGACACCGTTTATTTCCCAGATGAAACTAGACAGCTTGTCTCAATGCTCTCCTTCATACTAGGATACACCAGTGATGAATTCACTGATGTGGCTAACCTATGTTTTCTGTCAACTCTAAGCCCTGGTCAATCACCATCCATTCAGTTCAATTTTGCTAGATTTATTGCTGAAAGTATGCATTATCAGTTATCCAGATTATCAGAAGAAGGAGTTTTCAGATACTCCTCTTATCTACTCCACCTCTTCCTATATTATCAAACAGATAAGTTTCCAATTGAATGTAAGAAAGTGGATGCAGAAGGAAAAGTTCTATCAGTAGTATTTTGGTCATCTATTTTAAGGAAATGGAACATAAAGTATAGTTTTACATATTTCAATGACTCATTTATAGCCCCTGCTATGTATCTCTTGGAAAAAGAGGAGATCCCTAGGATCAATGATGATACAAGAAGAATTCTGTAGTTATCAGAGAGCTACAAAACTAGAGATTGGTATTTATATAAAAATCATACAGAAATCAGAGTGTATGGCTCATCCCTGGCCCCATATAAGTTACCCAGATTTGTTACTACAAGAATATTTTCTTTAGAATATCTGAGACAACTATTGAATGTAGATGAAATCCACTTCATAGCTTTCAAGAAAAAGACCCAATTTAAGCTGAAATATCAAATTGGGCCATTCATTGTGAATAACAGAGAAGCTGCCAATGAGATAAATGTCAAACTTAAAGAGTATAAGTTCCCATGTAGTTTTACATGGAAGTATGACCCACAATGTATTTTGAGTGCAATAAGGGTAAAATGTAAGTTGCATGTTTACTTGCATGATCCTAAGCCCCATATTGAAATATATGTAAATAAAATTGAATGGGAGCCAAACACCCTATCTGATGATGATTCACAGGCAGTACATGTAATACAGGTAGAGAGTGGCAAAGGCAAATAGATTGAACAGACAGTACAGGTGGCTTCTACAAGTTAAGATACTGATAATGTACATAAAAGAGACAGAGAAGGATATAGTTTCATAGCTAAGACTATTGAGGACATAAAATTCAGAACTCCTTATAGTAAAAGAAGCAAGTCAACAGAAGAAGAAAAGGATAAGGCTGTAAATATTGATATAAATGATGAAGCAACAAGAATAGTCACTCAAAAATTAAAAGAGCTTGAAAATGTAAAAATTGGAACACAACAAAAAGATACAGTCATGAAGGAAAACCAGGCTACTGTCGATTTGCCTCCTTCTTCTCAGGAAACTGACAATACAGAGTCAAAGATTCAGATCAGATTCAGACAGATTAAAGAGAAGAATGAAGAGCTCAAGAATCAAGCTCATTATAGATTTCTTAAGGAAAAGCCTGGAAACAAAGATAGGCTTCTTTCAGCATTTGATTCTTCATCCAATAAATTGGTAATGTCATTCTTGAAGCCTACAGTGGCTGAGCCAAAATTAGTGGCAGATTATTCCAAAATAGATATTGAACTGGATTCCGATGCCATTCATGAATTAGATCAAATTGAATTTCATAGGGGCAATACTAAAATGCTATATTCCAAAATTGTCAGTAAACTATGAAATCAATTAGGCTTGAGAAAACAGTTCTCAACCTCCAAAATCAAATGAGGTTGGACAAATCCTCACTATATGCTAATAATTTAAGAATAAAAGCACTAGAAGATATAGTGATTGAAGCAGGGGGTGACCCAGCCAAAATTGAAGGGGCAAAAGTCTTAATTAAACAGAAAAATGAGGATATAGCTACTCTTAGAAAACAGTTGAAGTTGCCTCAGAGTGAAAACTCTCAAGCAAAATAAATTCTACAGCAAAAAACAGAGAATGATGATTTAAAGCAGCTTGTACATCAAATGACAGGTCAGATAAAAACAATGGAAAGTCAAATAGAAGCTCTAATGAAAGAGAATGAAGAACTAAGAAAATCACAATTGATCGTCATTCCTACAGTGATCCCCACTATAAACACTGCTATACCATCTACTTTGGCAGAACACTGGTCACCGAAAGGAGTACTACCAACTGCAGTGCCAATTACTTCTCTAATATCTGCCTCTTCTTCTTCTTCCTCACAGAGGAGCACACTACAAGACCAAGATAAATAGATTCTTAGTATGAAAGGCACTATTAAAAATTTAGAAAAATCCAAAAATGATGCCTTGATTACTTCTAGAGGACATGAGAAAAGGATTGATCGACTACAAGAACAGGTAAAGATTCTGCAAGCACAAGTAAATATTACATATCAAGTGGCCTTTATAAAAAATCATTTATGGACCAAAATTATTGATGGAATTCATTCTCAATGGCTTTCAATTCGGATAATTTATGAACAGGGGGAGTTACTTCAAGTTGCTAGTGCAGAGATTGACAAGACTAAGAGGGAAATTGACAAAAAACCAGCCCAAGAAATCCAACTCATAGTTTTTTTAAACAGTAAAACCAGGGAAGAGTTGGAAGAATTGAAAATTGTTGATAGAACAGAAACCATTCTTCAAATCAAAAGGGTCCTGAACAAAAGAAACATAATGATTAATCTAAATGACCCGTGTAAAGACATGAATTTATCCATCTCAATATTTTTAGCCAAATACAAAACATTGTCAAAAGCAGTTTTTCCTGATATTCATGCATTGAATGACAAGTTAATGCCTCAGAAAGATTATGATCTAAAAATCAGAAATCATACAAAAGAGCAAGCCAGACAACAACTGCCTCAAGGATCACCAACAGGAAAAATACTTCTTCAGTATTTTGAAAATCTGTTCTTTTTAGATAATGAGATCAGGCATATGTTCACTATCAAGCCTAAATTTGCCAAGTATACAGAGGCAGTATGTGAAATTTAAGGTAAAATTGAAGATCATGAAGATCCCCTTTGCATAAAAGTGGCAGAATTCAGATCCGCTATGAATTTAATGGATAAAAATAGGAAATTCACTTGAAATTCATTTTTTACTCGTTACCTCAAATGGTAAAAATATTGTGGTTAAAGTGCACAACAACAATCTCGCACAAATTAGAATAACTGGCCTATTTTTGCTTTGTAAAAGGTGTCGTACTTTGCAAATTGTTTTATAAATCGTCTTCTTTTAAGTTTTCTTTTCCTATTTTTGATTGTAAAACATTATCTCAATTCTTGAGATATTTTGTAAACATTTTTTTTGTATAAATACTTCACAATTCGAAGTATTCAAAGGTGAATAAAATTTCTCAAGACAACCGTAGTTTGTGCCTCTACTCTGCATTTTAATGCTTTCTACTTTGTTCGTGCTCTCTACTTGGCCATTGGCCTGTGGTTGATATGGAGTTGTAATCTTGTGCTAAATGTGGTATTTTTGTAGTGTTTCAGCTAATTTATTACCTACAAACTGTGGTCCTCCATCCGTGATTATGTCCCTTGGGAGACCATAGCGAACAAATATTTGGAAAAGAAACTGTACTACAGAGTCCTCTGTAGTTTTTGAAAGTGCCTCTACTTCGACCCACTTAGTGACATATTCGGTTCCAACTAGGATGTATGTTTTTTTAATTGAGGGAGGGCTAATAGGGCCAACAAAATCAAGTGCCCAATGTTCAAATGGTTCAATCACTAGTTGAGGGTTCAAAGGCATTTCATCAGACTGCCGAGGGCGTCCTGCCCTTTGGCAGCTATCACAGGCCTGCACGAATTTTTTGGCATCCTTAAAGATGGTAGGCCAGTAATAGCCTGTTCGTAAAACCTTATGGGAAGTTCTACGGTTTCCAGTTAGATCCCCTTCTTCAATCTTCTTATCTGTAGCTTAAGGATTCTTAAGTGCCCTTTTGCTCAGATTCCATCCACTCCATCAAATCAAGCCTATACATAGCCTTAGAAGGACACCTATCTTGCCCTTAGCACATTTGCATCTCTGAGCCTTATTTCTTAGTTCTGCTTGCCTAGAGAGTTGACTCCATTGCCCAATATTCTGGTAGATCCTTCTGGTTTACCTTGAAATCTCTTTATTCCCACCAATATTTTAAAATCAAACCCAAATACAAAATCATAGCTAGCCTAATATCTGTTACTAAAACAAAGCTAAATCATATTGAGAGATCCCTCTCTAGAGTTCAAGAAGGCTAGATCTTGAATTCCCAAAGCGGTTCTTGGTTACCCCTGGTGTTCTTAACTACAAAAATCCCTATCCCACAACCTGAGAATTACTAGGGTGACAACAGGCCTTGGGGGTATTATGATCCTTGGAGGAAACTCCCACAGCTAGAAGAGTTGACAGAGAAAATTGGATCGAGTACAAAGGTGTGGCAGGTGGGTTTTACCTTGTACCAATTGTTATGGTGCATATATGATGTGTATTACAATTTATCTTATAATTTTGTTGAAGTAGCATACAACAATTTACATAGTGATATGAGAACCACTCTCTAGAGTATACATCGATTTTGTACACATGGCTTTTCAGTTGTTTTTTAAGATATATCATTGGTGATGCTCACATGATTATATAATGAACCATTAAGTTGAACTATGAAATTATTCCTCACAACACACACACACACATATTGATGAATTAATAATTTTTCTCATATAATTTTTTTAATCTATTTTGAAAAAAAAAAAATTTATATATAATTATTTCTAAGAAGAACAAGAGAGAATTCCTTACCATATCTTCGTAAAACATATAATAGCAAGAAAATTAATCTATTGAAATTTCATTTCCAAACATATTCATGGAGTAAAATGAAGATTAAAAGGAGATATTCATGTATTTACCTATAATATCACCTCATAATTAAGAATGTAAATGTACAATATTGATGATACATAGGTTAGGAGAAAATTAATCTATTGAAATTTCATTTCCAAACATATTCATGGAGTAAAATGAGGATTAAAAAGAGATATTTATGAATTTACTCATAACATCACCTCATAAAAGTGTAAATGTCCAATATTGATAAAATTTATTTATATATGATAAATAATAAACCTTTATCTCACATGTATCATATAATCTTATAAAAAAAAAATTACACCGGGGGCGCAATCTTCAAAACTTTTAAACTGTCTAATGTATATGTACCTATTTAAAGTATTCGGGGCCCACATTACAAATGCCCAAAGTGAAATATTTGCGCATATGTAAATAACTATCGGGCGGTGAAACAAAACTTATAACAAAATATTAATAAAACTATATCATACGTCCGGACTTCAAAAAAAATAAACCCGATTTCAATCACAAATTCGTGTTCCAAAATAGCCTTGATGTCACCCTAATTTGTGACACGAAAAATTCATAGAATACACCATATAAAAATTCGAGTCCGTTTGTTGGCTTTTCGTATGGAGGAAAACTGTGACACGAAAATCAAATTAATTCTGCCCTATAATGTTTCGGGTCTGGAATTCCACAATACAGACGGGCCAAAAAATAACGCGATCGAATCGCCTGCTTCCATGTGGATGGCTGATTTGTTCTGTGGTCTGTGGGAACACGTTCTTATGAATTAAAATCTCCCACGTTTACTATTAAATTGCTTTGTTTCCAAAACAATACAATGCTCTGTTTTTAAGTGTGCAGGGACTGTGATTTCAAAACCAAAATTGACTGTTCATCAGTTTTAGAAAGCGGCCAGAGGACAGGGTAGTTGAAATTAATATTTCAACATCCCTCATTCACTGAGAATACCCTCCTTGGTGCCTTCTTCGTCGGACTACGATGTGTTCATCAACAGTCGTGAACCCGATGTCCGTTTCTTCGCTAGGCATCTTCACAACAGTCTTGTTTCCAGAGGATTGCGAGTCTTTCTCGACAGCATATAATTGCAGGCTGGACAATCCATACCTTCACAAATCAAAGACGCAATTAAAGGAGACTCTCTCATTATTACTATTTTCTCTCCAAATTATGCGCAATCGCAAAGGTGCCTCCATTAACTACTCCTCGCGCTGATCTGTAAGTCGACCATTTTTGCAAAGGCCATATAACTGTCGTTTATTGCATATAAGTTTCATTATACCGACGGCGGCTAGAGAATCGCTATTGCGACGGATCCCTCTAAACGTCGTAATTGCGACACTTAGACATTATGTCGCAAACAAAGTGTCGCTATTGCGACGGATGCCTCCAAACGTCGCAATTGCGACACTTAGACATTGTGTTACTATTGCGACATTTGGAAGCATCCGTCACAATAGAGATGCCTTGGGGCATAGTGTCGCAATTGTGAAACTTTGTCTAAGTGTCGGTATTGCGACACATTTATCTAGACGTCGGTACAACGACGGTTTCAGGCGGGATTGAAAAAATTTGGGGAAATTTCTGACATTTGGTCAAAAGCGTCAGAACCAAGTGTCAGAATTTCCGCCAAATGTAGTAGTGAAAGGATAACATCCAACATGAATTTCATGTTTTGGAACCTGATTCATTGGATAAGGCATTCAGGTTGGAAAGAAAAATTGAATGTAAAATTATGGTGACAAGGAAGCCTACCACTCCTATAAATAAGGAATTGTTGCTACGCCTAGATTTCCACAACCTACAAGGTTGATACCACAAAAATTGGAAGAAAAAAGAGCAAAAGGGATTTGCTATATTTGTGATAGAAAATACTCTAAAGGTCATAAGTGTGCTAAGAAGAAATTATTTTACATAGATTTTGAAGGGGAAGAAAATGAACAAGAAGAGGATATACACTAGGAACCAACCCTAGAAGAGGAAGAAATGTGTCTGACCATATCGTGTAATGCATTGGAAGGAATTACCACTCCTCAAACTCTCAAGATAGAAGGAAATATCAAGAAGAAAAAGGTAATAGTGTTGATTGATTCAGGTACTACCCATTCATTGTAAAATAGCCAAGGAATTGAATTGTTTCCTATACCCAACACCAGAATGTCAAGTGATGGTTGCAAATGGAGGAACTATAAATTTCTCTAGAAAATGCCATAATATCAAGCTAACCATGGGGGAATATTTATTGAATAGTCCAATTCTTTCCATTCCTATGGGAGGTGTTGATGTTGTACTAGGAGTACAATGGTTACAATCTTTGGGGACGGTAGATTTTAATTTTCAAGAACTTTTCTTGAAATTTTTTTCAAAAGGAAAGGAAGTCGAATTACGGGGTATTGCAAGGAAGCCGGGAAAGATAATAAGCTCTAATGTTATGACAAAGCTTCTAAAGAAAGAACAACGAGGCGTAATTGTACAATTATGCTCACTAGAAGTTCCAACATCAAAATCATCTATTTCTGCAGATCTCCAAAAAGTCTTGGACAATCATTCCAAGGTGTTTGAAACTCCCAAAGGACTCCCACCTATTCGTGATCATGATCATGCTATTCATTTGATTCCAGGAAGTTTTCCTCCAAACATCAGGCCTTATAGATATCCTTACTTCCAAAAGAGTGAAATTGAACGTATGATTGCAGAAATGTTAGAGGCAGGTATAATTCAACCTAGTCAAAGTTCTTTCTCTGCTCCCATAGTATTGGTACACAAGAAGGATGGATCATGGCGAATGTGTCCGGATTATAGGGAGCTCAATAAGCTCACCATTAAAGACAAATTTCCCATTCCTGTGATTGAAGAATTATTGGATGAATTACATGGAGCAATTTATTTTACCAAGTTGGATCTTTGTTCAGGATATCATCAAATTAGAATGAAGACTGAAGATATTCAAAAACAACATTTCGAACTCATGAGGGTCATTATGAATTTTTGGTCATGCCTTTTGGCCTTACCAATGCACCTTCTACATTTCAAGGGTTGATGAATTCCATTTTCAAACCCTTCCTTAGAAAATTTGTGCTAGTATTTTTCGATGATATACTAATCTACAGTAGGTCTTGGAAGGATCATGTTGAACATGTTGACAGGGTGCTCAAACTATTGCAGGAGAAACAATTATATGCAAAAAAATCCAAATGTTTCTTTGGAGTACAATAGGTGGAATATCTGGGTCATATTGTATCTCACGAGGGTGTTAAAGTAGACCCTAACAAAATTAAAGCCATTAAGGAATGGAAAGTCCCCACAACCATAAAGAAGTTGCGAGGATTTCTCGGGTTAACAGGGTATTATCGCTAGTTTGTTAAGAATTATGGGAGAATAGCAGCACCTCTAACAACATTATTGAAGAAAGATGCATTTTCATGGACTCCTGAAGCAACTAAGGCCTTTGAACGTCTTTAAGAGGCAATGTGCCTAGCACCGGTCTTAGCTACACCAGACTTCACAAAAACCTTTATTGTGGAATGTGATGCCTCAGGAAATGGAATTGGTGTTATTTTAATGTAGGAAGGAAGACCCATTGCTTTTGAAAGTCGTCCAATCAAAGGAAAGTATTTACAGAAACCTATTTATGAGAAGGAAATGTTAGCAATACTCCATGCACTAAAGAAATGGCGAACTTACCTAATGGGAAGACACTTCAAGGTAAAAACTGATCATGATAATCTTAAACACTTTTTGGAACAAAGACTATCTTCAGAAGAGCAGCAAAAATGGGTCACAAAGATGTTGGGTTATGACTTTGAAATAATCTACAAAAAAGGAAAGCTTAATGTTGTTGCAGATGCACTCTCAAGAAAGAATGAATAGGTGGAAGCATTTCTTTGTGCCATTTCTATTATCCGACCAGATTGGATAACCGAAGCAAGAGATGAATGGAAGAAGGAAAAAGATGTATGGACACTCATTCAAAAGTTGCAGCAAGATCCTAGTACATCTGATACATTTAGTTGGAAAAATGATTCCTTATGGTACAAAGATAGCTTATATCTTTGTAAGAATTCCCAACTAAAACAAAAGATTCTTCTGGAATTGCACACTTCTCCTTTAGGAGGACACTCAGGATTTTTAAAAACTTACCACAGGGTGAAGAAAGAATTTTTTTGGGATGGCCTTAAATCTAATATTCAAAATTTTGTAGCGGAATGTTTGGTTTTCCAGCAAAATAAAGTTGAGACAATTAAGACCCCGGGTCTTCTACAACCTTTATCCATTCCAAGTCAACATTGAGAGGAGATTTCAATGGATTTTATCATAGGTTTACCCAAGTCCCAAGGAAAGAGTGTCATCATGGTGGTAGTTGATAGACTTACCAAGTATGCACACTTTTGTGCATTATCTCATCCATTTAAAGCAAGTACAGTTGCTACTACATTTATGGACACAATTCAAAAGCTACATGGAAACCCAAGGGTTATTGTGAGCGACAGAGATCCCATTTTTACTGAAAATTTTTGGACGGAGTTATTTTCTTGTTTGGGTACTCAATTAGCTCATAGCTCATCTTATCATCCTCAATCCGATGGTCAAACTAAGATAGTAAATAAATGTTTGGAAGGATATCTTCGTTGTTTTGTATGTAATAAACAAAAACAATGGGTCAAGTGGTTACCTCTCGCAGAATGGTGGTATAACACTTCCTTCCATACTGCAGCAAAAATGACCCCATTTATGGCACTTTATGGATATCATCCACCATCCATCACATCATCTTTAAGAGAAAATTCAAAGGTTCAAGCAGTGGAAGATCACATCGAGCATCAACAAGAAGTTCTCCAACTCTTAAAGGATAGCCTGAATTTGGCACAAAATCGAATGAAACAACAGGCAGATCAACATCGCAGCGAGAGAAGTTTTGATGTAGGAGATTGGGTATTTTTACGGCTACAACCATATAAACAAATGTCCCTCAAGCAAGCTAAGAAGGATAATAAATTATCGCCAAAGTACTATGGTCCTTACAAGGTGTTGCAAATGATTGGTACTATGGCATACAAATTGGAGCTTCCTGCTTCTTCGCGAGTACATCCAGTTTTCCATGTTTCATGCTTAAAGAAGGTTATAGGTGAAAATATTCTAGTTCAAACAATATTGCCAGAACTTGATGAGGAAGTAAAAATCATATTGGAACCTGAAGCGGTCACGGAAACAAGAACTCGACAGCTACGAAATCGATCAATTTCAGAGTATCTCATCAAGTGGAAGAACTTACCCACTGAAGATTCTACATGGGAGGATGAGAATTTTATACAGAAGCACCCAGAGCTACTCAAGCATTGAGGACAACTCTTTTTTGAAGGAGAGGGGCATGTTAGGTCCCTATATTACTAGTATAGTCCCTTATTGTTGTTAGTGTAACCCCCTTATTGTTATTATTGTACCCTTGTAACCCCCATATTGTTATTATCGTGCCCTTAAATTATTATTGTTAGGTCGGCTAGGATTACATTGTGGCCCCACTAGGATTACATTATGGCCCCATGGACTCCTATATATAGAAAGGAGGTTTTGTAAATTGTATCATCCAAGAATTGTTCATTTATGTAATGTATTGGAGGTTTCCCCCTCGAAGTGGCTTATTTCTAAGGCATTGATATCTCTTTTATTCTATTTTTTGAGTTGGTTTCACAACACATGACCTTTGTTGAAATGAGGTTCTTTTAGCTTTCGTTATCGAAAATAAATTGTAGTGGAGAACCTTCACCCACATCTGCGAATGGAGGAGGCACTCCCCCTCCTCTATATCCTCAGGATCCTCCCTCTGGAGCTTTGTGGTGGAAACAATGGCACTGGGGTCTGTATCAATGGTCTTCTTCCCTTTCTCATTTACCTTCTCTGGTTCTGACTGAGGATCAGAACATGCATATGATTCGGGTGCCTTTAGTTCGGCCACCAATGATTGTTTGGCCAACCACTCGTTTGTGTTTTGTTAGGGGCTGCTATGAAATTCACACCACTTCCTCATGTCCTTATTTGGATTTATGGTGGTGTTCCTAGCTGCCCTGCTTTATCTTTGCCCCCTGTTTTGTGGTTCAGGGGTGCCTTTCCCTAGCATTGGATTTGAGGATCCAAAGTCTCACTTCTTCTACTTAAATTTCTGCTCGATCTTGGGGGCATAGCGATGTGCCATGCCAAGCGAGGTAATGTCAAGGAAATTTGTTTCCTCCTGAATGTGTCTGTGCAAACAACTGCGGTACTTGAGAACCAAATTTCTCTCTAAATATTTAATACCCAACTTTGTGCGCATGGTATGGAACAAATTTTTCAATTCATGCACATATTGATCCCTTTGCTATTGCAGCATGGTCCATTGGATGTACTTGTCCTCGTAGCTCCCCACGGGGTAATATTGTTCCTTGATTCCATCTTTTAATGAATTCCAAGTGGGTGTGGCCAAGAATAGAGAGGGATCCCCCTCGTCCTTTTGCTCACAGTAGGTTTCCCACTAGTCTTTGACATGGGGGGCGGCTTTGAGGAGTGAAAAAATAATATTTTCTCGGTCGAAGAAATCATGGACCAAGAAATGCCCTTCTAGAAAATTCAACCATTTATCTACAATGTCTACATATATTTGGCCTTCAAATATAGGAATGTCAAAGTTTACCTGTACCTTGAAGGGAGTGGCGCCTCCTATAATATTCCCAAATAGTCATGAGCTAATTGGAATATCCATTTTTGTTTTATTTCTTTGTTTAAAGAATAAGATGGCAAAGGAGGTCCATATTTCTCCTTAATAATGAATAAACCAAGGTCAAATGTGAAAGAGACAAATCTTGGTAGCTTAATTGAAGCACCCTTGGTGTGAAAGGGGTTGGTTCACTTTGACTGGGTCAACCTTGACCAAATCTACAGTGTTGTCATGGAGAAGTGGCCATCAATGAGGTACAATGCAATTTTAGATGGATATGCTTTGTGTGAAAGGAGTGTTATCATTGGATGTGGTTTAGGGTTTGCAAGCTCTTGAATTATAAAAGGAAGAGGATGACAACATTAGAGGTTTTTGATGTATATGATATTTCTGAATATATCATCTATTTAGACATATATCTTTCTCTTGCTGTTTAGCTAAGATTGAATGTTGTTTAGCATTGGGTGTTCCTGATTGGGAATCTGAACTCTTCCCATTGAGTAGCTCTTTGGAGAGTTTGTATTACATTGTCCACTATTTGGCTTAGGGCCAAGCTTCTTCTTTCAACTATAGCATAGATCCTATTGAGGGTTTGGTTTTTTTACAAGCTGCAACAAGTGGAGACTAGATCTTTCAGATCTAGTCCATTTCAGTGCTCCTTTTTAGTGGAGGAGGTTTCTACTTCATTGGGAGGACAGTATTGGAGGGAATTGAGCTAATTTTTAGATCTTCGCATGAGGCCAACCTTATTTTGATCCCTACAGTGTAGTTACTTCCAGATCCACATTATTTCTGTAGGAGGAGTTGCAGGGTGGTTCAACACACCATTTGGAGAGTTGATTTTCTAGTGTTGTGGATCTGTCCTTCACTTTGAAGGTCTATTGGAGGAGGCTATTCTATTGATCATATCAGATCAACCACACTTTCCAGATCTGTAATTTTTAGTAGATCTGCAATCTTAGATCTCATATCTACACCTTGTGCTTGGTGTTTTGCTGAAAACCCCAAGGGGGTTCTTTAGAGGAGCTTTATAGTGCATGGATCAGATATATATTTAAATTTTTATGCACATAGAATCTATATATCTGATTTATAATCTACTGCTGTTGCAGAGCCAATAAAATAACGTTGTAATGGTTTTCCAGCTTTAATACATGGTTGCAACACCTCTTATTGCATGATTTTTTTCTAGTGGAGACTTGTATTTCTTGTTATGCATCTTATGGGCCATATTTTACATATATTTTGCTGCTGTAAATACATATGAAAGGTATCCATATTGGCCTCTTGATTCATAAATGATGATCTGCGTTATTGTTCCATCATTTTGCACTATATTCCTACTTTTCCCATTTGGGAAAATTATAGTGGTATCAGAGCATAATATTGGCACAGCCTGTACATTCTAAAAGCCAATATGTCATATGAAGAAGGAGAGCCTCTTACTGATAGAGAGAGGAGGTACCAAAGAAGAAGACATCAGAAAATTGATTATACAAATGAAAAATAAGACAAGGGTAAAACCCCTTTATCTGGAGGAATGAGAGGAAAGGAGTTCTCAAGACTTCTTTTCCAAACCATTCAGGGCATTAACAAAGCATCATAGAAATGAGGAGGGAAAGACATGAAGATCCCTCAAGAATATTTTCACATGAAGACAACCCCAGTTCTTCATATTATGTGTGTAAGCATTCGGCCACACAATCAGATCTACAACGTTGTACCATGCCTACATTCTTGGCAAGGGAAGAAGCAGAAGGAGAAACACTAAAAGAGAAGACTCTTGGTGACTATCTCCAAGAATATGAATCCAAGTCTAGAATATTCAAGGAGCATCTAAGCTTCCAAGGGTTTTGTCAAATCAAGGAAGATAGAAGACCTAGTAACTACAATAGAAGAAGAGGGTGCATGCAACACACTTTGGGTAGATTCTTTCTACCTACTTTTGATGGGTCACCCAAGAGCACATCCAAGGCTTGGGTAAAGGATTTAGACACATATCTACAACTGCATCAAGTTTTATAAGAGGAAGCCATTAGAGTAGCAGTGCTGCATATTGAAGGTAAGGCTTATGCCTGGTGGTTATTTGAATATTCTTCCTTGAGAAATGTAAATATATCTACTTATGCAAAGTTCACTAGGAGGTTAAAGATTTGATTTGAAACAATATGAAACTTCCTTGGGAAAACAAACCAAACCCAAGAAATCAGAACCTTTGCATGAGTTGGAAGGGTCCATGAAGCCAACTCCATTTCAGAACATTGTTGAGGGGGTTAAAGATCTGCAACATGCTTTGCCAAGGGAAAAGGTCCCACTTCAGTAGGAAATTTCTTCTCAAGAAGAATACATGAGGGTTCCTTTTTCAAAAGGAGATAAGTCAAAGGATCTCTTAATGGTGAGGTATTCTCCATCGATGAAGAGAAGGAGGAGGTAGAGCTGGAAAGATCCTCCATTACTGTGACAACTGGAGGAGATCTACTTGGAGATGGAGATGAAGCAATTGCTTCAACTAGAGGAGCTCTTGCATCAATTCAAGGAGTCCCAAAGGATCTTACATATGAAAATCATGAACAGAATGTGTCTATATTGATGGGCAATGAGACAAAAAAATGGAGGAAGTGTGTTCCAACATTGAATGCAATCTTCGGGACACACACTATGATAGATCATTCCTTTGTGATCAAGCCTCTTGACACCGAGGAAATATTGGGTGTACATGGGTTGACTACATTTGAAGAAGGCACCTTAGACTGTGAGATCTTGCAGGAGGTAGGAAAATATGAGAAGGAGGGCCAACATCAAGTGATTGGGAACATATACACCCATCCTTTTCAAGAGGTTTATGCACGGAAGTAGGAGGATGATTTGCACAGTGAAAGGAGGGACAAATCAGTCCATTCACATATACAACTTGCTCTAAGCCTTGATGTTTCATTACATGGAGGCATTCCACCAGGGAGACCCCCTGATTTGGGCATGAACAAAGAGTTCTCTCAACATGGTGCATCATTGATAATTTGGCTCATGAAAGGGCATTAGAAGACCATGATATAGTGCTAGGAGCCTTGGGTAGGCTCAAGGAGGAGGGAGACATTCTCCCAACATCTTCATCACCCACTCTCATTTCAGATTTTGCGCTGTGGGAGGAGAAGAAAGGGAAGGCTATCAACCTTACAACATATATCTTTGACATGGGAGATGTTAAGGAGAAGGGAAACCATATGACAGATATTATTTATGATAGATCATCAGTGCTGTCACTATGGGAGGTTGATCCATATTGGAAATCCCAAATGTTGGTGGATTATTCCAAGGATCTTCACACATGCATGATACTTGATGAAAAACTACATGAAGAGGGCTATTCAGTCGTAGAAGGAGTCATCTATTATCATGGTAGGATATTATTATCTAGAGCCTCCAAGCTCAAGGAGAAGTTTCTAAAAAGGGCCTATGAAGAGTTCTATTTCAGCCACACATATTCCATGAGATTCTACAACATCATCATGAGAAGCTACACTTGGAAGGGCTTTGAAGGAGAACTATATCAGCATTTTCAAAGATGCATGTACCATGTGGAGATGGGGTAGCAACATAACTCTATAAAGGAGTTAATTCAACCATCTCTTTCTCTTTTTGAGAGAGGGGATAGATCTATGCACCACTCCATTTGTTTAAGGAGGAATTTTGGTGAAGAATATGCTCATGTAAATAATGTTTCATTTGATTATTGTTTGCATTATTTCACCATGTATATGCAGGCCATAACTCCAAGGAGGAGTATTCTACCTTATAAACTTCATGACCAACTTTGGGCCACAAAAATTTCTGAACATGACCACTCCCTTGGAGGAGAAAGGGAGATTTTGTTTCAAAATGGGTGCATTCCTAAGGCACCAAATATATCTCATGTTTTCAACCATAGTGAGATGACTTGGAAAACAAGTAAGTGGTGGGGAAACCACTTACAACATCATGATCTGATGTAGTCAGGAGATGCACTGCGCTGGTTCCACATGTGGGACTATGACCCACCTCCATATGCACAAATTTCTGTTTGCCTGTATGTAGGTTTGATCCAATACATTGATGATGTACTTGTACTTTTTATGGGAATGTATGGAGGGAGGATGGGAGGTATGTATGTGCCCTATGGAAGGGAGATTCTCCATGTACCTTATGCTACATGTTTCAGGGAGAACATTGGGAAAACCATGTTTGTTTCATTTGAGCTATTGTCTCCTTATGGGATGGATTACTTGCATCTCATGAGAACTTTGGAGGAGCAATTCATGGAGGGATGGACTGGTGAAAACTTAGCTTATGAGGGAAGCTTATCACCTGTTTTTGTCACCAATTATGGAGGTTTGTAGCACTCAACTTGTCAGGTTCTTGAGGACAAGCAAAATTTGGGAAGGGAGGACTGTAATATTCCCATTTAGTCATGAACTAATTGGAATATTTATTTTGTTTTATTTGTTTGTTTAAAGAATAAGAGGGAAAAAAAGGTCCATTTTTCTCCTTAATAATGAATAAATCAAAGCCAAATGTGAAAGAGACAAATCTTGGAAGCTTAATTGAATCACCCTTGGTGTGAAAGGGGCTGGATCACTTTGACTGGGTCAAACTTGACCAAATCTACATCGTTTTCATGGAGGAGTGGCCATCAATGAGGTACAACGCAATTTTAGATGGAGATGCTTTGTGTGAAAGGAGTGTTGTCATTGGATGTGGTTTAGGGTTTGCAAGCTCTTGAATTATAAAAGGAAGAGGATGGAAACATTATAGGTTGTTGATGTATATGCTATTTCTGAATATATGGTCTGTTTAGACATATATCTTTCTCTTGCTGTTTAGCTGATATTGAATGTTGTTTAGCATTGGGTGTTCCTAATTGGGAATCCCACCTCTTCCCATTGAGTAGCTCTTGGGAGAGTTTTTATTACATTTTCCACTATCTAGATTAGGGCCAAGCTTCTTCTTTCAACTACGGTGCAGACCCTGTTGAGGGTTTGGTTTTTTTTGCAAGCTGCAGCAAGTGGAGACTAGATCTTTCAGATCTAGGCCATTTCGTTGCTCCTTTTCAGTGGAGGAGGTTTCTACTTCATTGGGAGGACAATATTGGAGGGAATTGAGCTAATTTTCAGATCTTGTCATGAGGCCAACCTTATTTTGATCCCTACAACACAGTTTTCTTCCAGATATGTGTTATTTCTATAGGACGAGTTGCAAGGTGGTTCAACACACCATTTGGAGAGCTGATTTTCTAGTGTTGGGGATCTGCTCTTCACTTTGAAGATTTATTAGAGGAGGCTATTCTATTGATCATATCAGATCAGCCACACTTTCTAGATCTGTAATTTTCAGTAGATTTGCAATCTTAGATCTCAGATCTACATCTTGTGCTTGGTGTTTTGCTGAAAACCCCAAGGAGGTTCTTTAGAGGAGCTTGTATATTGCATGGATCTTATGTAGATCTAACTTTTTATGTAAATAGCATCTCTAGATCTGATTTATAATATACTACTATTGTAGAGCCAATAAAATAACATTGTTAGGGTTTTCCAACTTTAATACATGGTTGCAACACCTCTTATTGCATGATTTTTGTCTAGTGGAGACTTGTATTTCCTGTTATGCATCTTATGGGCCATATTTTACATATATTTTGTTGTTATAAATACATATGAAAGGTCTCCATATTGGCCTCTTGCTTCATAAATTATGATCTGCGTTATTGTTCCATCATTTTGCACTATATTCCTGCTTTTCCCATTTCGGAATATTACACCTCCAGAGTGGTTGTTGGATGCAGATGCACCATAGGTGGGCACCCGTTGAAGGATCTGGGCAAAGTTATCCATCATTGTGTTCCTCTGTTTCTAAAGGGCCTCCTTGGGAAATATTTTGATAGGATCTCCTGCTCTGTCATCTTTCTTTTCTTCCGCCATGGGAGGTCGTCGAGGTTTGCGAGGCTGATCTTGCAAGGGTTCAACAAGATCGAGCCCTAACTCCTTATACCCTGACCGTGTTGGGGACATACAAAGAAAAACAAAGAAAGAGCAGACCGCTCTGGTAGCACTGATCCAAATTTATGTAGGAACGCAATATAATACACATATAACCATAAATAAAAATATGCGGCAAAAATAGCACTTCATTTCATTAATATCATATAACAGAAATATGCTTACAGACATAATGGAAATAAACAGCTAGGGTGCTGGTAGGCTAATCTCTGAGAAAAGATGTGGTGGTTACATGTATCTGAACTATGTTGCAATGAGGCTCGAGGGCATATTTATTATTGAGAAACAATGGAAAACCCTAAACATCCAAAAACCTAATCGTAGGAGATGAAGCGCCAAAACTATGGGCCTCGTTTGGGTAAATTGGTGTTTCAACTTCCTAGGAACGTAACTTTGGCATACGATCTCTGTTTGGCGTGCACCATACTTCATGAGAAATATCTATCTAAGGACTACAACTTTTGATGTGAGCAACATCAGTCGATTGACCCATGTTGCTCCCGGTTTTCCCAAAAAATGTCATTTAGGGCCTCAAAATGACTTTGGAAGTTCAGGACCCAAAAAAATGCTAAAATTAGTAAGTTTTGCCGAAACTGAAAAACTGAAAGAAATGATGGTGGGTGTTCAAATGGAATAGGTGGGTGACCACCAATATCCACGTGGCTCATTACGGCCTCCAAACTACTCCAAAAGTTCAGGAATTGACAACCTGCTAAAAATAGTAAGATGTGCTGAAAGTGAAAAACTGAAAGAACTGATGGCATGGGTCCAAATGGAATAGGTGGGTGGCCACCAATATCCACCTAGATCAGGTTTTTGACTTTTTCTGGGAAGTGATCCTCTTATTTATTTTTGATCTATTGGATCTTTGTTGGATCTATTATTTTTGTTGTTGATTATCTACTGGCCTATATTGTGTTGATCCATTTTTTGATTGGTTTGTTTGAGGTCTTCCATAGATAGTGTCTTTAAAGGTTCTCTTGAAGTTATTTTGGTGCTTTGGTTGAGGCTTGTGTTCTTGTCTCTAGATATCATTTTCATATTTGTTTGGCTGCTTTCTGTAATTATTTAGATATATTTCATATCCCACTTTTCGATCCTTTTGGCCCTTATGTGTTTCTGTCACTTGTTTCTAAGTGATTTCTTTATTCTCTTGTTTATTCTTGTCATAAGTGATGGTGTTGTTATTCGTTGTGAAGTTGTCATCTAGAAAATTTTATTTGAGTGTGTTACCATTACTTCTTATCACCCTCATTTAATCTTGTCTAGGCCTTCCTGCCTCCTATGTCTGGTTTTAACCTTTGTAGAATTGTTTGGCCTTTGTTGAGGAATTTCACTACAAAACTAGCTTGTTGACATTTCCTTCCTTTTGCACTTTTGGCTTTCTATTTTATCGCTTGAGTGTGTTTTATTATTTGGTATTTTTTCCATAGCTTTGATGATTTTGAAGTTCTTGGCATTCTAGCTTGGGGACTTTTCTTTAGCCTCTTTTCGGTTGCTTTATTTTGGTTTTATTTTTTAGGTCAAGCATATTATCAATTTTTGGATTTACAATTAAAGAATCTAGTGAGAGGTGCATTATCTTATACTTTGGTGTTTTGTGAAAAACTTTTACCCTCCTTTAGTTAGCATTAATCGAAGTGAAAATAATAATTTTCATACAGTTGCATCGAGGTTACTAAAAAGAGTCATTCACACCATCTAAGTTTCACGCCGCATATCAACTATGTAAAAAACAACCACTTAAAATTAACAGAATAATAAAAAGAAACTAGTCATATTTTTCTTTTACTGGAAACACACCAACACTAGCTTAGGATATTGCCTTGGAGATAGGTTTGTGAACTAACTTCTCCAAGAATACAAAAAAAACTTTGATGTTCCCAAATTCTAGTCTCTAGCTAAAAGGAACATTATAGTTTGCAAATTTTCATTTTGTTGAATAAAATGGGTAAGGAGACACCTTAACCCCCTTATATGGATAAACAACACTCCTTGTGTGAAAGGAGAGTGAATAAGCAGCTGAATTAAGCACCTAAGGGTGTGAATATGATCGGGATCACATTGATTTAGTCCTCTTTGACTAAGTCAACAACGTTGTCCAAGAGGAGTGATCTCCATGACAAGGCAACACAGTTTTAGAGGAGGCTCCACTTTCATGAGCTAGGTGGAAAGTGTGGATGGGACCCATGGTGAGAGGAGTTCATTTGATTTATATGGAGGAGATGGCAGCCTATTTTGATCATGCTTTTGGTTTATCATTTTCTTATGGTCTACTTAGACTTGCATACCTGGTGCTGTTTAGCAGGGTTGCAGTGTTCTTGAGTACAAGGGTGTTCTTGGTCAGGAATCCCTACCTCATCCTCAAGGAAGGAGAGGGTTTTTGAGCTCCATTTCCTCATTCCGGCATTTGGCCAAGCTTCCTCCTTCAGCTGCAACATTTTCCTGTTGGGCAGGAAAAGTTGTGTTGCAGGGTGCAGCAATAGAGGAACTCATAGAGTTATTCTTTGGCTTGTTCTTCGGCAGAGATCTTGTCTATTCATTGGAGGAGAAGCAGAGGAGACACCTAGGTATAATTTCAGACCTTTGGCACCAGGACAATCATTCACCATCTCTCACAGCATAGTCTAGGGCTGGAACTGCATTATTTTTATGCAGGCAGTGTTGGGAGACTTCATTGAGCTCATCAAGAGGATTGTTCTTGAGTAGAGGGATCAGCCTTATACTAAGGAGCACCATTGGAGGAGGGAAATCCATATTTCAAATCTTCCATAGCCTCATCATAGGTATTCAATGTTGAAGTGACAAATTAACCCTAGTATTTAATTGTCATATTGTATTTTTATCCGGCATTTCTAGTAATCCCTCCTGGATTGGCTAGAAATATTGTGTTGGAGCCCATCTTTACATTCTTTGGAATTTATTTTTATCCTTTAGCCTCATTACCATTTTTTATGTATTCATTAGCTTCTACTCTCATAGAGACTACGCAGTTATTGCTCCCCGACATTTGGTGCAGTTGCAACATCTCATGTATTTCATAGTTTGATCATTGGAGATTGGTTCCAATAGCTTGAGTGGCTTGTCCCTCATGATTTTCTTGTGTATTCTTGATGAGATAAAAATATAATGTTGGCTGAATTACATTCCCCCTTGTGGTATATTCATAATTGCAGAGTTTTATGGTTGTGTTCATATATTGTTGTAGGCTCTCTCTTTTGAGCATTTTCGGAGAGACCTAGGTGTGGGAGATCTTTTTGACCCACCTAGAGTGATTTCTTTGGGCTCAAATTCTAGAAGTATAGTGTATGATGTGTTAAAAAAGGGATTCAAGTCCCTTCCCATCCTATTTTTGCATTATCTTCCTTATACAATGTCCCTTTGGATCATATAAAATTCCTGAAAAAGGGATATTACAAAAACATAGTATCCTATGGTAGGGAGACAAATCCACTTGTAGTAGTGTGTTCTAGGAAGCCCTTCTAACATGAGGGTCAATCACGAGGTAAAAATTGGGTTGGGTGAGGTGAAATACCCCATTTCAATTAGTTTCGGGTGGCACAAATTGTGGAATTTGCATGTATTACAAACAATGTTATTATCATTTTATTGTAACACTTGGGGGCCACTTGGGAGGAAAATATCAAGGGGGTTTCGGTCTTATCTCTCTAGGATAAGTGTCGTTCCCTTGCATGTGAATTTATCTTATGACTGACCCTTGAGATGTGTTATTTTTTGTGGTAAGCTTAGCGGGCTATATTTTTAGGGCTCATACGTAGGTGCTAGGTTGGATTTTTCTTCTAGGTGCCTAGGAGGATTTTAGCCATACTCTCTCAGTAATCTCAGGGGGTGCCCCACGTCTAATAAGGGTATTTGGACCAAGTTTGAAGCTAAAAGGGTTGGGAAGCATGTCACTAGTATAGTTATCCCACCGCCAACTTCTTTGTATTTGGTTTGTGTGTGACTATCTCTTAGGACTTTTCTAGTGTGTTCTTTTTCACCTAATTCAATAGTTTTCCCCTAGCGTATTTGCACTAACATAATTGTGTTAATTTATCATTTTTCACCATAGCTAAATATAGTCACCGCCAATCATGTGGTCTTCACGATTTTCCTCCTGAACGAGGTGAACTTGTCAATCCTACATGGAGAGTGCCTATCGGTGCTCAAGAACCTGACCAAACCATAGTTGTGGAGTTTATACTTGGTTCTTCTAGCAGTGATGTGATTTATTTTTAAACATTGGCTGGCGACTCTGGTTTTCCTACTAATCCACCTTTAACTGATCCACTAGGAATTGAGCTATTGGAGATGAACCTTGATGGTTCCACACTTGGTTATACCTTTTTACCATTATCAGTTGTCTATCCTATGGTGGAGTCTAAGACATATTTACCTTCTACATCGGTAATATTAGTTGCCATGTCATCCTTGCCACCTCTTAGCAGGGATATTATTACTTCCCCTTCATCCACACCTCTCACGTCTTCATGGGACATCCTACCAATTTATTCTATTATTGCCACAACTTTCGCTATTGTTTCCATACCCAATTCTTCTATGTTGACTATGGGTGTTAAATTTAGTCAACATATAGGATTGGGAGTCTATAACCTTTAATTTACTTAACCTACAACTCTTTTCCTTCATGAAGATGGGTTTCTTCCAGAAATTTGTGTGAGGAGGATCATTGTTTTTTCCTATTCAATTTGGGGGAAACGTCACTTCTAACATGTCATAGACCTAGTATAGTTCATTGTTTGGAGGGATTCCACCCACTAGTACTTTTCCTAGAGTGGCTAGTTTACTTGGGGGAAACCTCGTTGCTAATTCCATTTATAATATAGGTTACTATCCTTATGGTAGTGCTACTACACAGGCTGGTCCGTATTTTCCTCCTTGGTACAACCCCATGAGAATTCATGCTCTTGGGAGTAATTTTCTCTATGGGGGAACATACTCTAGGGGGAATAATCCTTTCACTAGTTATCTTAGTCCGCAATAGTCATATGCCGGGGCGAACCCATATATTAACAAGAAAAATATGCATCATAATCCCTATATGGGGGGGAATCAAGGTTGTTCAGGGGCTTCTCTTTCCTATGAACCATTTATCTAACTTTATAATCCATTTTTATCTTCTCTCGATTTAATTGGATTTGGCTAAGTTGACTAACAATCCCATCACACATGATCCCTGGTGGCCACCTATGCCTGCAAAATTTCCTTCTCAGCTACCCAATGTTAACACAGAAAAATCATACACACATTTTTACAACCCAATTGATGCCCAAATTTGTCCAACAAAGTGTATAGGTGAAGTCTTTCCAATCGAATACATCATAAAAAATAACAAAAAAAGTTTTCGAAAGGTTTTTATATAAAATCTACCTGCGTGGCATAACCAAAAGCCGAAATTAGGCACCACACAAATTTTCCTTTGATATTCACGTGGTCAAGATAAAGTATGAGTCAACAGAGTAGGACCAATCTACACACTTGGAAGATGGGATTCCTTGACATGTACTAGACAAGGATAGTCAATTTCGAGTCAACCTAGAGACATGTAGCCCCCAAGGGATCCTCTTTCCCTACTCAAGAGTCATTTTCTCATTAATGGATCAAGAGAGGGAAGAGGAATTCAAAATTATATATAAAAAAACTATTGGAGAACCAAAAAGAAGAATAAGTAGAGCATTGTTATGCTGGAAAAAATTCTCCTAAGCAATCCATTATTCTAGTGGGAAGAGGATATCACCATTAAGAGAGTCTTCATACTTTTTTTAGAGAGAGGAGAAGCTTGCAAAGAGAGGAAATGAACCTACTTGTTGAAGATTTTTAGCACCATTTCTCAAAGAATTATTTCCAAGTGTTTATTATTCATCGATTGTATTCATATTCTACTTTTAGTAGTTAATAAAGGGAGTCCTTTTCCACTATTTTCTGACTTGTTTTCTTCATTAAGAATTATTTGTGTGTTTATTTTCTAGTTTAGTGTATTTTATGTATGTATTATTTTTAGTATTTAAAGTATTTTGTTTACTCATGTTTTTCCATTAACCACAACCAATTCTATTTGTGATTTATTTGTAGGGAACAACCAACTGCTAAGTAGGTGTCTTTTGGCACCTCATAGTAATAAAAACACAAAGACAGATTTGGAGACTCCACTAGTTTATTTTCTTTACTATAACAGTTGTTTCTGTAGGACCGTCTCTTTGCATTATCACTCTACTAGGTGTTTATCTGCTATCTATAATTTTTGTAGGACCTTCTGGACCTATTTTTGGTCGAGAATCTTGACTATTCAATAATTTTCGTCATCCACTCAAATTTTGTTCAGACAGACGCACACGTGCATTTGTGCATAGGAAAACCTGATCTGTTTACAGAGAGCATAAAAAACCATTGTAATTTTCCTTTCCTAGGTGATTGGCAACGTTTAGTGAATTTCTTTCACCTCTGAAAATTTTTTCCAGTCAGTTTAGAATGCCTAGTTGCTTTAGTAATCATTATTAGTAGAGTAATTACACAATATTTTATTTTTATTTTCATTTCCCACATATCTTAATTAGGGGGAGTCTCCACATTCCAAATATATTTTTCAATCTATTTTGATATTTTGAGTTACATTTCTTAATTTGTAAAGGAGTAAGTGGTCCTTTATCCACAAATAATGTTACTAACCAAAACCTTTTTATTTTCATATTTTTGGGACTAGGACCAAATGTTACTATAGAAAGTAAGTAATCTCTGCTTCCCTTGCATATTCTGGATGAATCTGTGCTTGCATATGAAAAATTTCTTAAAGCACTTGAGTTTTCCATCTCCCTTTAGGCGCACATAATGAAATAGGAAAAAGAGTAAGTGGCCCATCATCCACATATCATTTCTTTTTCATACAAGGAACAATTAACATTTAGCATAATTAGAGGGTATTGTAAAGGATCACTGAACATCCACATCTTATCACACTTTTTATGTTCACTTTTCCACTTGCACATACAATACACGTTACAAACTAAGCTTCTATAAGATTTGTACAAAAGGGAAATGGGCATCCAGTTTCTGGAGATTTTTGTACTTAGTTTATTTTTTCTTACATTCTCACACCATAAGTAAAGAAAGAATCCAAAAAGCAACCATAAATTGAACCAACTAAATTTCCCCACAGGGACTAGAAAATAATTTATAGTTCAGGTTAGAACCATTGGGGGTAGGTATCCCAATAGCTGCCATGGTCATGTTACATGTTTATAACATAGAAGTTGACTTTTAGGGTGCTTAAAATCCTTTATCATCCCATAGAAAAGACTACCCGAGCATCTTAGAGACCAAATTTAGAGGGGGTTCGGTTTAGCTCTAGTGCGTGTGGTACTATTCAGGGATACCCTACATGTTTAGTGCTCGGTACTCGTAATTGACAACCAAGAAGCTACAAGCTCAATTGATCATGTGGAATGAAGGCATCTTAGTGGCCAAAATTAGGGCATCATTTACCTATATGTGGAGGTGCGAGAAGCACTAAAGCCTCATCCATTACCTTAGTTGATTATTCAATTGTTGGAAAGTGTCGCCTGTTCTCTCGGGACTTTTAGGCCCCAAAATTTTCATGTTTATTTCACATTCTCACCCTATTCTTACTCATGGTTTTCATTGTTATTACTATCATTTTGCACAATTTTTGGGCCAGTATCTTAAAATCAGAGCATGATCAAGTAATTGTTCATTATTTAACCTATATCCTTTATTTCGATAAGATTTGCATCAAAATGATTATTGATGATGGTGCTTATGTTATTTTAGGAAGGCATATGAAATAACAATCAAAGATACACATGCAACAACAATTAATTGCACCAAGTTCTATTCATGCACCAACACTCCTACACTAGCATTCTTGCACTAATTTGGGGCTTCGACATCTCAGCACACTTGCGGGGAAAACCAAAGATGGTTATTGTCTAAAATGATGTTAAAACACCTTCCCATGAGTTTGATTGCACCCAGGTTACATGTGTGGGTCTCTATAAGAAAATCAACAAATCTACTCAAAATTCACACAATTTCAAACTTCCAAGTTTGACATCGATTTGCGTACAACTGGAAATGAATCTTAAAAATCCAAGAAAATGGGTTTTTTTACTAGTATAAAAAATTATCCAAAACCCAAACCATTTCCCAATATTTTCATTAGTCTAAAAGTTACACGTAGGAATTTGAAGTTGTTTTATAAAAAAGGATTGTTTTTCCAGAATTCTAGGTTCTTGGCACAATTTTCAAACTGCCAAGTTTGACATCGATTTGGGTGCATATGGAGGTGAATATCGAACATACGATCAAATTTATTTTTTACCAGTATAAAAAATTATATAAAACTTGAACTATTTCCGAAGATTCAAATTAGTCTAAAAGTTACCTGCAGGTCTTTGAAGCAGTTTTATAAAAAAAACTCTTTTTCCAGAATTATAGGATCTTACCTATATTTGCCAAAAATGGAAAATTCATATTAGATCTGCATTTTCTCAATGGGAAAATGGTTTTAATAGTCTCCTATTGATGGGAAGTAGTTGGGATTCACTTCCTCATCTTGTTTTGTAATTGATTAGCTGGCCTAAAGCCAAATTTGTATCACGAAATGAAATAAAATAGAGCTATGGCTCCAAGCAAGGGGAGCGAGCCATTTAGTTGTACTCTCATGCTGCTAAGCTGAGTGGTGGGGGTATTCCCCTTCCTTAGATTGATTTGGAGCTAGAATACTGAGCTCAAATGTATAAGGATTTATAGTTCCATTAATAACAAGCTTCTAATGCCAGGTTCATGCATCCATTTTCTCTATTTTCTGTAATGTTAACCTTGCCCTCATAGTTAAGCATTTTCCTTAAAGGGAAAAAATATGGTTGGCTAGGCCCTAACCAATCCAAATCGTTTTTCTTATATTTCGTAGTATGTTAGATTTAGTATGCTGGTGTGGACAGAGTAATTTTATTTCCTTGCTTGAACTTGCAGATTAGTGAAACCCTTGTTATTGTTTCCATGCATAATCTCAGATTTGAGGACTCATAGCATGGTGTGTTGGGTTGATTTCATTTCCAGTTCTTTCTTTTATTTTCTTCCTAAAAGCATCAAATTTTTATTTCCCTTTTTTGAGAAGAATTTTTTGAGCTATTTTCGAAAGATTGAATATAGTTGCATTTTTTATGGTTTCAGTTGGTTTATTTCCTTACAACATTGTGTGCCCTCATGCGATTAAAATATATGGTTGCACATTTATAACTCTGTGTTCAAAGATAATATTGTGACAATTTCTTTACATAAACATAAGTGAAACATTATCAAGCATTGTAATCGTTATGACATTTTTCTGGGCTTAAAGGTTTTATGAAATTTATCTTCTAAACATAGCATATTTATTACTATGACAGATATCTAAAGAGGGTTGAGTTTTGTCTTTTGGATTGCGTACTTTAATTTCTAGCACTTGAGTCTTTTAATTATGCAAGAGTGAGAATTTATTTCAGTCTTTTCAGTTATTTTCATAGAATTCTTGCATTGGATTCAGAGTCTCTTTCATTAAAATTCAAGTTGAAGATTTCCTTTCTATTTTGTTCATTTCCATTTTACTAGTAATAGAAAATTAATACATGAGTGAAGGGTGATTGGAAGCAAGTTTGTTCTAGTGCAGGAAAAATGAGTTCTTAGTGAAGGAACAATGAGTTCTTAGTATAGGAACAAAAAATTCCAATACAGGAACATAACATTCTAGTATAGGAACATAACGTTCTAGTACAGGAATAAAGCATTCCAGTGTGAGAACAAAGTACTTCAGTATAGGAACATGGTAATTTCGGTACAAGAACAAAATTGTCATAACATAAACAAACTCACTTTGTTTTCCTAGTATAAGAATAGATTTAATTTTCGAATCTTTTGATTTTTGCAATTTATTTATTGAGTCGCATGAATTATGAGTTTATTTATTTATTTTAAGAAGTATTTTCAAGTAAAATATTTAACTGCTATTTTCTGAGTGAGAGTCAAGTTTCTAGTGTGGTGTGAGCAGTTTCTAGACAAGTTAGGGTTTTGTTTTTTAGGTTGCTAGAATCCTTCTCTGGAATTTCCAGTGCTGCGCCTCCTAGGGGATTGACCTTGGCAACCTACTACATTTTGGTTTTCTCTTTACCTATTTTTTCTTGCAAATTTATTTCCTTAGAATTGATTATTTGAATTTGTTTCTTTCCTGCATTATTTTTAAGGTTTTTCATTTCTTGGGTGTTGTAAGAACCCCCCCTCCCCCCCATCTATTCAACCACGCTCTAACAAGATATACCACCTAGATTGTTGAAAATAGAGAAATATTATTTCAAGGCATTTTTTAGTGAGGAGTTTGAGGCTAATATCAATCGTCCCATGCACCTATTTCCCTGATGAATTGGCAAGAAAATTCGAAGAAGGAGTCTTGAAGTAGTACATGGAGAATGCATTTTCATTTGATAAGAAATTACAAACATTGTTACTTTTTAATTCACTATCAAAGATCCAAGAGTTTCAAAAATGCATAGTATTCCCCCATATGCACTACCAAAATTTCATGGTTTGGAAAATAGAGATCCAGATACATTCTAATTTGAGTTTGAAGTAATTTTTAGAGGATATAGTTATTGTACTAATTCTCAAAGGTTGCAAGTGTTTCCTCTTACTCTAAAAGTATCAGCTCTCTGATGGTTCATGAGCCTTGTAGGGAGCTACATTCAAACAGGGGAAGGCATGAAGAATTTATTCTTAAAGAAATACCAAGACTAATGCCAAGCTGGTGAAGATATTTTTGGAATAACACAAGGGGAAAATGAAATTTTGGAGGACTATGTTGAGGGATTTTGATACAACCTTCAAAAATCAGAACATAAACATTTGGAACAAAAGCCTTGAAAACACTCATACTCAAAGGAATCAAAAATTATTTTATATAACCTTTAAATCTGATAGGAGTAGATGATGTTTTTCATTTACCATATTATGATGTTTGTAAATTGTGCATTAGGTATTCAAGAGGAATCTCCAAGATTGGTAAGAATTCTCGAGAAAATCCTTTTCAATTTTTGAATTATGCTACAAATATATGAGTTACAATAGCCTCTCTAAATTTACAATTGGATGATTTGCAGGAAGAAAAAAAGAAGTGAAAGAAGGATCACTCGATCAATTTCCCATCACTGCTATGGTTACAACAAGTTTTTAAGGAATCAAGTAAGGAAATAAATCGACAACTAGGTATAACTCAAAACTCGCCATCATTTAATACTTGCAATAATATTTATTTTCCTCAACAGATTTATAACCCTAAAATTGCATGGAATACTTATATTCCTCCTCTAATTAAATACCCCACTGTATGACCACATTGGACCTCTCCCTCGAACCATATATTCCCACAACCTTAAGGATGGTTCATAGCCTCCTCTCTAGGAAAATTCCCCTTGAAAAATCCATTACCTATGCCACAACATTGACAATTCATGTCCAATGCACCACCATTTCATCCTTCTCTATGGTCCAAATCATTTGTGCAATCAAATCCTAATTTTGATTATCAAGTTTCATATCAATTTAAAACACCTATTTTTCCTACTCTCTCCCATACTTAATGTAATGCTATATCTTTTAGAGATGGGATAGGAGTGAATTCAAAAACTTCCCCTATTACCACACACCATTTACCTCAGGAAGAAAATTTAATCCATAAACCATTATAGGAGTAATATATGATTGGAACTTGTTCAAAAATAGTTTTTGAAGCTCTCCAAGAAGAAAACCCTATAATTTCTCTTAACCATCCTTGTCAATTTGAAGGGAGAAAACATCAAGCGGTGGAAGAATTGTACAAGTTAGAGAACCTTGAATATATGGGTCCTACTAAAGCCTGGTTCCAAAAAATTGATAGCACACCCCATTACCTTACTAACTGGAAACTTTTGTTACCATATCAAGTAAATAAGTTTGTTTCTCATACTCCAGTATGCATTGAAGTTTACATTTTAAACCCGAGTGTGAGTATATTTAGTATTTTTTTGCGCACATGGTTACATTGGAAGTACTCCTACACTTGAAGGAGATCCTCATCTCTTTAAATTAGGGTAGGGTATATAAACAATAAATGAAAATGTCACATGAAATAAAATTGTTACAACATCACTCTTAAAACTGCAATTCCCTAAGACACAACTATTGAAATTTCCATTATTATGCACTCTTGTGGTGAGTCTTGTTAGAATAAATTTAATCTTAATGCCTCATATTTTATAAAGTGACTTTGGTTATTGGTCGAGATTATTTATTGGGTCATTTAGGGGGATTTTTATTTTTATATTTAATACTTTCCATTAATAAGCTTAAAAACCTACTTCTATCCTATTCATTCTAACAAACTATCATCCAAGAAACCATTTCAAGTTTATCTTCGAAGCCATTAATGAAGAGCCTCCTATGGTGGAACACTCCTATAAAACCCTAATCAGATCTCATGAGAACCTTGGCATGATCAAGTTAAGGAATCTTTCACTCATTGTCTGAGATTTTTTATTTAAAATGAGTCTTTAGGGTAGAAGGAACAATAGATAAAGATTAGTAATAAAAAAAATTTCACGCCATCTCGTGCTCTTAAGGAGAATATTTTCCTCCCCACCCACCTATTAAGCAACCTATTTAAGGTTAATTATAATTAGATTTTCTTTTAAAATGATTAATTGAGGGATGAGAGGTCTCATTACGAGTCGAACTACCATGATCATGGGTCCTAATGAGAATGAAATTACTGCTACTGGTCACCAAGCCAGGGTAATGGCTTTCAATTGAAAATCTTGAAGATAAGAGATCTCATCACGAGATGACTTGTTCATTCTTGTTAATTCTTGTGAATGGAACTGTTGTTAGTTTGTTACCAAGCCAGGACAGTGGTCTTCAATTAACTTCTAAAAAAATGTAAATGCTTTCAATTGAATCTAAATTTATATCTAATAGATGGGACACAAGAATTTAATAGGGTTAAAAGGTATCCCTATCGAGCATATAGACGCCTGCTGGTAGTAGGGCCATGCCTGTGGTATTAAAGTTAATTTTACACTATGATTTACTTGGTTGTTTTTATCTTTCCCTGAACTCACTATCATATCTCTCTGATAATGGCTTTAAGATTCTTTCAGTAATATTCTTTGGAGTTCTATCTTTCATAAATAGGAAGGTTTTCATGGATGTGGGAACCTTAATGTAGGTTATTCACTTTGCTTGAATAAGAGGAGCATCAAATATATGCTTTGGTAATGGTAAGATGGTCATCTTGGGAGGGTATTGTTTTGTCATCTTCCTTTATCCCTATTTCCATACATATTTAACATCGAATAATGTCACTTCTATTTACAATAATGAGGCTATTGAAAGTGAAGCCTACTAATTTGGACCGCTCTTGAGATGCTTTGTGGAAATTTTTATAGATGCCTACTGTAATATTCCTAATCAGCTTTCAGCTAGTTGGAATATTAATTTTTGATTTTGATAATAAGATAGGTGAATAAGTGGGTAGAGAGATCCATAAATATCTTTAGTAGGAATAAAACCGCTTCCCATGTGAATGTGGGTCATTGTATTAGTTGAATAAAGCAACCTTAGGTGTGAACATGGGCTAAAACATGTGGACAGGGTCAAGTTTGACCAAATCAATATTGCTATCATGGAGGTAGCGGAGCATTAATGGAGGACAATGCAGTTATGATGGAGGAGTGTATGCATGAGAGTAGCATCTTTAATTAGTGGGACCCAGGGTGAGGAAGCTCACCAAGCATATAAGGAAGAGGATGGAAGCCATAGAGGAAATTATGATTATTGTTTAGGTATTGGTATTTTATGACTTTCTGCACTCTTCAGCTGTTTAGCGGAGTCTGTTGTGTTGTTTAGTACAAGGGTGTTCCTGAGCAGGAATCCCACCCTCATCCTCGGGGGACTTCAAGTGCCTACTCAGGAGAGGTTCGTTGAGCATTGTTAACACTGGAAAATCATACAAGAAGAAGACGAAATTATTTAATGTCAAGCATAAGGATTTACAGGGCTAAAATACATTAGAGAGTCTCAAAAGTATTTAAAAATCTCTAAGGTCTGAGGAAAAATAAAATTTGAGCAAGTCATAAATGCTTTTGCGCGCATAATCCTTCGTGAAGAGTGCCGCGCATTTTGACCCAAAATGTGAGCAATCCTGGGAGTGGCAAAAGTCACTTTTCGGGACCACAAAAAGCACACTCCAGGACAATGATTCCTCATTTGAAGCCGCCTATGGACAACCACCAAATCCTCCTTAAACATAAAGGGAGCAAACAATGGAATATTTGTGGCACACAAAGGAATCATCCCCCTCTCTTGGGTCACCATCCACAATGTACCAAGAGAGGGAAGAAGGATTTGAATTCTCCTATATAATGCCAACATGAGATGAAGAACTTGAGAGCACATTGTTATGAAAGCTAGAATTTCCTAAGAAATACCAGCAGTGTGTGATCTGAAGCTGAAGATAAAGGGGAAACAATTGTTGGCCATCCAACAAGTTTAGTCCATCATAATAGAGAGAGGGATACTTTGCACCGAGGCAAGCTTGGAAGTAAAAAAAATCCTTGCATCGGGACTTAGAACCCATGTTCTAAGGGCCCTTTGGCAAGAGGGTTAAAGTTTCATTGTCATTTCCTACCAGCACTTAATAAGAGGGGCCGAAGAGCCATCGTTTGGATTATTGCAATTGTTTGACTCTATTCAAAGCTTTGGTTTATTTGTTTTAGTTTTATTTTAGTTTAATTTTATATATGCATGCTATTTATCTATGTAGTATGTTTATGATTCTAGCTTGTTCCACTAACTTGCTTGACTCCACTTCTTTTTCTGCCTGTGACCAATAACTTAAGTGGGTAAACCACACCCCTTAAGTTGGTGTGATTTTGTACATGCATGCACCGAACACACTATCACAGGATTTTTTACTCCACTAATGTTTATTACCAAGTTTTTATGTGGTTGTGCCTTTTTGCAGAGACCCCTGTCTGTGATGTGGAGTGGAGCTGAATTTCCCCCTTTTTTCTCTTGCAGTCCCTAGTTCATCCCAAGTGATAGATTGAAGTAGAACAACTCCAAAAATTATTTTTTCAGGAATTTGCACACTTTTCCCTCCCACAAACGCACCCCGAGTGCACATTAAGAGTTGACTCGCGTGCAAACATCGCACCTGTTTCAACCTTTTGGGTGCAAAAGACAGAAAGATAAATTTCTCCCACATTTCTATCTTTTCTTTCTTGTAAAGTGCTTGGAAGCCCATAATACACCTACCAACACTGGTTGAGGCACCCTGCAGCTTAGTAAAGCTTGCTCTTAGGTACTTTTTGTAGGCTTAGTGTCAGTTTTATTTCAAGTTGATTTTTGCAAAATTTACACATAGTTTAAGTAGGGAGGAAAATAACTTGCATTCCAAAAAAGATTAATGTTTTGAAAATTTAGGTACCAACACACCTAGATAACCAGCCCAAGTAAGTGGCCCAAGTCCATGTTTGCTTAGCTAGTTTCTTCTTTCTAGTGTAAAAGTTATTAGTTTAGTTCAATTTTTGCACTAGGATTTCGGGACTAGGATTGAATTGTCGATAGAAGAGAAATTAATATTTGATGCCTTTGCACCCTCTTGTGATCCTAGGCAAGCATATGAACACTCTCTATTCACAACTCACCATATCCCTTTAGTTGATCACATAGATTAACTAGGAAAAATAGAAAGCAACCCATATCCGCACAAGTTTTTCTTTTGAGCAAGGAACAATACAACATATTTTAATAGGGGATTTTGAAAAGGACCATCGCATATCCACACGTTCAAAATATGTTCTTGTGCAATTTTTTCTCACACACATCCACCCACTAAGAAAAGCGAAGAAAACTATAACCAACTTAACCAAACTCACTAAATTCTCCCCACAGGGGCCACAAAAGAATTTATAGTTTAAGTTAGGATCAAGGGGGTAGGCATCCAATAAGCTGCCTTGAAAATTATTAATCTTGAAACATAGAATTTGACTGTTTAGGGAGCTTTAAATTCACCTATCAGCCCACAAAAAATAAAAATCGAGCACGTCAGAGACCCGTTTCAGAGGGGGTTAGGCTTAGGCGCAGTGCGGGCTGGTATCAGTCAGGGCTACCTAACTTGGATGATACTCGGTACTGTTAGTTGAATTACCAAGAAGCCCAAGACTCAAATGATCACGTGGGATGGTGGTACTTAGTGGCAAAATCTAGGGCATCCTTTACCTATAGGTGATGGTGCAGGAAAGTGCCATACCCGCTACCCTTACCTTGGTGGATTTTCTTCAGCTGACTGGCGGCGTCACCAGCTCTTACGGGATGTTGTGCCAGCACTCACAAGATATCATCTGAAGGCCCAGTTACATTTGAGTGTGTGAGGATGAATAGGTCTTCTAGGATTTTAGTATCATAAAAAAACAAACAAAAAACCACTTTTTGATTGCTTGATCACATAGAATTAATTTAAAGGGAAAATTTATTTATTTTCGCTTTGTTTTATGTATGTGACCAGAATTTTTCTTTGATCATAAACTATATCCTCTCAATTTTTTCGCAAACCAGACCTAGTCGACACCAGAACGGACCCAACGAGACCTCGTCGATCTAGGCATCTTTTGGACCTCCCCCATTACCTGGAGGGGTTCCAGGTATTTCACCATTTAGTCACCAAAGACAGAAATTTGCCACCATTATTAGTTTTGTTAGCTCCCTGTAATTTCAGCAGATTGGTGAGATCGAAGCTGCGAGGAGAACACTTGAACCACTTTGGGATTCTAGGATCTAGCCCTCCTGAATCCAGAGAGGG
Organism: Pinus albicaulis; assembly: GCA_034641835.2. Classification (NCBI taxonomy): domain Eukaryota; kingdom Viridiplantae; phylum Streptophyta; class Pinopsida; order Pinales; family Pinaceae; genus Pinus; species Pinus albicaulis. The sequence goes on from CM076580.1 coordinate 1,162,202,242, forward strand.
ATCTCTTTATAAGTGCAAATATTGATTTATATTATAAGGCTTTTGGGTATGATATTAGGCTATTTATTAAGAACAAGGGTTTTTGTTTGGTTTTGGATGGTTGAGCATGATTTTTAGTTGAGTGGAAATTCCTAAAATGAAACAGTTTCAAAGGTGTGAATTTGCAAGCAATTAGAACAAGCTTTGGCTGATAGGATAGATGTGACGCTAGTTTTTAGTCCATTGGGCTATGGAGTCATAAAAGGGTTTAATTGTGCAACAATTTCAAGAGTGGTCCAAGGGGAAAGTCATCTATATCACAATATATTTGAGATAAAATGATGGAATGGAACAATAAAAGTGTTGAAGGGGTGGAAAAAGACAATAATTTCAACTAGGATTTATCAGTATTTCCAAAAAAGAAAATCCTTTTAAGTAACTATTTAAAACCAACCAAAGGACAGGGCTAACCATAGACTTCTTTGGACAAGCTCATATTGAAGCTAACTCATCAGACAAACAATCCAGTAATCCATATAATTTCATTCAAAAGGGATGAAAATAGATAAGAAAAACAAAGTGAAACCTAAGATCAGATAAGATACTTTTAAATCTAAACTGCTTTCAGCATACTCTTAGGGAAAATTTCAGAATTACCTTTGAAGAAAGAACTAGAAGACAGGGCAAACCATAAAATTTCCTAGTCTAACTCTACTGAGTATATAATGAAAATAACATTCAATAAATTCCTTTCAAGCTTCGCACCTCAAGACAAGGACAAACCAACATTCCTTGATAATGTTTACACTTAACTTAAGTCATTCTTAAACACACAACTTGGAGGAAAACATTGAGATAAATCTTATTAGTCAGAGAAGGGTACTATAAACAGTAAATCATAACTCTATGCTTGTTGTTCTTTATCAGAGAATAAGTGGAAAAAATGGAATACATGAAAGGAAAACAATAACACAGAAAGAAGCACTCCACCAGTGATATAGACCAGGATCCCAAGAATCAGCTTGTATATTGATGTCAATCCAGTTACATTCTTCAAGTCCAATGTTTTAGTTTAGCAATCATCTTCTCTTCTCAGCCTAAATTATTTGATCACAAACAGAGCTTCAAGAGCCTTTGAACACTATTTACATGTAGAAAGTTTCGAGTCAAGTATATATCAAAGTTCTGCAACCAACCCTTTACAATGAGCTCCTCAAGAAGATTTTATAGGAAAATGAGGAGGTGGAAATGAGAGAAAGATCTATAGGCTCAATTAATATAGTTTTAATGCTTCTCGGCCTTTGCGGGGCTCAATGGAGAAGATTAAAGATATTTCCTCTGTATTAATTGGTTTACATTAAGTATTAAGCTCACTAGGAAGATTTTGTTGACTTTAAGCCTTTTTGTTATCCTTGTAATAACTTTTATGACAGTTTACAATAAGTTCCTTTGATCGAATTAACTGTTCAGCTGTATTGATGAAAATATCTTCTGTTCTGGTAACAACTCAGCCTCCTTTGAATGATTTGAGGCTGCAGGTGGATTTTGGTAGCTGAGAGGATTCAATTAGCCTCTGATGTGGCAGTGGAGGCTTCTCGGTCTGATAGATATTATTTTTTTATTTAAACATTGTTAATTTGCTTTAATTCTGTGTATTAGGCATAATTGAGCCTAATTTCTATCTTTTGTTCTTCAAACTGCATTTAATTGAGTGGATTAGGCTTTTAATTGTCGATTTTTTTCCGTAATCTCTCCAAACTGTGTAAAACATCTTTGATCCTTCATCTCTGCTGTGACTGGATCTTTTAACTGATACTCTCTATTTAATTAATTTTTACTGTGTCTTGTTGATGTGTAGGCGTTACAGGGGCTTTCAAAATGGCATCAGTGCTCATGAGGCATAGATGAAACATGGGGCTGAACCCTATAGAATGATATCTTTGATGAATAAAGGCCTGGGGGATCGTCATCCCTGCCCTTCAATTCTCTTTTAAAACTTTTGATAAGAACCGTTAAAACCTGCACAAACAAACGAAATTAGAAAAATCCTGCAGGGATGGGTTCAACTGCTTCAGAGGTTGAGGTTAGGTCGTAGCCGTTGGATGAAAGCATCCAACGGTGGAGATTGCTCACAGAGGTTAAAAGAAGGGGCGGTGGGATAAATGGTGCAAGAGATTAAGTCTAGGTCGTTGATGCATACTGATCAACGGTCAAGATCAATCCAGGTTATACAAAGCGGGGGATATTCGGAAAAATACTGAGAGGGGGGGGGGGGGTGAATTAGTATTTAGAGCTGACTGAAAATTTTTTACTTTTTCTTTCTCTTAAAACCATGCGCTACTTTACTGAACCCAACTTGCGTATACACGCGGATATCCTTAAGAAAACTTACGTATGTCCAGAGATATTACTATGCATTTAATTCTTTACTTAGATCATTGCATCATTCATTCATCAGATGTTTAGTAAGTAGTAAGCATGTGCAGTAATAACAGAATAAACCATCACACATAAGCAACACACATGAACACCAAATATTTAAGGTGGAAACCAATTGGAGGAAATCACCATTACTATCGCCTCCGCCTTCAATATTTATTATAAAGAAAACATCTTACAACATTGTACTGGCGCAGAATCATACCAGCACGTAGGCACCCACCTGCAGAAGGCTACAACCTTCTCTCGTTTACTAGCCTCTCCTGGAAGGGAGCTACAACCCCCTGCTCTCGTTTACCAGCCTCTCCTGGAAGGGAGCTACTACCCCCTGCTCTCGTTTACCAGCTATCACTGGAAGGGAGATACTACCCCCTCTCTCTCTCTCTCTCTCTCTCTCTCTCTCTCTCTCTCTCTCTCTCTCTCTCTCTCTCTCTCTCTCTCTGCTCTCTCTCTCTGTCTCTCTCTCTCTCTCTCTCTCTCTCTCTCTCTCTCTCTCTCTCTCTCTCTCTCTCTCTCTCTCTCTCTCTGTCTCTCTCTCTCTCGATCTCTCTGCTCTCAACCCTCCTACTTATCACCTTCTCCTAGAAGGGAGCTACAACCCCCTCACTGAAGGCTTCAACCCTCAGGACCATCATGGACCATGTTTCATCAATTTTCATACTGGATCCAACAGCTTCCACACAACACAACTTCTAGGCCTCTTTTCATCAGATTTTCAGATTGGACCCACTCCACACATTTAAGCTCAACATACATCAAACTGGAACTTATAACCACGTCAATTCATTCATTGAATCATCAACCAATCAACCAACAACTGATCTTTAATCATAATCAGTCAGCAGCATAATCAATATTAAACAACATCAACACAATCCTTCACAAATATCAACAATCATAAGCTTTGCCCAATACTTCATTCAGAACAGTGAGACCGCTGTAACCAGAACATCAGAAATAACCTAGACTTCAAAACAAATATGAAGATACAAAATCAACTCTGAACATTCATCAATTCAAATATATTACGCTACTTCTATTCACTGAAGCTGTGTGTATACGCGCTTTCCTACACACCAACCTGAATATGCCTCTGTGCATACTGTTTTTCATAACATGAAATGCATATGCCACTTCTCTTCACTGAAGCTGCGTGTATACGTGCTTTTCTTTGTATCAACCTGCGTATACTTCTGAGAAAACTGATTTTCAGAATGTGATCAATCTCAGATTCAGATCTGAGGCTTTCATTCAGACACCTTCTCAGCAATGCAGAACCTTTAGTAAGTCAGTCAGGTTTAACCATGTTTTCTCACTCATTGATTTGATTTGTACATAATCATCTTAGTAGCATATTCAATATTCAAACAACCCAGATCTGTATGAAGACATCATTGACAGATAACAGTAAAACAAAAAAATAGATCAAAGATTTCCTTTTGCACATTTTAGCAAAACCTACATTCCATACACGCTTTTACTTCACTGAACCTGCGTATATACGCGCTTTCATAGAGACAAACCTGTGTATATATCTGCAACTATTTCAGGACTGACCTTAGATTCCATACGCTCTTTTTCTGAAACTAACCCATGTATATACGCGCTTTCACTGCGACAAACCTGCGTATAGATCTGCAAACATTACAGGGCTATGCAAATCTTCAGACCAGATAAACAGCTCAGATCTTACCCTTTACTTCAGCAAAGATTCTCCAAATCACAAATCTAAACATTCCATAAACGGATCTAGAAAATACATAGTTATTTCAGATCTAGAGATCCCTCTTCATCATTTTCTTCATAGGTGCATTATTAATTCAGATCAATCAATAAAATGTTACCCATTCCATGCATATATAATTCAGAGTGAAGTATTCATTCAATACCCAGACCCATGCACACTCTTGCACTATGATCTTCTTCTCCTTATATAGATTTAGCCTTTATCAATACCATGAGTCAAAACCACTCAACCGCTGATGGTATTCCTGGATGGGATCAAATAGATAGTCCAGCGTTCAATACTATGGGCCAATACCATGGTCATGTCCCTTGGTTTTATAAATTTAGAGCGCAAATAGGCATACGCTACTTGGTACGTAATTTTACGCATACATACACTACTTTGCCGTTACAAACCCGCGTATGCTTTGTGACATATCTTATTCATCATTACTCTGGAACTTACTGGAATTTCTTTCTTTGTTACTTTTGAACTGCTCTGTAGATACATCAGATTTACATCATTAACAAATAGGTTGCTATCCAAAGACAACTCATCAAGTCAGATTCCATCAAGGAAAACTTCATCAAGTAGGTTGCCATCAAGAACAACACATTGCATCATATTGCAGACAATCTCCTCCTTTGGACTTGATGGCAACCATGATGGTGTTTGATCACCACAACAGATAGATAAATTGATTATACCCATTATTCAAACACCATGATACTCTCCCCCTTTGACATCAAGGGCAAAGGGTGGATCAAAACCAAAAAAAAGTTTTTCTTCTCTTGTAGAAAGAAGAGCTCTGTAGATCTAATGTGCACTAAAGTTACCATGCTCCCCCTGAGTTCGCGCTGAATCTTCAAACATATTTTTCAATGAAGTACATGACTCTATGACCTTTCCTATCACCAAGGACTCATACTTACATCAATGATCCAACCAAGTGGATTTACATATGTGACTCAAGTACCCAACCAAGTGGGTTTACATATTTTGACTCAACTACCCAACCAAGTGGGTTTACAAATTTGAAGAAGTCCTTACATGACTGAATATAACAATTTACATCATAGGTCTCAACATAACCTTTTCATCAAATTACAAATATGAATTTTTATAACCAATACCAAGAAGACCTCAAGAGAGAGATCATATTTCAGAACCATCATAATGCCAACAATGCATTACTCTCAGCAAGGTTAATGCTCCCCCTGAAACTGTGCTCCTGTCCTTGAGCTGACTCACTGTTTTTCTTAACAGAAAACATACGCTTCTGTATCCAATGGAACTCACGTGTATACGTGGCTTTAGTTCATGAAACCCGCGTATGAAAAGTGAAATACTGAAAATTTCACAGCTCCATTTTCTCCTGGATTTATACATTCTATACCTGTCTTCTGTTGTCACATTAGATGCACTGTAAACACAACCAGAATTACCAAACCAACCATGGGAATCACCATATATTGCTCCCCTTGTGATGATACATTACTGATTCCTATAATGTATCTCACATCACTCCTGCAGTCATTATGAGAAGTAAGCTTTAGAAGTGGAAGACTGCAGTAGGATTATTATCCCCTACGTTTTTGACTGGTCCTCCTTCTTTTTCCAGCTTTGCTTGAAATTTCTTATTGTGTGCTGGAAATTATCCAATTTCTCAGATTTATTCATCCTGCATTCTTTTTCTACCTGTCCATACTTCTTACAAGCATAACATCTTGTGTGACTAGAAAGTAAGCATAAGTATCATAATATGTTTTTCTATTCTTTCTTCTATTGCAATCAGCTGCTTTATGACCAAACTTGCTGCATGAAAAACAATATCCCTTAAAGAAACCTGAGTACCTTTCTGTGTAGAATCTGTTTGTTTGTGACTGAAACAATCTGCTTCTGCAATTGGCTGCAACATGCCCATGATTATGACATTTAAAGCATTCAACATTATTGATCAAAGGAGAGAATCGATTGATGCTTCTATAGTTTGGAGGGAATGATTTCTTTTGAGAGTTCATGATTGTCGGTTGACCTTTTGTTTCTTTCAACACTTTAGGTTTTGCATTGATATCATTTGAATCTTTAGCACTTTATTGTGAACTAGATTCTCCTTTAACAGTTTCATGAAAACCAAGACCAAATTTAACAGAAGGAGACCTTTGACTACTAAGAATATTGTCCAGAATCTTAGTACTATCTTGAAACCTCAAGAGTTTATCTTTTTCTTCTAATTTACCTTTTAAAATGTTTACCTCAACCTCCAATCTTTGGCATTGCTTCTTCATAATTTCTTCGACCCTTCTTCCTTCTTCTACTTGATCATTCAATTTTAAAATCTCTTCTTTCAACCCATTTTCTTGTTCTTCAAAAGTTTGTAAAAGTTCTTCATTCTTCTTATTTGATTTTTCCAGATCTATTTTGAGAGAGATGATTTCTGCTTCAAGTCTTTCACTTCGATTGGTTACTTTATCCTACAGTATTTGATACATTTCTATCTGTCCATTCATTCTAGAGATCATATCTTTGTAGATAGATTCCTTCTTTTTAAATTGATCTTCAACATTAATCTTGAGATTTGCTTCTAGACCCATACTGTTACTTTCACTATCATTTTCACTATCTTCACCATTGCTTGCATAAGGAAGTGAATCACAAGAACAAGGATTAATACCTTTTGCATCATATTCATTTTCTGCCGTACACGATTTCTAAGATATCTTCTTTCCTTGAGTAGCCCTCTTTTTTTGCTTCCTTCCCATTGCGGTAGATCTCCTTCAAGCAATCAAGCTTTTGCAGAAGGACCTGCTCTGATACCAATTGTTGGGAAAAATACTGAGGGGGGGGGGGGCGGTGAATCAGTATTTAGAGCTGACTGAAATTTTTTTACTTTTTCTTTCTCTTAAAACCATACGCTACTTTACTGAACCCAACTCACGTATACACGCGGATATCCTTAAGAAAACTTGCGTATGTCCAAAGATCTTATTATGCATTTAATTCTTTACTTAGATCATTACATCATTCATTCATCATATGTTTAGTAAGTAGTAAGCATGTGCAGTAATAACAGAATAAACCATCACACATAAGCAACACACGTGAACACCAGTATTTAAGGTGGAAACCCAATTCGGGAGAAAACCACTGTTGTTGTCATCTCTGTCTTCAATATTTATTATAAAGAAAACTTCTTACAATTTTGTACTGGCGCAAACTCATACTAGCACGCAGGCACCCACCTGCAGAAGGCTGCAACCCTCTCTCATTCTCCAGCCAGTACTGGAAGGGAGCTCCAACCCCCTGATCTCATTTACCAGCCTCTCCTGGAAGGGAGCTACTACCCCCTGCTCTCGTTTACTAGCCTCTCCTGGAAGGGAGATACTACCCCCTGCTCTCATTTACCAGCCTCTCTTGGAAGGGATATACTACCCCCTGCTCTTGTTTAGCAGCCTCTCCTGGAAGGGAGCTACAACCCCCTCACTAAAGGCTTCGACCCTCAACACCACCATGGACCACGTTTCATCAATTTTCATACTGGATCCAACAGCTTCCACACAACACAACTTGTAGGCCTATTTTCATCAGATTTTCAGACTGGACCCACTCCACACATTTAAGCTCAACATACATCAAACTGAAACTTATAACCACATCAATTCATTCATTGAATCATCAACCAATCAACCAACAACTGATCTTTGATCATAATCAGTCAGCAGCATAATCAATATTAAATAGCATCAACACAATCCTTCACAAATATCAAAAATCATAAGCTTTGCCCAATACTTCATTCAGAACAGTGAGACCACTATAACCAAAACATCAGAAATAACCCAGACTTCAAAAAAAATATGCAGATACAAACTCAACTCTGAGCATTCATCAATTCAAATAGCATACGCTACTTCTATTCATTGAAGCTGCATGTATACGTTCTTTCCTACACACCAACCTACGTATGCCTCTATGCATATTGTTTTTCATAACATGAAATGAATATGCCACTTCTCTTCACTGAAGCTACGTGTATACGTGCTTTTCTTTGTATCAACCTATGTATACTTCTGAGAATACTGATTTTCAGAATGTGATCAATCTCAGATTCAGATCTGAGGCTTTCAGTCAGACACCTTCTCAGCAATGCAGAACCTTTAGACAGTCAGTCAGGTTTAACCATCTTTTCTCACTCATTGATTTGATTTGTACATAATCATCTTAGTAGCATATTCAATATTCAAACAACCCAGATCTGTATGAATACATCATTGACAGATAACAGTAAAACAACAAAACAGATTAGAGATTTCCTTTTGCACATTTTAGCAAAACCTACATTCCATACGCGATTTTGCTTCACTGAACTCGCGTATATACGCACTTTCATAGAGAAAAACCCGCATATATATCTGCAACTATTTCAAGAATGACCTTAGATTCCATACTCTCTTTTTTTGAAACTAACCCGTGTATATATGTGATTTCACTGCAAAAAACTTGCGTATATATCTACAAACATTGCAGGGCTGTGCAACTCTTCAGACCAGATAAATAGCTCAGATCTTACCCTTTACTTCAGAAAAGATTCACCAGATCACAGAACTAAACATTCCATAAACAGATCTAGAAAATACATGGTCATTTCAGATCTAGAGATCCCTCTTCGTCATTTTCTTCATAGGTGCATTATTAATTTAGATCAATCAATAAACTGTTACCCATTCCATGTAGATATACTTCAGAATGAAGTATTCATTCAATACCTAGACCCATGCACACTCTTGCACTATGATCTTCTTCTCCTTATATAGATTTAGCCTTTATCAATACCATGAGTCAAAACCACTCAACCGCTGATGGTATTCCTGGATGGGATCAAATAGATAATCCAGCGCTCAATACTGTGGGCCAATACCATGGTCATGTCCCCTGGTTTTATAAATTTAGAGCACAAATAGGCATACGCTACTTGGTACGTACTTTTATGCATACATACGCTACTTTGACGTTACAAACCTACGTATGCTTTGTGACATATATTATTCATCATTACTCTGGCACTTACTGGAATTTATTTCTTTGTTACTTCTGAACTGCTCTGTAGATACATCAGATTTACATCATTAAAAAATAGATTGCTATCCAAAGACAACTCATCAAGTCAGATTCCATCAAGGACAACTTAATCAAGTAGGTTTCCATCAAGGACAACACATTGCATCATATTTCCAACAGGGGAGGCCAACCTTATAACGGAAAAAGGAAAATGCGAAGAAAAAGGAGTGAAAACCTTTGGCAGATTTAACAAAGGGCTAAAGTGAAAAATTGGGGTTTCTGAAGAATTCTGGGCCATCGGATTAGATCGGCCATAGAGATCAAAGGATGAGAATGAATATGAAATCCCTTGTAGGATGGCGGAGGGCGATGAACTGAGAGTGAGATTAAAATGGGACCGTTGATCTGTAGAGATCAACGATAGAGATTAAACGCGATGGCACGCAATACAAATGGGGAAAGCAGTTTTGGCCATGGAAACCATTGTTTTCACGCTGCAAAAAGGAAGATAGGTGGTATTACCTTTTCGAATGCGATATGTGTTAGAGCCTGACAGGTGGCCCTTTAAAACCACTTACATCGCGTAATTTCAAATTATTAATGTTCGGGCTTAAATTTACGTGAAACTGCGTGCTGGCCATTAGATCTCGGGTGTCAGATTGAATGGTCAAGAGGAGAGCGCGATAATACAAGATGAAAGGATGGAAAGAGGTGGGGTAGAGGAAGGAGGTTTCAATCTTGATCGTCTGATCATAGGAATGAATATTGGAGATTTGATCTGGGAAGGGTAGGACCCAAAGGAGTTGGGCATATCGGGTTTATTATGGACCGTTGGATGAAACAGATCAATGATGGAGATTTAATCTTGGGGTTAATAAAATAAAATATGAGGTAGGAGCCAGGTGGAGAAATGGTTAATGAGGGTTGTTGATCTGCAGAGATCAATGGTGGAGATCTATTTAAAACTTTATACAATGGGCTCATGAAAAGTACAAAGGGAAGGGAGAAAAGATCTAGATCGTCAGATCTTATTGTATGGATAGCCCAAATACAATCGGAGGTATTGCGATTGGAGGAGCAGAGAGGAAAGGCGTAATTAAAATCTCCGATGCGATTATATGTGGACTGTTGATCTGAGGGCTAGTTCAACGAGGGGGAATGAATCGGAGGTCCAAAGGCAGAGGGATGGGCTTGTTAAAAAGAGCAATGTGGGCCGTCGGATTTGAACCTGGCAGGGGAGATCAACGGCTGAGAGGCCATCGGGAGATCGCCAATCTGGAGGGGGCAATAAGATATTCAAACACATCCAATGAAATCTCCGATGCGAGATCCCGAAGACCGTTTGATCATTTCAGATCAACGGTTGGGAATGGTTTAAAACGTGAACCGACGGGTTTCCTTTATAATATGAAAAATGGTGCTTTTAATAAAATACAAAGGGAAATTTGCATCAGGGAGGGTTTTATATAATGTTTTAGTGCCTGATTGCGGGCTCCAGGTTTTACAAAGGAAGCAAGGGATTGAGGTTTATAACGAAGGGGCCAATCGCATCGAAAGTTTTAATGCAACAAAAGAAATGCACTCGTCGGAAGTTCCGATTGTGATAAGCGCTTCGAGACTTTAACTCTTGGTCTTGGGCATGGGTATATGGTGGGGAAGTGGTTTGGGGGTTTAGCCGAAGGGTGCTAAGGCCTTAGCACAAAAAAAAGGCTCATTTTTATGATTTTTCAAGGATTTTTAAGGATTTTGAAAGCTTCCAATAAGGCAAAAAAGGAGTTTTAAACCTTATCAAAGGAGTTTTAATGAAGGGAAGAGGGGAAATGAGGGAAAATAGAGGAATTTCATGAGGTAACAGGGGAAAAAATGGAGTTTTTGGAGCAGTATTTTCTTCATGAAAACAGTAGATTTTCAAATTTGGGAGGGAAACAGCAGTGAATATTAATCAAAGGGTAAAATATCTTCATAAGACTTCGAGAACTAACAATTTGGGAATAAAATTGTTTTTTGAAGACTTTCAAAAATGATTTAGCCACCATTTGATATGACAAATTTTATAGGTGGCTAACAGTGGCTCCACATGGGGATGGTGCCTTCTTGAAGGCATCAAGAACTTCAGACTTGTATTCTATGGGGGGCTAATCAGTGCCTTATCCATTGGGCTGAAAATTTCTTCACTTGGATGATCTTATTTTGCTATGAAAATGTTAGCAGCCATGAAAGACAATGGAATACTATCAAACCAAGATTTATACCTACCCAATCCTACTGATCTAACATTTTTTCTTCTTTCCGAGTGCACTTGGATTGGAAAACTCTTTTACAAGAATTTTATTCTTTTGAAAGAAAAAACTAATATAATTATACTTCTTATTTCTCCATGAACTCAGATTAAACAGTTGAGTTCATAAGCTTCTCTACCTAATCTACTATCTGTTAGGATTAGACTGTCTAACAGATCTTTATTCTCTAAATTATGAAACTAGAAATTTAAAAGCATACAAGTCAGGATTGGACAGTCTAACTTGCTGCTGATATATGGCATAAAAGCAAGCTGCACATAGGTTATTATTTGCAGAAAATTAAATCAAAATGGTGAAGGCTTAATATCTGAAATTTTTCAGCACATCCTTCTCTTTTCTTCAGCTCTGTTTTTTAGTTTGTTTGAGTTCTTTTTTGTTTGTTCTCTAGTTCAATTTTTGAGCATATCAGAACAAATTTACTTCTATCTTTGACTCAAGAATTAAACAGTTTAGAGCCATTCTTCTTCTAAAAATTGAGGTTCGTATTTTGAGCTTGTTTGAACCTTTTTTCTTCTATCCTAATCTACCTAACCGATAAGCCAAGATTAAGCTTTTTGGAAAATTTATTTCACTAACCTATCAGTAGTAAATTTAAAACTAATTAGTCATGATTAGGCTATATGACTAACTAGAAATGTGTTTCTTCGGAGTGGCATTTGAGCTTGCACACTTTCAGATTTTGTTTCTCTTTTTTGGTATGGGGCTATACCTTTATTTTTTTTACAATCTTCCCTCTTTTCTCTTTCTATTGTTTTTGTATTTTTCTTTCTTTCAAGACAAAAATCAACAACTATCTAATTTCTCAAAACTGAGCTTTATTGACATTCCTCTCTGTCCTACTCTAACTTTAAGTATTTACATTATCATATGATACAAAAGTGCCAATGTAGCCAGTTGAGTAGTGTCATAAAGAAGAAGAAACTTTGGTTGCTTGTCAGAGGTATCCATAGTACATTTTGAAGATAAATCTTCAAAACCAAGACTATCACTGAAGGTGACATCTTTTCATGCATTTGGATCTTGCAAAGGATCCATGCTTGATAACTTGAGCCAGTTGGGACTTCCACACATTCTTCCAAAGGATCAACAAAGAAAGGATGAAGGTTCTCTTCCTTTTGGCCCTCCACGTCTGGTAGATTGTCTGCTTCCAAGACTTCAGCTTTGAGGACTATCTCTTTTGTACGTTGCTTGGAAGCATCATCATTCTTAACTTGCAAAACAACAAGCAGTGAAATTTCTTCTTTCTCTAAATCTATGCTTGCTTCTGATATAAATTCAGGTTCTTTGAATGGCAGATTGATATCGGTGATGGGAGAAGTTTCTTCTTGAAAAGATGGTATATCCTCAGTAGGATAGTCTTCTATTTGTTTTTCTCCTTCAAAGTTTTTCCAGTATCTTTTATTGTTTGGGACAACTGGTCTGAATTTTTCTCGAATTGTATATTGTTTTCTCTCCCAAGGTCTCAGACATGTACTAGAAACAAGGGCTAATCCACTAGAAACACTTTTTTGGTCTTTAGGAAAAGGATAAAATGGAATTATTTAAAATATTTTAACTAATCCATGGCATAGTTCTTATAAGCTTTAAGCCTAGGATGTTTAACCGTGCATTCTTCTTTCACTTGCTTAATTACCAATTCTGCATTTCCATGAACTGTTATCTTCTGGGCTCCTAATTTATTCAATAAATGTAGCCCTAAGAGGGTTTCCTCATACTCTACTATGTCATTTTTGCATTGGAAGTTCTATTTATATGAATAGGCTTCATAATAATTGTTTTATGTATCATAAAGCCATATTCCTACACCTGCATTAGTTTTAGTACATGACCCATCAAAATTCTTATTCCAAAGAGGACTAGTTTCAGTATTATCACTAATTTCCTTACTATCCTCTTTGTCTTGAGTGCCATTGGATTGTTCTATGGAATAGGCACCATATTCATGGCTGTCTGGTTGAGATGATGGTTTGGAGGGTAGATGCTTACTTAGTATTTGATCAATTTGTTCTTCTGTCAAAGGAGAGATTTTTCTTTCAAGATAAATAGAAAAATAGCTACCCTCTTTCTCATGATCAACAAAAGAACTTTATGCATCTTTACAACAAAGTTCTCTATGTGACTGAGCAAGATTATTTGTTTTGCAATAAGTTTCAGAGACTGACTGTTTATTAATAGTCTGATCTATCTCTTTTTCTCTCAAAGGGGAAAATGTTCCTATGTTCCTTTGAACAGTAGTACAACAGTTATCTGTCTCTTGTAAAAGGTTGATTTTGAGGCTGAATGTTTTCTTGAGCCTCTTCTAGGGGATCTTGACTTGTGCTTGCAGGGAAACTTTGAGGATTTTCTATTATTTCCTGATCTTCTTGTGTTTCAAAAAATTCCTCACGATTTTTATGATACTCAGTTTGCATATAAGGTTCATGAGTTGTCTTTTCTACATTATCAGGACACCACTCTTCCTGTGTAATCTGATATGGGTTGTAATCTAGATGGGGAGTCCCTATATGAGCTGGTTCTCCTCCTACATCAGAATTTGCATTTTCAAAGTGGGTATTTGTTTCATCAAAGCACTGCTCACTATATGTTTTTGCATTTTGGTCATGAAGTTCTCTTATCATCATAGTACAAGATATAGGCATGCAATCAAAAATTTCTTAACCACCTTGCTTATTTCTTTCTTTTTAAGTTTGCTCATCATCTTCTATACAGTGTTGATCATAATACATGTCTTGGTCACTGTCTTGGTCTTGAGGTGATTGGGCTTGTGTTTGACCAGGGAAAGGCATAGGTTGCTCTAGATCATCAATATTCATATTAGTCATCAACCTATCCATTCTATTTCCAAGCATGTTCATCATCTTTTCCATCATGATTAGAAATTTTTCTTAATTATTTTCTCTATAATCTTGTTCATCGTACATGTTTTGTAGCGATAGAGTTTGTGTTTTCTCAGGGAAAGGTATATGTTGCTCTGGATCACCAATGTTTAGATTAACCATAAACCTATCCACTCTCTTTCCAAGCATGTAAATCAATTTCTCCATCATGACCATATGTTTGTCTTCTAGGTCTATATCTAAATCCATGTTTGTAAATCAGAAAAAGAGGTCATTGTGTCTGTTCAATCAGTTCAAGTTCTTCTACCAGTGGAGTTGCCAGGTGGAAAATTTTTAGCTCTTAAGGAGGTAAAATGTTTTATGGTTTCACCACCATGTTTATTATGAATACTAATCTAAAGAGATTCTAGGTGCTTTGAGTCTTAGGAGTACTTAAGATGAAATTGACTCAAATTCCCAGAGGAGTCACCAGAAATGTTATGCTTGGTAGCTCAACTGGAAAATATACCAAATGTTATTGAATCAAGGGCTTTCTGGAGTCTTAAGATGTACTTAGATTATCATTAACTTAGAATCCCCAGTGGAGTCGCTAGAAATGTTAGCTCCCCATAATTTCAGCAGATTGGTGAGACTGAAGCTGCGGGGAGAACACTTGAACCACTTTTGGATTCTAGGATCTAGCCCTCCTGAATCCAAAGAGGGATCTCTCTATAAGTGAAAAGATTGATTTCTCTTTTAAGGCTTTTGGGTATGATATTAGGCTATTTATTAAGAACAAGGGTTTTTGTTTGGTTTTGGATGGTTGAGCATGATTTTTAGTTGAGTGGAAAGTCCTAAAATGAAATAGTTTCAAAGGTGTGAAGTTGCAAGCAATCAGAAAAAGCTTTGGATGATAGGATAAATATGATGCTAGTTTTTAGTCCATTGGGCTATGGAGTCATAAAAGGGTTTAATTGTGCAACAATTTCAAGAGTGGTCCAAGGGGAAAGTCATCTATATCACAAGATCTTTGAGAAAAAATGATGGAATGGAATGATAAAAGTGTTGAAGGGGTGGAAAAAGACAATAATTTCAATTAGGATTTATCAGTCTTTCCAAACAAGAAAAGCCTTTTAAGTAACTGTTTAAAACCAACCAAAGGACAGGGCTAACCATATACTTCTTTGGACAAGCTCGTATTGAAGCTAAATCATCAGAAAAACAATCCAGTAATCCACATAATTACATTCAGAACGGATGAAAACAGATAAGAAAAACAAAGTGCCGCCTAAGATCAGATAAGATACTTTTAAATCTAAATTGCTTTCAGCATACTCTTAGGGAAACTTTCAGAATTACCTTTGAAGAAAGAACTAGAAGACAGGGCAAACCATAAAGTTTCCTAGTCTAACTCTACTAAGTATATAATGAAAATAGCATTCAAGAAATTCCTTTCAAGCTTCGCACCTCAAGATAGGGACAAACCAACATTCCTTGATAATGTTTACACTTAACTTAAGTCATTCTTAAACACACAATTTGGAGGAAAACATTGAGATAAAGGTTATCAGTTTGAGAAGGGTACTGTAAACAGTAAATCCTAACTCTATGCTTGTTGTTCTTTATCAGAGAATAAGTGGAAAAAATGGCATACATGAAAGGAAAACAATAACACAGAAAGAAGCACTTCACCAGTGATATAGACCAGGATCCCAAGAATCAGCTTGTATATTGATGTTAATCCAGTTACATTCTTCAAGTCCAATGTTTTAGTTCAGCAATCATCTTCTCTTCTCAACCTAACTTATTTGATCACAAACAGAGCTTCAAGAGCCTTTGAACACTATTTACATGTAGAAAGTTTCGAGCACAAGTATATATCAAAGTTTTGCAACCAACCCTTTACAATGAGCTCCTTAAGAAGATTTGATAGGAAAATGAGCATGTGGAAATGAGAGAAAATATCTATAGGCTCAATTAATACAGTTTTAATGCTTCTTGGCCTTTGAGGGGCTCAATGGAGAATATTACAGATATTTCCTCTGTATTAATTGGTTTACATTAAGTATTAAGCTCACTAGGAAGATTTTGTTGACTTTAAGGCTTTTTGTTATCCTTGTAATAACTCTGCTGACAGTTTACAATGAGTTCCTTTGATCGAATTAAATGTTCAACTGTATTGATGCAAATATCATCTGTTCTGGTAACAACTCAGCCTCCTTTTAATGATTTGAGGCTGTAGGTGGCTTTTGGTAGCTGAGAGGATTCAATTAGCCTCTGATGTGGTAGTGGAGGCTTCTCGGTCTGATAGATATTATTGTTTTTCTTTAAACACTGTTAATTTGCTTTAATTCTGTGTATTAGGCATAATTAGGCCTAATTTCTATCTTCTGTTCTTCAAACTGCGTTTAATTGAGTGGATTAGGTTTTTAATTGTCGATTTTTTGTCGTAATCTCTCCAAACTGTGTAAAAAATCTTTGATCCTTCATCTCTGCTATGACTGGATCTTTTAACTGATACTCTCTATTTAATTAATTTTTGTTGTGTCTTGTTGATGAGCATGTGTTACAGGGGCTTTCAAAATGGCATTAGTGCTCATGAGGCACAGACGAAACATGGGGTTGAACCCTATAGAATGATATCTTCGATGAATAAAGGCCTGGGGGATCGTCATCCCTGGCCTTCAATTCTCTTTTAAAACTTTTGATAAAACCATTAAAACCTGCACAAACAAACGAAATTAGAAAAATCCTGTGGGGATGGGTTCAACTAATTCAGAGGTTGAAGTTAGGTTGCAGTCGTTGGATGGAAGCATCCAACGATGGAGATTGCTCGCAGAGGTTAAAAGAAGGGGTGGTGGGATAAATGGTGCAAGATATTAAGTCCGGGATGTTGATGCATATTGATCAACGGTCAAGCTCAATCTGGGTTCTATAAAGCGGGGGAGGAAAAATTTATAACAGAAAAGGAAAATGCGAAGAAAAATGAGTGAAAACCTTTGGCGGAGTTAACAAAGGGCTAAAGTGAAAAATTTGGGTTTCTGAAGAATTCTGGGCTGTCGAATTAGATCGGCCACAGAGATAAAAGATTGAGAATAATTATGAAATCTCTTGGAGGATGGTGGAGGGTGATGAACTGAGAGTGAGATTAAACTGAGACCACTGATCTGCAGAGAGCAACAACAGAGATTAAATGCGATGGCACGCAATACAAATGGTGAAAGCAGTTTTGTCCATAGAAACCACTTTTTTCGTGCTGCAAAAAGGCAGATAGGTGGTATTACCTTTTCAAACGCGATATGCATTAGAGCCTGACACGTGGCCCTTTAACACCACTTACGTCGCGTCATTTCAAATTATTAATGTTCAGGCTTAAATTTAAGCGAAACTACACGCTAGCCGTGAGATCTAGGGCATCAGATCGAACGGTCGAGAGGAGAGCGTGATAAGACAAGATGCAAGGACGGAAAGAGGTGGGGCAAGGGAAGGCGGTTTCAATCTTGATCATCCGATCATAGGAATGAACGGTGGAGATTTGATCTGGGGAGGGTAGGACCCAAAGGAGTTGGGCCTATCGGGTTTATTATGGACCGTTGGATGAAACAGATCAATGGTGAAGATTTAATATTGGGGTTAGTAAAATAAAATATGAGGTAGGAGCCAGGTGGAGAAAGGGTTAATGAGGGCCATTGATTTGCAAAGATCAAAGATGAAGATCCATTTAAAACTTTATATAGCGGGCTCATGAAAAATACAAAGGGAAGGGAGAAAAGATGTGGACCATCGGATCTTATTGTATGGACAGCCCAGATAAAATCGGAGGTCTTGTGATCGGAGGAGGAGAGAGGAAAGGCGAAATAAAAATATTCGATGTGATTATGTGTGGACCATTGATCTGAGGGCAAGATCAATGGTGGGGAATGAATCGGAGGTCCAAAGGCAGAGGGATGGGCTTGTTAAAAGGAGAAATGTGGGCCATCAGATCTGAGCCTCGCAGGGGAGATCAATGGCTAAGAGGCCATCCAGAGATTTCCAATTGGGAGGGGGCAATAAAATATTCAAACACATCTAATAAAATCTCCGATGCGAGATCTCGAAGACCATTTGATTGTTTCAGATCAACGGTTGGGAATGGTTTAAAACGTGAACTGGCGGGTTTCCTTTATAATATGAAAAATGGTTCTTTGAATAAAATAAGAAGGGAAATTCGCATCGGGGAGGTTTTATATAATGTTTTAGGGCCCGATTGCGAGCTCCAGGTTTTACAAAGGAAGCAAGGGATCAGGGGTTTATAACAAAGGGGCCAATCGCATCGAAAGTTTTAACACAACAAAAGAAATGTGCACGTCGGAAGTTCCGATTGCGATAAGCGCTTCGGGACTTTAACTCTTAGTCTTGGGCATGGGTATATGGTAGGGAAGTGGTTTGGGGGATTAGCCGAAGGGGGCTAAAGCCTTAGCACAAAAAAAAGGCTCATTTTTATGATTTTTCAAGGATTTTTAAGGATTTTGAAAGCTTCCGATAAGGCAAAAAAAGAGTTTTAAACCTTATCAAAGGGGTTTTAATGAAGGGAAGAGGGTAAATGAGGGAAAATAGAGGAATTTCATGAGGTAACAGGGAAAAAATGGAGTTTTTGGAGTAGTCTTTTCTTTATGAAAACATCAGATTTTCAGAATTGGGAGGGAAACAGCATTGAAGATTAATCAAAGGATAAAATATTTTGATAGGACTTTGAGAACTAACAATTTGGCAATAGAATTGTTTCTTGAAGGCTTTCAAAAATGATTTAGCCACCATTTGATATGACAAATTTTATAGGTGGCTAATAGGTTCGTCCTTTATTGGGGCATCCTTAGTTGGGAACCCTGGTCAGTCTCCTAACACCACACCACACACCTCTCCTCCCATGAACCCTAAATGGGTAGAGGAGTGTGACCCATTTGGGAAGCCAGTCAAATACACAACATGGTATGTCACAAAATAACCCTCTTCCTAACCAAAACTTTGTGTTTTCATAAGTTGCAATGGCGTCAACCTCCTAATCACCTTTCTTAGCTTCATTGAATCTACCTTGTTAGCTCCATGTAATTTGCAAGATTGGAAAAGTCAAACTGCAGAGAGAACACTATTTCAACCACTTTGGGATTCTAGGATCTATCCCTCCTAAATCTGGAGAGGGATCTCTCCAATAAGTGCAAATATGGATTTATCTTTAAAGCTTTTGGGTAATGATATTAGGCTAGTTATGAAGTCCGAGGGTTTTTGTTTGTTTTGGATGGTTGAGCATGATTATTATTTGAGTGGAAAGTCCTAAATGGAAAGAGTTTCAAAGGTGTGAAGTTGCAAGAAATAAGAACAAGCTTTTGGCTAAAAAGATATATGTAACGCTCGTTTTTAGTCCATTGGGCTATGGAGTCATAAGAGGGTTTTAGTTGAGCAAAAAATTCAAGAGTGATCCAAGGGGAAAGTCATCTATATCACAAGATCATTTGAGATAAAATGATGGAATGGAAATAATATAAGTGTTGGAGGGGTGGAAACTGATAATAATTTCAACAAGGATTTATAGTAAGTCCAAACAAGAAAAGCCTCTTAAGTAACTGTTTAAAACCAACCAAGAATAGGGCTCACCATAAATTTCTTGGGCAAGTTTGTATTAAAGCAACTCAATAGACAAAGAATCCAGTAATCTGCATAATTACCTTTAGAAAATATGAAAAACACATAAGAGAAACAAAATGCAACTTAAGATCAGATAAGGTACTTTTAAACCTAGTCTGCTTTTAGCAAACACTTAGGGAAACTTTCAGAATCTACCTTTGGAGAAAGAAGCTATAAAATAGGGCACACCATCACATTTCTATTCAACTTTAATAAGCAAATAATGAAAATAACATTCAAGAATAATTTTTAAACAAAATATTAGGACGAGGGAACGCCAGCATTCCTGACTGTTTAAACTGTATTGAATCATTCTTAAATAAACAAATTAGAGGAAAACATTGAGATAAATCTTATCAGTAAGAGAAGGGTACTTTAAACAGTAGGTCCTAACTCTATGCTTGATGTTCTTTATCAGAGAATAAGTGGACAATATGGCATACACAAAAGGAAAACAATTACACAGAAAGGAGCACTTCACCAGTGATATAGACCAGGATCCCAAGAAACTGCGTGTTATTGATGTCAAACCAGTTACAGTCTTCAGGTCCAATGTTTCAATTCAGCAATCATCTTCACTTCTCAGCCTAAGTATTTTATCACAAAAAAAGCTTCAAGAGCCTTTGAACACTATTTACAGGTAGAAATTTCGAGCACAAGTATATTTCATAGTTCTGCAACCAACATTATTTCATCTCCTATAGAAGTATTTATAGAAGAAATGAGGAGGTGGGATGGGATAAAAGATCTCCCAAGTTCAATTAATACAGATTAATACTTCTCGGCCTTTGAGGGGCTTGATGGAGAAGTTTATAGATATTTTCTTTGTATTAATTGCTTTACATTAAGATTTAAGATCGGTGGGAGATTTTGTTGACTTTAAGGCTCTGTGTCATGTTGTAATAACTCTACTGATATTTTTTGCATTAAGTTCCTTTGGCTGAATTAACTATTCGACTGCATTGGGGCAGATATGCTCTGTTCTGGTCATTACTCGGCCATCTGTTGAATGCTTTCAGGCTACAGGTGGCATTAGGTAGCTGAGAGGAATCAATTAGCCTCTGATGTGGCAGTGGAGGCATCTTCTGTCTGATAGATATTATTGATTTTCTTTAAACATGGTTAATTTAGTGGATTAGGCTTTTGATTTTTGATCTTAGTCGTAATCCATTAAACTTTGGAATTAATTTTTAATCTTATGTTCTGTTGTGGCTAGGTCTTCAACACTGATACTCTTTGATTTGATTTAAACTTACTATGTCTTGTTGATGTTCGGGTGCCGCAGAGGGTTCATAATATTATCAGTGCTCATGATGCTCTAATAAACCTTGATGGGAACCTTTGCCAAAAGATTTCTTTGATAATCAAAGGCCTAGAGAGTCGTCACTCTCAGCCTTCCATTTCTTTTAAAATATTTGAAAAACCTTTAAAGTCCTGCACATAACAATAAATGATTAAGAAATCCTGCGTATTTGGTAAAAAATGCTTTGGAGGTCGTGGTTAGGAGCATGGCCATTGGATGGCAGCATCCAACGGTGGAGATCGTGTGTAGAAGTCAAAAGGAGAGCGGTTGATGAATAAGTGGTGGAAACTTATATCAGAGCCATTGATCTTGCAGAGATAAACGGTTGGGAGGGACCTAAGAAATATAATGGAGAAAGGCTGCTTTACCATAGGATAAGCAAAAAATGCGAGGAAAATAGGTTAAAAATCCGTTGCGGAGGAGAAAGCATTGCAATGGACTTTGGGGTTTCCAAATGATCGTAGGTCGTTGGATGAATTTGGCCCATGGAGATCAACGGTCAGGATTGATCTATGAAGGCCCTTTAGAAAAGGCGGAGGGCGATAGTGTAATGGGAGATTAGATCTGAGCTGTTGATCTGCAGAGATCAACGGTGGGGAGTGCATGTGATAAAACATAACACAAAATGAGGAAGGTGGTTTCGGGAGGAAAACCGCGGGTTTCGTGTGGCGAAAAGAGGGATAAGCAGTTTCACCTTTTTGAACGTGATATGTGTTCCCGCTTGTCACATGGCATTTGAAAACATCTTATATCATGCATACCTTGGGAAATTAACCTTCATGCTTGAAGTTACGCGAAAACGCATCTCAACCGTTGGATCTGGGGTCTCAGATCTAACGGTGGGGAGTGAGCGCGATATTGATATGATGCACGAATCATAGTAGGTGGGGTGGTTTTGTTCTGAGCCATTGGATCAAAGATGGAAGGCTGAGATCAGGCCTGTCGGGGTTAATATGGGCGATCAGATGTAAAGGATCAATGGTCAGGATTGAAACTGGGGTTAAACAAAATAATATACAAGGCAGAGAAAGGTTAAATATGAGCCATTTATCTGCAGAGATCAACGATTGAGATCTGCTTGGAAAACATTATAAAGCGGGGCTACATGTTTTTTAACCAAGGTCGAGAGGGAAGATCTGGACCATCAGAATTTGACACATGGACGGCCCAAATGCAATCGGGGCTTTGGAAATCAGTGGGGCAATGAACATGGGAGTGCCGAAGTGATTGATTGTGAACCGTCGATCTACATATCAGATCGACAACGGAGAACGGATCAAAAGGTGACCAATCGGGGATGGCATAATAAAATATTTAATGCACCAATGGAAATATCTGATGCGATACAGCGCTGGCGATCGGATTGGTCCAAGATCAACGATGGAGAAGGGCTCCGACCAATGAATGAGTGGGACCACATTATAATATAAAAAGGAAGAATTTAATTAAAAACAAAGGTTTAATGGGGTCGGGGCGGGTTATAATAAATGAGTTTTGGCGCCCATCTACGGGGGCCTTTGGATATATGAAAAAGTGAACGGGACCGGGGCTTTATATGCAAGGTGCCAATCAAAATCGGGAGGAAGGGTCGGGCTTTTCAATCTACCCATTAAAAAATCTCTGATGCGAGATATTATTCACCATTGAGTGGTTCCTAAGATCAATGGTTTTCTTTGTAAAAAACATTGTATCGGTGCATTTAGTGTAAAACATAGGAAAAAGGGGTTTTTATGTTTTACAAAGGAAAATAGCAATCGGGAATGGTTTTTTGCAATGTATTAATTGCCCAATTGTGGGCACAAGGGTTATATGAAGCGACAAAAAGGCTCGGGGCTTATAAACAAAGGGCTAATTGCATCAGAGGCTTTAATGAAAGAAATAGACTTGCGCGGGCCGATTTCTGCGATGCGATAAGCGCCGAAAGGGATTAGCACTTGGCTCTAGCACCAGAGCATATGTGGGGAAGTGGTTTAAGACTCATCCCAAAGGGGCTTAAGCTTATAGTCAAAAAACTTATTTTTTATGAATTTTTTCAAGGTTTTTGATGGATTTGGGGGTTTCGGTAAGGTTTAAAAGTGAGTTTCAAACCTTGTAAAAGGGATTTTGTGAAGGGAAAGGAGGAATACATGAAAAATAGAAGAATTTCAGGGGGGAAAAAAGGGAATAAAATGAAAGTTAGTTTTGAGGGGAGGGAGGGAAAAAATGGAGTTTTGCAACAGTATTTTCTTAATGGAAAACAACAGATTTTCATCATTTCGAGAGGGAAACAACAGTGAAGATTAAACAAAGGGCATGATGTCTTCATGAGTCTTCAAGAGATAACACTTTTAGTAATAAAACTTGTTTCTTGAAGGCTCCAAAATGATTTAGCCACCTTTTGATATAACAAATTTTATAGGTGGCTAACAGTGGCTCCACTTGGGGATGGTGCCTTCTTGAACGCATCAAGAACTTCAGACTTGCATTCTCTAGGAGGCTGATCAGTGCTTTATCCAGTGGGCTGATTTTTCTTCATTTGTTCTGAAAAATTGTTAGCAGCCATGAAAAAACAATGGATCTTCATCAACATAAGCTTTCTACCTACCCAATCCTACTGATCTAACATTTTTTCTTCTTTAGAGTGCACTTGGATTGGAAAACTCTTTTACAACATTTTATTCTTTTAAAAGCATAAAATTAATCTAATTCTACTCCTTATTTCTCCATGAACTCACATTAAACATTTGAGTTCATATGATTCTCTACCTAATCGACTAATCTGTTAGGATTAAACAGTCTAACATATTTTTATTCACTAATTTCTAAAATAGAAATTTAAAAGCATACCAGTCAGGATTGAACAGTCTAACTTGATGCTAATCTATGGCATAAAAAACAAGCTGCACATAGATATTATTTTGCAGAAAATTAAATAAAAAATGGAAGGCTTAAGATCTGAAAGTTCTAAACACTTCCTTCATCTTTTTTCAGCTCTGTTTTTAATTCTGTTTGAGTTGTTCTTTGCTTGTTCTCTGGTTCAGATTTTGAGCTGATTAGAACCACTTTACCTTTGTTTTGACTCATAAATTAAAATATATTGGATTCATTCTTGTTTGGAAACTAAGATTAAGATTTTGAGCATGTTTGAATCTTTAATTTCTATCCTATCTTCCTAACTGATAATCCAATATTAAACTGTTTGGAAAATCGAATTCACTAACCTATTAGCAGTCAATTTAAAAATAATTAGTCATGATTAGACTGTATGAAAAATTAGAAGTTTTTTTTTCAGGAATGGCATTTAATCTTGCACACTTTCAGACTTTGTTTCTCTCTTTTTTGGTATGGGGTTGTACCTTTATTGTTTTTCCAATCTGCCCTCTTTTCATTCTTCTATTGTTTTTGTATTTTTTGATTTTTCTAACTTTGAATGCAACGATGGGTGACATATTTATAATGAGAAAAAATATAAAAAGGCTTTTAGAACATGACATGGTTCAACATAAGTAATGTTTAAGCATCCTGCCATTGACAGGACCCCCAAATAGTTCAGCTCCGTTCAACTCCTGCAATAAAAAGGCATTGTTACCAGCAGCAGAATGAATGCAATAAGGGCCAAGCCATAAGTTGTAAAATTTCCCATGCTTGCCCTTGTGTTCTCTCCTTGAGTCCCACTTTAGAACTTTGTCCCCAACATTGAAATTGCTGGTCTTTTTTCTTCTGTCAAAAATATTTTTAATGCTATCCTGATTTTGCAATGCTTTGTTATAAACCTCCTCTCTGTTTTGCTGAAGGTGAATAGTCTGATTTATCCTTCTGATCATGTCATTGTCTTCAGACTGAACCTCTTGAATCAAATTCATAATTGGTACACCAAGGCTGGTAGGAAAAATTGTATTTGTACCATACACAAGCTGGTAAGGTGACATGCCAATAGATTTATTCAATGTCAATCTGTTAGCCCATAGTGCATGAAAAATCTTCGTGTGCCAAGAATTGTTGTTGTCCTCCAACAGATTCTTGATTATGTTAACCAAACTTTTGTTTGATGATTTTGCAAGTCCATTACCTTGAGGGTAATAAGTTGTGGAATGACCCAATGTTATCTGATATTTGTGACAGAACTCAACCATCTTCTTGGATCCAAATGCTGCTGCATTATCAGTGATGATATTGGTAGGACAGCCAAATCTAGATAGAATATTAGTCTCCATGAATTTTATAATGACAGAATCATTGGCCTGCCTACAAGGGATGGCTTCTATCCATTTGGTGAAGTAGTCTATGGCCATGAGAATCCATCTATGATGGGCAGAGGATGGTGAATGGATTTCTCCTATGAAGTCAAGTCCCCACTGTTGAAAAGGAGATTCAACTATGATTGGATGCAGAGGTAAGGGTAGCATCTTTCTTTTGCCTTCAAAAAGTTGGAATTTATGACAGGAAATGATCATCTTGTGTATATCAAGAAAGAGAGTGGGCCAATAGTAACCAACCCTTAGGATTTTGTTGGCTGTTGTCTTCTAGTATAGGTGGCCTCCACATTCTCCTTCATGGAACTCGTGCTTAACCTTCTCTGCATCATACTTAGGAAAACATTTAAGCAATATACCACTTTCATTTTTCCAATAAAGACATTTCTCTATAATGCAATAGTTTACAACTTTTAACTTTAGAAACCTTGCCTTTTTTTTTGTCAAACCAGGAGGTGTGTTCAAATTAAGCAAAACATAAAGAATATCAGCATACCAAGAGGAATTCATAAAATGATCTTCAACAATGGGAGTTGAGATTTCCTCTTGATCATCCAACGCATTTAACAAATTAATATCAAGAACTTCAAAATTGTATTCAGCCATTAATCTAGCTAGACCTTGGCCTTTGATGAGTTTAGTGGGCTTTATCTCTAAATAATATTCAAGAATAACTGAAATCCACTTACCTCTCTTGCCATCTGGGTCCTGTGTTAGAATGTCTTTCACAACTGAATTTGGGACAAAGGCAATGATATGTGAGTGCAAGATGTATACTCTGAAGTATTTTAAAGCCTTAACCGAAGAAAAGGCTTACTTTTCCATAATGTTATACTTCAAAGGGGCATCCCTCAAAGCCTTGCTAAAGAATGCAATAGGCTACTCTTGTCCTTGTGGATTTTTCTGTAAAAGGGCAACAGATATTGTATGTTCTGATGCAAATGAAAAAATATAAAAATATTTTGAAAAATCAGGATTGATTAGAATCGGTGTTTTGGTTAACGCTTGTTTCACTAACTCAAAGGACTTCTTTTCTTCCAAGGTCCATTTTACACCTTGATCCTTTTTCAGCATGTTTGTAATGTTTCTAAGGAGCTCAGCCAAGTTGGGTATGAACCTTCTCGAGAAATTAATCTTTCCAATGAAAGATTGTAGTTCATTGATATTTCAAGGATGAGAGATTTGCAATATGGCCTCAATCCTCTATGGATCTATCTTAATACCCTCTTCTGAAATAATGTGCCCAAGAAGTTTACCTTCTTGGAGACTGAATAGTGTTTTATTAGGGTTTAAAGATATCCCAAAATTTCTGCATCTCTCGAAAACTCTTCTCAAATGTTCTAAGTGCTCTTCATTTTTGTTTGAAAAAACAATGACATCATCCAGGTAAATAATGATGAAGTAGCCCAATTCTTCCGATACTGCTATGTCCATGGCTCTTTGGAATGTTGCACCAGCATTCATGAGACCAAAAGTAATTTTCACATACATGAAAGTGCCCCATGGTGTAGTAAAACTGTCTTTAATTGATCATCAGGGTGAACTAAAATCTGATTATACCCTGAGTAGCCATCAAGCGAAGAAATTCTTTTGGAACCAACCACCCTTTGTAAAATATGGTCCATCTTGGGTAAAGGGTAGTTGTCCTTGAGTGAAGCTTTGCTTAAGTCTCTAAAGTCTATACAAAGCCTAATCTCTCCTGTTTTCTTCCTAACTGACACCAGATTAGACACCCACTTAGAATATCTAATAGGAACAATAATACCAGCTTCATACATTTTTTCGATCTCATTCTCAACCAAAGGTAACTAAACATGGTTTATTTTGCACAGCTCCTGTTTGAATGGCTTTTGGTTTTCTTTGAGAGTGATTTTGTACTGAATTATTTCAGTGTCATAGGATATCATATCTTCGTAACTCCACGCAAAAACATCAAAAAACTCTTTAAACATCTCTATGTATTTGAGTTTAATGTGATTTGGTAAATTCTTAGACAGTTTGATCATCATTGGTTTTAGTTCACTGCCTATATTGCACTCTTCAACTTCAGTCTCTACAGGTTCCAGTTTTGGCTTCTTGGCCACATCGTTAAAATCAAACAACTCTTCTAAAGGGGCAAGACCCTTCGGCAAACTCTGATATTTAGAGTGTAGGGTTTCTAAGTCCTTTGTTTCTAAATCTGCACTCATCTCTATTTTGTTTTTAAGTTTGCTAGATAGTAGATTTATACTGGCAACCTTAGGAGACTATTCTTCTTCACCAAGAAAATTTTCTTCACTATTGCAGTCTGTTTCATAATCTGAATCCGAACTATGTAGTTCAAATTCATTTCTGAATTGCATGAAGTCTTCTATTTTCTTGTCTCCATCAAACACTTGCCAATATTTTTCATTATCAGGAACGACTGGTCTGAATTTAATCTGAGTTGTACATTATTTGGTTTTGTATGGCTTTAAGCATGTTGTTGAGGAGGTAAATCCCCTCTGCGGACAGAGGCGATCCCTACTAGCCCAGCAGGGGTCTAGCAACAATCAAACAATGCTACGATGCAAGTTCCTAGTTACGAATGAAATACTAGAGATAGAAGCCTACCTGGATTCCAATGCTATGATCTGAAGAAGAAGCGTCCCCGTTCCTCAGCCTCGGCAGATCACAATCCCTCCACGATCTCCGCGGATGAACACCTGCACATGGAAGAAACAAACAGATACAAGCATAAAACCCGGCATACGTACCTAAACATCAATCAGAAAGGATGTTACTGATATTAACATGATGGAAAACAGAGTGGAACCATAATCATAATCATCTATTAAATAACAAACGAAGAGAGATTACAACCAAGTTCTGACGTCGCGGTCTCCTTCGGATGGGTCTCCAGTCGTCCACGTCTCGCAAAGCTCGCCAAGGAAAGGGAAAACCTCTCCAGAGTCTCTCGACGATGGTCTCCTTACTTGAGTCAGCCTTAAGGGAAAAAGAGGGCTCTTTACAGCACAAAGGCTCTTGGGAATACGGAGATTCAAAGCTTAGGCACTTCAAGACTCTCAGCCCTTCAGCCCTTCCCAGCCCCTTCATCAATGGATGAAGGCTATATTTATAGAGGAGAGGAGGAGGTTGGGATCCCTACAATAGTGGAAGGGAGGCCTTATCCTTTGGGAGGTTCCCCATATGGTGGAAAAAAGAGGCCAAAGGAGGAAGGTCGTGGTTATTCAGTCGAAACCACTCCTGATGACTCATCCACGAAGTTGTTGTAATCGAAACTTCGCCTCCTTTTTTAAAAAAATTTCCATAAACAGAGTGGCGCGGGTGAAACACTGGGACAGAGCACTAATTGGCACGGGCTCAGTGTTAATTTCCCCCCATTGGCGCGAGTACATAACGGGCTACCAGCGCCAATGCAAAAAACAAGTGTTTTTATGGGTCTGCTCAGGAAAATATCAACAGAAGGAATGTTGTCCTCATGGAAAGGGATGTAATGATGGTATTTGAAAGGCATGAAACTGCTTATTGGTCACAGAAACGACCCTCCAATGGGCGAGATGGGGATTGCAGGGACGGTGACAAATTACTGTGTAACAGATGCCCCCTAAAGCATGAGGCCCGAGAGAGAGAGAGGGGTGAAATGCTTTACGAACGTGTCCAGTGACTCCGCCGTCGAAGCACAACGTGAAAAATGCACTGATATCTCAAGTACGCATGTTGTATGTG
The DNA here is from genome assembly GCA_034641835.2 of Pinus albicaulis. Lineage (NCBI taxonomy): Eukaryota > Viridiplantae > Streptophyta > Pinopsida > Pinales > Pinaceae > Pinus > Pinus albicaulis. The sequence goes on from CM076580.1 coordinate 1,162,231,464, forward strand.
CGGTATGGGCGTAGCCATCAAGCAGTACACTATAATCCGGATCCGGGGGTATGGGGCGCGACCATCCGAGCGAGGGATCAAAAAAATAGACTCGGTATGGTCGCAGCCATGTCGGTGAGTCATGTACATAATGAAAATAATCCACAATCGCGGCTGGATTACATGGACACAATCCGGTCTTGCCTCATCTCGGCCCAAACAAAGTACAAGTTCAAGCATGCGGAATATGAGCTAAAGTCAAGACATGCGAGAACATCATCGGATTACGGCTAATGATGAAAGTTGTTGCGAGACGCGAGAGGAACCACCCGCGACAATGGCTCTCAAGGTACTACAGGTACAATCTACGGCGTGTGAATCAATGGGTTGGCGTCGAACACCCGCAGAATCACTCGATCGGAGGCCAATGATGAAAACCTCACGTCGAATGCGACGAACCTGCCATTGAGGCATGCAGGCTCCAAGGTACCATAAGGGAGTCTCTAGATCAACTTCCCGGATAATGAGCTGAAGTCGACAGGAAGTGACCTTGATCGAAGGTGGGCCATAATGTTTCCCACATCATCGACACGAGACAGAGGAACATGATGTTTTTTTTGTGAATCAGGATCGTATGAGAATCAGAGGAAGGTTGATATTTGCAGAGGTCAACTTCTCTTGAACATATTGGCGGCATGACAGTGGATTTGGCAGTATTTGACATCAAAAGATCAAAGGTCATAGTGACGAGGCAAAGAGCAGATGAGAGGTCAAAAGGGATCACCCAAACCCACGGAGGAAAGTGAAAAATGAGATGAGATTTCCCCAACCCGACACGAATGCAGACAAGTGCCATGTTCAAGAGCGACATACTGCCGACGACAATGATTACGGTTCCATTTTCCCCCACCATTTCGGTGAGTACCTCTTTATTTTTACACAAGCTTGAAGAGGATACCATATGCTTGTCATATAAGTTCGCCCTTTGGGAGAATCCATCCTAGTGCATTTAACGAGTCCTAGGAAGGAGGAACTCAGAGCAAGTCATTTCGACTGGATCTGATGTCATCAGGGTTTAACGAGTCTGATAAAGGAAGAACTCGGCGTCTTTTCATGTTTAGAGAGTTTGAAAAGACAACAAAAAGTAAACTCCACAAATCCCTTTTCGTAAATAGTTTCTCAGATCCGAAAAGGTAGAAAAAAATATCCGAGAAAACCTCCTAGTCGCGATAGGCTAGGGTATTCCTTTTTCATAATCAATCCATCCCAGCCTGAAAAAGGGTTAAACGTATACTGGGTAGATGTCGATTCGTGTCCAATTTAACGAGATCGAAACGACAAGGGCCTCGGCAATATTTTCATGTTTAGAGAGTCAGAAAAGAGCTGAAAGATGACTCCTCCTGGAGGAACGAGTGGTATAAAGGGTAGCTACTGGTTCCGGCAATGGTGGAACTACTCAAAACAAGTAAAGGTTGAGAGGCTGGCTAACAAGACCACTCATCGCAGCGGTTCCTCAGGAATGGGTAAAACAACCAAGTGAAGGCATATGATCGACCAAGCAGATAGTGACGATGGAGTGAGAAAACCAAGGCTCATCTGGAAAAATAGGCTGATAAAATGGCAATCACAAGAGGTAAAATGGGAAAGGTTTCTTTTTTACACAAGCTTGAAATCAGGAAACTCTGCTTGAAGTTGGTTTCATTTTTACACAAGCTTGAAACAAAGATAAACTATGCTTGAAAAAAATAAGCATGCCCCTAGCATGGTGACTCAATTCGAGGTACATGCCCCCAAGCTTCAATCCATATGAAAGGCAGATGGAGTGAAGGTTCAAGTTACGAAATCAAGAGACAGACTCGACTGGGATTTTACGAGATCTTATCAAAGACTCGAATTGAACAAAAACGTGTTTCATTATTTTAACGAGGTTGACACATTAAGAGAACTATCCTCAAGACACCTTGTTTCATGGTTTAAGGAGCTTGGCACAAGACAAGGAACTCTGCTCTGACAACCTTGTTTCATTTTTTAAGGAGCTTGACATAGGAAAAGAACCATGCTCCGACAACCTTGATCATAATGAACAAGAAGTCATCGCTTCCAAGAGTTCCACTCCCGATGGAAGAAAAACATCCTGGAAGTCAGGACCCAATGCCCCCAACACTTGATGCACGACGGCATCATCACTGAGCACAAGCACGGGGTAGGTAGCCACGTAGTTGACCTGCGGTGGGGCAGATACAACAGGTGGATAAAAACCAGGAAGGGATGATGGCGGACCAACTGCCATATCATGACCAAAGAACGAAAGTTGATCAATGGTCACGATTCGTCCTTCATGTGGAAAACACATCACACGGAAAAGGGAGGAGACAAGTGCTCCCATGGCATAGGTGTAATCGCGCCCCAAAAGTAGATTGAAATCTAAGGGGCCTGGAACAACCATCACATCCATATGGACGGTTTTACCTCCCAAAGTAACAGGTAACCTTGGAAGGATCCCTAACGGTTGACTGGTTCTTCTGTTAAATGCCAACAGATTCTGCGTAACAGGCGCAAGTGGCGGCGAGCCAAAATCTTGCCAAGTAGTTGATGATAGAATACTAACAGACGCACCTTCGTCTATAATGGTGCTGGGTATGACCAGACCAAAAGCCTGTACTGTGATCTCGAAAGGCACATAAGACGGAAGGCGGTATCCTGCAAATCGACTCCAATCAAAGGAAGCGACCAAACTACTTGGAGGGGCTACCATCGAACCGAGATGGTCTTCCCCTGGTGTTACGATCGAAGAAGGAGCATCCTCCATGACCTCCATCTCGAAGGCGGGAGGAGAAGCTTCTTGAGGTATGGGGACAGGAGAATCTTTCTCCAAGTCTGAGGAATCTGAAGAAACAAGAAGAACCTGAGGGGGATGAGATCCACTCTCAACGGAAAAGACCTGGTGCACCGTGGATGGGGCCATCTCAACCGATCCCACGACCAATGGTTGATCGGGAATGGATTCCTGAATTTGAATTTCCGAGGGAGTGGGATCGACCAAGGATGACTCTTGACCAATCATGGAATCAACTGGTGGAGGACTCAAAGAAAACTGATTATAACCAGCTAGAAGGCATGGTGTAGAACCGTTCGAGTTGTCCAAAACTCTATTGGCTTCATCCATATATGGACAAAGGTGAATGGCATGGTGCCCTTCACACAACTTACAGGGATTGGTAATCTTACCCTGCTTCTTAGGAGCCTTACCAGCAGCAGCTGACGACGTGCCCCAAACCTGACTCCCGGAAGCCAAAGGCAACGGCGGGCGACCGTTGGACCATACTTCGAGCACCTTGGGAATGCCAGGGCAATCTCGAAGAAGATGGTCTCCCGTGCACAACATGCAAGGGAACTTAGGAACTTTGACTTTCCGTGGAGGGTTGGAAGGTTTATCAAGAAGGACGTTTAAGCAAACAGTGCGAAGCCTTAGCCTCTCTCTTATCAGACTTCTTCTTCTTTGTCTTCTTCTTCTTCTTCTTAGCCACCTGGTTACTCAAATCCAGGCTTTCACCAGGCGAAGTAGAAGAGGAGGACGCAGAAACAGGCGAAGAAGGGGAGAGGTCCACCTTGGAATAAACATGATGTTTTTCAGGCGGAGAAACTGATTGAACAGTAGTGGAGACATTCGGGACTACAGAGGTTGAGAACAACCAAACAGGCAACCCAACAGTTAACCCAGGAAGGGACAACGTCGCCATGTAAGGAGCACCAACATTCCCAAAAGGAGGAAAATGACCAGGATTCCCTTCTGAGGGGATTCCTTGGTTGGTAAACTCTGAAAAAGTTTCCATCTAAACTCAAAACCACACATGGGCTGAAAAAGAGTCAAGGCACACGATCAAACGGTCAACAAGAAATATCTAAGCGGGCGTGTAATCGTGGGCGATTAATTTTACCACATTGGAAAGTAAGAAATTCTACCGTTTCATATTTTAAGAGTCAAGAAACGATAAAAATATGACTCTATCTCTTTCAGAGTTGACACAAGCGTGAAAGGACAAGCGCTTGACGGTCTTTTCAAGTTTAGGGAGTCAGAAAAGACCAAATGAGTGCTTAGGAAATACTAGGCACAAAGGGTGTACCAAATATCCGTGAACTGCAATATACACCTTGGTTTCAATAATGAAACAGAAATCAACCAAGGACTTTCCGTACATGCAGGTAGTCTCCCCGAATGCTGTGTTCGGTGTATCACGGGTATAGGGCGGCAGACTCGGCTTCCTGTGGATAAAGGATTGAAAACCTAGAGGGGTCTCCCTTTATATACGCGACGGTACGGGGAGCACAAGTCCATACTAGCGCTGTCTAAAGCCAAAAGGCGAGTGACAGCTGCTAGGTTTAAAGATGCCGGAACACGTCTCTAGCCTAGACCTTCTAAATATGTTTCGTTAAATTCCAATGCTGCCTTAGGTTAATTGAGTAAATTTTATGGTTGATCTTCAATTATGTTTCGGTTTCAAGGCCCTACCGAATGACATCTGAAAATCTCCTATATGCAGCTACATGAGAAAAGAAAACTTTTCAATTCGATGAATGCTATCTATTTAAGGGAAGAGCTTCAAACAATGATGCAACAAACAACAAAACTGAAAACGAAACTTTTCCAAACTAGATGACTTTCACTATCCAAAAGTATTCTAAAACATTCAACGAAGCAAATTATGCAATGTAATCTATGCAAAATTCTTTTTCCAAAAACTATGCAATTGTAATCTATGCACAATTTCCTTTTTCTTTTCAAATAATAAGAATGCACTCAAAGCGATTTTTAGTTTTCAATCATTAAACAATGTGATCTAAGTTCAATGATAAATCTCAAAAAATACTTTTCAATGCAATGTGATCTAATGCATCTTAACAAAAAGAACACTTTGAGACGAAAACTAAATAAACGCAAATCTTCTTAATGAAGGATGAAAGCAAAAAGGATGCAAACAAACACTAAGAATGCAATTGTTGTTTCAAAATACTTTGTGACAAAATCCCTCAAAAGTTGACAAGGCATATGCGGTCAAACACAAAAAGGACTTCCAAAGCAAGAGATCAAAACAAGGCATTCATTCCATTTTACATCAAACAATCATAGAAAGAAGACATTCCAAACAATGAGCAATGTAATCTATGCTCATACAGAGGAAAGGCTGGAAGGGAAAGACACACTGGTGAAGGATTTAGGGAAAAAATCTCAAATTTCACACATCCTGAAATTGGCCCGACTTGTACATTGACAACTAGTGCCAATTGGCGCGACTTTTACATTGACAACTAGCGCCAATGGCCAATTGGCGCGGGTTTCTAACTGACAACAAGTGCCAATTCCTGAAAATGAAAAAACAAAGAATTTCTCCCAACCAAGACCAGACTTCCCACTTCAAGATGAATCTAAAACAAACCTAGAAGCAAAGTACTGACCAAAAGAAACTTCCAAACAAGGGTAACCCTACCACCTACAGGAAATGGCGTGACTGTCTGGCTGTAATCTGTGCCAGACAGAGGATGGCGCGAGTGATGAACTGGAAACAGGCGCCAATTGGCGCGACTGTCAGGGCTAAAATCGCGCCAATCAAGCCCACTATGAAAAGGTGAAAATTCGGAAAAGCAGAGGTCAGATCTGATCCTCTGGGGCTGAACCAAAAGCCAAAACACAAAAAGAGCCAGCCCAGAAGGCTAACCAAGCAAGGAAAATCATAAAACAGTCAAAATGAGACAATTTAAACGAGACAGTGAAATCTAGACGATCCCCAGTGGAGTTGCCAAATTGTTGAGGAGGTAAATCCCCTCTGCGGACAGAGGCGATCCCTACTAGCCCAACAGGGGTCTAGCAGCAATCAAACAATGCTACGATGCAAGTTCCTAGTTACGAATGAAAGACTAGAGATAGAAGCCTACCTGGATTCCAATGCTATGATCTGAAGAAGAAGCGTCCCCGTTCCTCAGCCTCGGCAGATCACAATCCCTCCACGATCTCCGCGGATGAACACCTGCACATGGAAGAAACAAACAGATACAAGCATAAAACCCGGCATACGTACCTAAACATCAGTCAGAAAGGATGTTACTGATATTAACATGATGGAAAACAGAGTGGAACCATAATCATAATCATCTATTAAATAACAAACGAAGAGAGATTACAACCAATTTCTGACGTCGCGGTCTCCTTCAGATGGGTCTCCAGTCGTCCACGTCTCACAAAGCTCGCCAAGGAAAGGGAAAACCTCTCCAGAGTCTCTCAACAATGGTCTCCTTACTTGAGTCGGCCTTAATGGAAAAAGAGGGCTCTTTACAGCACAAAGGCTCTTGGGAATATGGAGATTCAAAGCTTAGGCACTTCAAGACTATCAGCCCTTCAGCCCTTCCCAGCCCCTTCATCAATGGATGAAGGCTATATTTATAGAGGAGAGGAGGAGGTTGGGATCCCTACAATAGTGGAAGGGAGGCCTTATCCTTTGGGAGGTTCCCCATATGGTGGAAACAAGAGGCCAAAGGAGGAAGGTCGTGGTTATTCAGTCGAAACCACTCCTGATGACTCATCCACGAAGTTTTTGTAATCGAAACTTCACCTCCTTTTTTAAAAAACTTTCCATAAACAGAGTGGCGCGGGTGAAAGACTGGGACAGAGTGCTAATTGGCGCGGGCTCAGTGTTAATTCCCCCCCATTGGCGCGAGTACATAACGGGCTACCAGCGCCAATGCAAAAAACAAGTGTTTTTATGGGTCTGCTCAGGAAAATATCAACAGAAGGAATGTTGTCCTCATGGAAAGGGATGCAATGATGGTATTTGCAAGGCATGACACTGCTTATTGGTCACAGAAATGACCCTCCAATGGGCGAGATGGGGATTGCAGGGACGGTGAAAAATTACTGTGTAACACATGTTCTAGCACCAAAAGCTAAGTTGTGGGCCATGTTATTCCTTCTTCTTGGGACAAAAATCAATTGGGACTCCTCAAAAGTTTTCAAAAAATCCACGACATCATTTCGATAGGCCCTAAATCTAGGGTGATTAGCGTTGTATTCCCCGTTGACCTGCCTAATGATTAATTCTGAATCCCCATGCACTTTAATTCTTTTGGCTCCTAAATTTTTCAACAGATGTAAGCCTAAAATCAGGGATTCATATTCCGCTATGTTATTTGAACACTGGAAGTTTAATCTATAGGAAATTCTTTCCGTGTGGTTGTTTTTAGTGTTACGAATCTAGACACTTGCACCAACATTTATTCTAGTGCATGACCCGTCAAAGTTCATACTCCACAGAGGACTAGTTTCAAGTTCATCTTGGGTACTATCCTCTTCAACCACAGTGCTTTCAAATTGTTGTTGAATATGAGCACTTTGTTATATTTTTTTTTATTCCTTAGTTTTTTCGTTGCGTTGAGGAATGCTTTCTTGATTATCTAGGTTAAAAAGCGAAGGATGCATGACTTGCAGCTCAAGACTTGTATGTTTTTTTCTGCGGTTAACAAATTCAACAAACTATTTTGATAGTTCTATGGTGTTTACCTCTTCCTCTCTATTGGCCATTAATTTAGTTAAAGTGACTTCTTCACTAAATGATTCATCGTTAAATAGGATAAAATAATCGAGGCCTATATTTACAGAATACAAAGGAGAGTTTTGTGGTCTATCTTGGCTAGTAACCATGCACTACATATGTGACTCCTTGTAAAGTCTTCTGGTCTGATTGCAAACAGGAATGGTCACATATGTCATGTCCATCTGCATAGTCCCTTGTAACTTAGCCCCCCAAGACCTAGATAATAGCATACCATACTTTGGGGGCACATCAGCCACAACAATATCCATGACTAAGGATTTGGCTGGAATCTGTGCTAAGTTAATGCAGAGGTCTTTTATTAATCCTAAACATTTCACTCTTCTTGAGTCAAAGGAGTAAAGGTCTTTATAAGGTCTGGTGATTTCTAGACCCAGGCTCTCCATCACAGCTTTGGGAATTAAATTATGAGAGGCCCCGAAATCATGCATAACGTTGTGCAAAATCTTGTCATGAACATTTAAACTTACATAAAAAGGAGGAACAGGTCCCTCTTGATATCTACCTTCAATCTTTGGACCAAAAATAAGCTCTGTTTGGTCATCGTTAAGATTGACAGTGTCATTATTCTCCTCTATGTTAAAAGCCTTCAAAATTTTGTATCTATATACATTCCGGGTAGCTAACTCAGTAAGGGGAACAGAGATTTTAATTGTTGAAATTTCCTGCTCCAGGCTAAAAGGAATCTGATTCTTTGAAGTATTTGTTTCAGCCTTATTAACTGCCACTCTATCAACAAAATTTGTTTACTAATTTGCTCTATTTACATTTGACAATTTTTTTTTAACAGGAGTATTAGCTGAAGTGCTAACACTACTCAGGTCTGCACTCTGTTTTGTACTATTTTGAGTGCCTTTCTCTTTACCTTTATCAGAATTTCCAGCCACTTTTTTGTCCTTTAGTTTTACAATTTTGGGTTTGTTTACAGTGCTATTTTGTGAATATTTTTCAGAGGATTTGGTTTTGGTAGTTTCTTGATTGGTTTTACTTCGAAGGTCATACTCTTTTTGAGACTCTATGATGACATTCTCCATGTCTTGATAATAAATTTCATCCTCATCTCTTTTGTCATCATAAGGTGTGTATAGACCTTGCTTTCTGTCATAATGAACTTCAAAGTCATCATTATCTACTCCCAGCATGTTGATATCATCTTCCTCTATTTTCTCATCTGTTTCTTCAACCTCACTCACATAGTTTTTATGAAAGGAGGAGTGATCTATTGATCATATTCCCTTGGCCTATTTTGGGGTTTATTTCTTCTAAAATTTTGGTTTTGGTTCTGGTTTCTATTTTGAGGAGCAGTTTGGTTTTGACTTGATTGTGCTGTCTCAAGGATGCTCATTTTCTTCATCATCTCCTACATCATTCTTTTCATCTTTGAGATGGAAGTAGAAGGTGTGGATTCCTCTCTGAAGGACACTCTCTTATCATTCTTCATTCTTGCTCTTTTCTCCATCAAGTTAATTTCCACAGCAAGAGCTCCTTTTTTCATATCTTCAAGAGTTAAAGGATCTCTCTCTCTTAGCTGATAAGCCATATCAGCGTCAAACCCTTCAGGAAACTTTTTTAGAGCTGAGCCTTGTGCAGGTTTTAAATCTAGGGGAAGTGCATTATACACACTGTTAAATCTTGTACAATAAGCTTGTACACTTTCCCCAGTGTTTCTGTGGAGGTTCTTGTAATCAGAAAGTATTTGGAGAGGATTCTTCTTCACTTCCCATTTGTTTAAGAATTTTTTATGGAAGGCTTGGAGATCATTTATACTGTGGGGGGCTAAGCCTTTAAACCATTTTCTTCCTTCTCCCCCAGACTCTAAGAAAATAGTCTTAGTTTGATAGATGCATCATCAATTTCATTTTTGTCAAAGTATTCATTCATCTTATCCACATGTTGTGATGCAGTAGTAGCATTACTAGCATCATACAATGGTATTTTGGACTGATAGTCCTGTGGAAGATTGACTAATGGTACAGGAAGGACTAAGGGAGAATACCATGCTACCATGGTAGGAGGTGGAGGTGGATTTACAAGAGATGGATTAACAAGAGGAAATGTGGGCTGAAGTGGAGTGGTTTGAACAGTGGATGTAGGATGAAAAGATGTGTATGGACCAGGAATAGATTGCTGAGCTGATCTTGGATGAGAGATACCTAAATTGTGAAGGAAATGTAAATTAGGTGGTGTTGTTTCTCTACTACCAGGATGTTCACTTTGATCTGGGGATGAAAGGGAAGACTCTGAATCTAGTTGATCTAAATCATCAAGCGACCTAGTTCTAAATGGATTTATTAAGTAAACTTGTGATTGTTGTAGAGCTGCAAGATTTTCAGGAACTAAATTAGCTCTCAAGGGTGACCTGAAAACAGTTGAAAATTTAGTCTTAGGAGAGTTCCTAAGAATACTTTCAGGGTTATAAAATATCTTAGGTGGGTCTGGGTCAGGATAGGTGTTGGCATGTGTTGTCCTTGATGGCAACCTACTTGATGAAATGAGATTATTGGCTATATGATGCAATGTGTTGTCCTTGATGGAAACCTGCTTGATGAAGTTGTCCTTGATGGAAACTGACTTGATGAGTTTATTAATTATGTAAATTTGATGTATCTACAAAGCAGCTCAGAAGTAGCAAAGAAATTAATTTCAGTAAGTTCCAAAGAAATGATAAATATGATATGTCACAAAGCATACACGGGTTTGTCAAGGAAAAGTAGCGTATGTACGCGGAAAATTTCGTACCAAGTAGCGTATAACTATTTGCGCTCTAAATTTCTAAAACCAAGGGACATTACCATGGTATTGGCCCATAGTATTGAGTGCTGGATTATCTATTTGATCCCGTCTAGGAATACCATCGGAAGTTGTGTGGTTTTGGCTCATGGTATTGAAAAAGGATAAATCTACATAAGGAGAAGAAGATCATAGTGCAAGGGTGTGCATGTGTCTGGGTTTTAATGAATACTTCACTCTGAATTATATGTGCATGGTTGAACTCTGTTCTTAATGGATAGATCTAAATCTATGATGCACCTATGGATATGATGAATCTCTAGGATGATCTGGAAAAGAAATGATGAAGACCTGGCACAAGTCTGATGAAGAAATTGAAGAAATTTGGGTAAGTTTATAGATCTGGTCTGTTCTACAAGGTTAATATTTTATAGATCTATACGCAGGTTCGTTTCATGAAAAGCATGTGTATACGCGGGTCCAATTAAAGAAAAGTGTGTATGGCAGTCAAGGTTTCTAGAAATAAAATATACTGAAGTATACGCAGGTTTGTCTCTATGAAAGAGCGTATATACGCAGGTTCAGTGAAATAAAAGCGCGTATGGAATCTAGGGTTTTGCTGAAGTATGTGGAATGAAATCTATGGTCTGTTTTGTTGTTTTACTGCTATCTATCAATGATGTATTCATACAGATTTGGGTTGTTTGAATGCTAATTGTGCTGCTGATGTTGATTAAAGATCAAGTTGTTGGTTGATTGGTGGATGATTCAATGACTAAATTGATGAAGGAAGAATGACTGTATAAACAGTTCTACATGGTTGATAGATTGTCTGAAAAAAAATTTGATCACAGATCTGAATATGAGTCTGAACTAATTCTGAAAGAAAGCATACACATAATAATACGCTAGTTGGTGAATAAGGAAAGTGCGTGCATACGCAGAAATGGTGAAGAAAAGTCGTGTATACAAAGTTACTATGCACTGAAGCATACGCAAGTTGGAGTGAATAAAAACACGTATATACGCGGGTTACATAAAGGAAAATAGCGTATGGTATTTAAATTAATGAATGCTCAGGGCTGAGGTTACATCTGCATATCTATTCTGAAGTCAGGGTGATTTCTGATATTCTGGTTACAGTGGTCTCACTATTCTGTTTGAAGTATTGGGAAAATTATGTTTGTTGATAAGTGAAGGGTTGTGTTGACGCTGTTTGATCCAGTATGAAAATTGATGAAATGTGGTCCGCAGTGGTGCTAAGGGTTGAAGCCTTCAGTGAGGGTGTTGCAGCTCCCTTCCAGTGGTAGCTGGTAAATGAGAGCAGGGGGTAGTAGCTCCCTTCCAGGAGAGGCTGGTAAATGAGAGTAGGGGGTAGTAGCTCCCTTCCAGGAGAGGCTGGTAAAAGAGCGCAGGGGGTTATAGCTCCCTTCCAGGAGAGGCTGGTAAATGAGAGAAGGCTGTAGCCTTCTGCAGGTGGGTGCCTGCGTGTTGGTATGAGTCTGCGCCAGTACATGGTTGTAAGAAGTTTTCTTTATAATAAATATTGAAGACAGATATGACGACAGCGGTGGTTTTCTCCCGAATTGGGTTTCCACCTTAAATCCTGGTGTTCATGTGTGTTGCTTATGTGTGATGATTTATTCTGTTCTTACTTCACAAGTTTACTGCTTACTAAACATCTAATGAATGAATGATGCAATGATCTAAGTAAAGAATTATCTGCATAATGAGATCTCTGATAATACGCAAGTTTTATGAAGGATATCCGCGTGTATACGCGAGTTGGGTTCATTAAAGTAGCGTATGGGTTTTTAGAGAAAGAAAAATTAAAAAGTTTTCAGTCTGCACTAAATACTGATTCACCCCCCCCTCTCAGTATTTTTCCCAACAATTGGTATCAGAGCAGGTCCTTCTACAGAAGCTTGATCGCTTGAAAGAGATCTGTTGCAATGGGAAGTCATGAAGGAGAACTTTCTCTAAGGCCACCTCTATTCAATGGAAGTAATCTGTTATTCTAGAAGATACGAACAAAAACATATTTGCAAAGTCTTGGTGCAGAAATATGGGCAATCGTGGAAGAAGGTTATCAGTATCCGACAATTATTCCTACTAATGCAGCACAAAGGAAGAAATATGAAATCAATGCCAAAGCAGTCAATGTTTTATTAGGAAGCATGTCTAAATCTGAATATGTTAAAGTGATGCAGCTAAATTCAGCAAAAGAAATATGGGACAAAATCATTCAAAGCTATGAAGGAGATGCAAAGGTAAAAAGTGAAAAACTCCAAACTCTCAGAATTGAATATGAAAATTTAAGGATGCATAGTGATGAGAGTATTGCCAGTTTATTTTTACGTCTAGATGATATTGTAAATCATATGAGAAATCTGGGTGAAACCATAACCGATACTACTCTGGTTGAAAAAGTCTTAAGATCTTTGACTTCAAAATTTGAGTCAAAAGTATCAGCTATTGAAGAAAGGGAAGATCTACAAACTCTTACTATTGTTCAACTACATGGTATTCTAACCGCTTTTGAAATGAGAAAAGAAGGTCCCTCTCAAATCAGAGAAGTTGCCTTTAAGGCATGTGCAAAAGGAAAAGAAAAGGAAGTTGTCAAGGAATCAAGTTATATATCAGAAGAAGAAGAAGAAAATTTTTGTGAGAAGACTCCAACCAGGTACTGGAAGATTCAGAGGTAAGCTTCCCTTCAAGTGTTTTACTTGTGGAAGAGTTGGTCATTATGCTGCTATATGTCCTTATGAAGAAAATCATGATAAAGGGAAACAATTTGAAAAGGGAAAGAGTTATTATACAAATGAAGATAATGATGAAATATCAAATGAGGATGAAGAAGATTATGACCAAGATCTGCAAGTGCTCATGGCAAGGAAGCAAAAGAAGAAGGCTACTCAAAGAAAGGAGATACCTCAGAAAACATGTGCAGTAGAAAATGAAGAAGATGAAACAGGTATTGATTGTTGTTCTTGTGATTCACTTTCTTGTGCATGCAATGGTGAAGATAGTGAAAGTAACAGTATAAGTCTAGAAACAAATCTCAAAATCAATGATGAAGATCCATTGAAAAGGAAGGAATCTATCTATCATGATATGATCTCTATAATGAATGGATAGATAGAAAAAATGAAGGGACAGATAGAAATATATCAAAGACTACAGGATAAAGTAACCAATCGAAGTGAAAGACTTGAAGCAGAAATCATCTCTCTCAAAACAGATCTGGAAAAATCAAATAAGAAGAATGAAGAACTTTTACAAACTTTTGAAGAACAAGAAAATGGGTTGAAAGAAGAGATTTTAAAATTGAATGATCAAGTAGAAGAAGGAAGAAGGGTCGAAGAAAGTATGAAGAAGAAATGCCAAAGATTGGAGGTTGAGGTAAATATTTTGAAAGGTAAATTAGAAGAAAAAGATAAACTCTTGAGGTTTCAAGATAGTACTAAGATTCTGGACAATATTCTTAGTAGTCAAAGGTCTCCTTCTGTTAAATTTGGTCTTGGTTTTCATGAAACTGTTAAAGGAGAATCTAGTTCACAAGGAAGTGCTAAAGATTCAAAGGATATCAATTCAAAATCTGAAGTGTTGAAAAAAACAGAAGGTCAACTGACAATCATGAACTCTCAAAAGAATTCATTCCCTCCTTTGATAAATAATGTTGAATGCTTTAACTGTCATAATTATGGGCATGTTGTAGCCAATTGCAGAAGCAGATTGTTTTAGTCACAAACAAACAGATTCTACACAGAAAGGTACTCAGGTTTCTTTAAGGGATATTGTTTTTCATGCAGCAAGTTTGGTCATAAAGCAGCTGATTGCAATAGAAGAAAGAATATAAAAACACATTATGATCCATATGCTTACTTTTCTGATCACACAAGATGTTATGCTTGTAACAAGTATGGACATGTAGAAAAATAATGCAGGATGAATAGATCTGAGAAATTGGATAAATTTCAGCACACAATAAGAAACTTCAAGGAAAGCTGGAAAAAGAAGGAGGACTGGTTAGAAACGTAGGAAACATTGACCCTATTGCAGTCATCCACTTCTAAATCTTACTTCTCATAATGACTGCAAGTGTGATGTGAGATACATTAGAGGAATTAGTAATGTATCATCACAGGGGGAGCAGTGTATGGTGATTCCCATGGTTGGTTTGGTACTTATGGTTATGTTTATTTCTAACAGAGAATTTGATGTGAAGAAGACAGGTACAAGTGGTACAAGTTCAGGGGGAGATGGAGCTGTGAAATTTTCAGTATTTCACTTTCCATACGTGGGTTTCATGAACTAAAGCCGCGTATACACGAGAGTTTCGCTGGAGACATAAGCGTATGCTTTTCTGATAAGGAAAGCAATGATTCAGCTAAAGATCAGGAGCACAGGTTCAGGGGGAGCATCAGTCTAACTACTAATGATTGCATTGTTGGTATTATATCTGCTTATTCCTTAGTTTTCGTAATACTCATGCTCAAATGATGATGACATGATACATGGTTTCTTATGATGAGATTATGGATGAACCCTGATTGCTTTTTGATGAAGAGTATCCTTTGTTTTCACACATGGATGAGATGGAAGTCTTATGATTCAGAGATAAGATCACATGGATGATTGCTTGACACATATTGTCTATTGAAGAAGTTGTTCTGATACGATAATTCCTCTTGGGAAGAATATGTTGATGCTACAAAGAGTCTGAAAGCTTGGTTACTGATGTGCTTATGCTATAACTGTTGGATGACACTTGAAAACACTGTTACATTGTCATATCTTTCTTCTCTCATATATTCCAGGGAAGCATTCGAATATCTCAAATAGAAGCTAGGAGTAGTCTCTGCCATACAGAAGATCAAATCTGCTTAAAATCAAAAGATTAAATTGGATACACGGATTTCATGAAGGACAATCGCGTATATACGCGAGTTTATACAAATAAAACCGTGTATGGGTGGTTGCTGACAAATTTTTCTGGGTCAGCATTCTTCAGCACAACTATGGATGCAAAAGCTAAGGGGGAAATGAAGGAGTGAAATGGCTCAAGAACAGGTGTACAAGTTCAGGGGGAGCATTAGCCTTGCTGAGAATAACGCATTGTTAGCATTATGATGGTTTTGAATTATGATCTCTCTCTTGAGGTATTTTTGGTATTTGTTACAAAAGGTCATATTTGTAATTTGATAACAAGGTCATGTTGAGACCTATGATGTAAAGTTGTAATATTCAGTCATGTAAGGACTTGATCAAATTTGTAAACCCACTTGGTTGGGTAGTTGAGTCAAAATTTGTAAACCCACTTGGTCGGGTACTTGAGTCACATATGTAAATCCACTTGGTTGGATCATTGTTGTAAGTATGAGTCCTTGGTGATAGGAAAGGTCATAGAGTCGTGTACTTCATTGAAAAATATGTTTGAAGATTCAGCATGAACTCAGGGGGAGCATGGTAACTTCAGTGCATATCAGATCTATAGAGTTCTTCTTTCTATAAGAGAAGAAAAACCTTGTTTTGGTTTTGATCCGCCCTTTTCCCTTGATGTCAAAGGGGGAGAGTATCATGGTGTTTGAATAGGGGGAGAGTATCATGGTGGTTAAATAATGGTTATATTCAATGTATCTATCTGTTGTGGTGATCAAACACCATCATGGTTGCCATAGAGTCCAAAGGGGGAGATTGCTGGCATGTGTTTCCCTTGATGGCAACCTACTTGATGAAATGAGATTGTTGGCTATATGATGCAATGTGTTGTCCTTGATGCCAACCTGCTTGATGAAGTTGTCCTTGATGGAAACTGACTTGATGAGTTTATTAATGATGTAAATTTGATGTATCTACAGAGCAGCTCAGAAGTAGCAGAGAAAGTAATTTTAGTAAGTGCCAAAGAAATGATAAATATGATATGTCGCAAAGCATACGCGGGTTTGTCAAGGAAAAGTAGTGTATGTACGCGGAAAAGTTCGTACCAAGTAGCGTATGCCTATTTGCACTCTAAATTTCTAAAACCAAGGGACATTACCATGGTATTGGCCCACATTATTGAGCGCTAGATTATCTATTTGATCCTGTCCAGGAATACCATCGGAAGTTGTGTGGTTTTGGCTCATGGTATTGACAAAGGCTAAATCTACATAAGGAGAAGAATATCATAGTGCAAGGGTGTGCATGTGTCTGGGTTTTAATGAATACTTCACTTTGAAGTATATCTACATGGTTGAACTCTGTTCTTAATGGATAGATATAAATCTATGATGCACCTATGGATATGATGAATCTATAGGATGATCTGGAAAAGAAATGATGAAGACCTGGCGCAAGTTTGATGAAGAAATTGAAGAAATCTGGGTAAGTTTATAGATCTGGTCTGTTCTGCAAGGTTAATCTTTTATAGATCTATACGCAGGTTCGTTTCATGAAAAGCGCGTGTATACGCGGGTTTGATTAAGGAAAAGCGCGTATGGCAGTCAAGGTTTATAGAAATAAAATACACTGAAGTATACGTAGGTTTGTCTCTATGAAAATGCGTATATACGCAGGTTCAGTGAAATAAAAGTGCGTATGGAATCTAGGGTTTTGCTAAAGTATGTGGAATGAAATGTCTGGTCTGTTTTGTTGTTTTACTGCTATCTATCAATGATGTATTCATACAGATTTCGGTTGTTTGAATGTTGATTGTGTTGCTGATGTTGATTAAAGATCAAGTTGTTGGTTGATTGGTGGATGATTCAATGACTAAATTGATGAAGGAAGAATGACTGTATAAACAGTCTTGCATGGTTGATAGGTTGTCTGAACAGAAATTTGATCACAGATCTGAATATGAGTCTGAACTAATTCTGAAAGAAAGCATACACAAAATAATACGCTAGTTGGTGAATAAGGAAAGCACGTGCATACGCGGAAATGGTGAAGAAAAGTCGCATATACAAAGTTACTATGCACTGAAGCATACACAGGTTGGAGTGAATAAAAATGCGTATATACGCGGGTTACATAAAGGAAAACAGCGTATGGTATTTAAATTAATGAATGCTCAGGGCTGAGGTTACATCTGCATATCTATTCTGAAGTCAGGGTGATTTCTGATATTCTGGTTACAGTGGTCTCACTGTTCTGTTTGAATTATTGGGCAAAGTATGTTTGTTGATAAGTGAAGGGTTGTGTTGACGCTGTTTAATCCAGTATGAAAATTGATGAAACATGGTCCGCTGTGGTGCTGAGGGTCGAAGCCTTCAGTGAGGGGGTTGTAGCTCCCTTCCAGTGGTAGCTAGTAAACGAGAGCAGGGGGTAGTAGCTCCCTTCCAGGAGAGGTTGGTAAACGAGAGTAGGGGGTAGTAGCTCCCTTTCAGGAGAGGCTGGTAAAAAAGTGCAGGGGGTTGTAGCTCCCTTCCAGGAGAGCCTGGTAAACGAGAGAAGGTTGTAGCCTTCTGCAGGTGGGTGCCTGCGTGCTGGTATGAGTCTGTTCCGGTACATGGTTGTAAGAAGTTTTCTTTATAATAAATATTGAAGACAGATACGACGACAGCGGTGGTTTTCTCCCGAATTGGGTTTCCACCTTAAATCCTAGTGTTCATGTGTGTTGCTTATGTGTGATTATTTATTCTGTTCTTACTCCACAAGTTTACTTCTTACTAAACATATAATGAAAGAATGATGCAATGATCTAAGTAAAGAATTATCTGCATAATGAGATCTCTGATAATATGCAAGTTTTATGAAGGATATCCGCGTGTATACGCGAGTTGGGTTCATTAAAGTAGCGTATGGGTTTTTAGAGAAAGAAAAGTAAAAATTTTTCAGTCTGCACTAAATACTGATTCACCCCCCCCCCCCCCCTCTCAGTATTTTTCCCAACAATAGGCTCTAGTATGAATCTTTCTAGCAGCCACTATGCTATGTTTTTTAGACCGAAGTAAACAAGAAAAGTTCAACCAGATATGACAATCTTTAAGAGGTTAACTAATCTGTTTTTCACAAATTTTAATCCTAAAGTTCTCTAGCTAAATTTGAATGATGTCACAAAGATTATGGGTCTTCCCAGTGGAGTCTTAAGGTCTGTTTAGGATTGTGGAGTCTCCAAGTGGAATTTTTTAGCTCTTTTGGAGGTAAAAGGTTTTATGGTCCACCACCATGTTTATTGAATACCAATCTAAAATATTTTTGGGTTTTCTGAGTTATTTTTCAGTCCTATTGGTTCTAAGAGTGTCCTAAATCTGTTTCAAATCTTAGCTACCGTTATGAGACAAAGACAGTGTACTCTTATGGCTTAAGCTGGCCGATTCTTCAAGGTTTGATAAGGTCTTACGAGAATCCTAGGGTTTGCCTAGTTTTTCACTAATTCAAACAAGTTTCATCATGATTACCATGTGTTTGGTAGTGCTTGAAGAGGGCTAATTGTACTCAAGGGTTTTTTTGGAATGAATATTTACTCACCTTCCCCAACGGAATTGCCAAAAATGTTAGTTGCTGGTGGCTCGACTAGATAATATACCAATTGTTCTTGAGACAAGTGCTTTCCTGGGGTCCTTAGATTTATTTAGACTATTTATTAACTCAGAATTCCCTAGTGGAGTCACCATAAATGTTAGCTCCTTGTAATTTGCAAGATTGGCAAAGTCAAACTGCAGAGAGAACACTATTTCAACCACTTTGGGATTCTAGGATCTAGCCCTCCTGAATCTGGAGAGGGATCTCTGCAATAAGTGCAAAGATGGATTTATTTTTAAAGCTTTGGGTAATGATATTAGGCTAGTTATGAAGTTCAAGGGTTTTTGTTTGTTTTGGATGGTTGAGCATGATTATTATTTGAGTGGAAAGTCCTAAACGGAAAGAGTTTCAAAGGTGTGAAGTTGCAAGCAATTTGAACAAGCTTTTGGCTAAAAATATAGATATAATGCTGGTTTTTAGTCCATTGGGCTATGGAGTCATAAGAGGGTTTTAATTGAGCAAAAACTTCAAGAGTGATCCAAGGGGCAAGTCATCTATATCACAAGATCATTTGAGATAAAATGATGGAATGGAAATAATAAAAGTGTTGGAGGGGTGGAAATTGATAATAATTTCAACAAGGATTTATAGTAAGTCCAAACAAGAAAAGCCTCTTAAGTAACTGTTTAAAACCAACCAAGAATAGGGTTCACCATAAATTTCTTGGGCAAGTTCGTATTAAAGCAACTCAATAGACAAACAATCCAGTAATCTGCATAATTACCTTCAGAAGGTATGAAAAACACATAAGAGAAACAAAATGCAACTTAAGATAAGATAAGGTACTTTTAAACCTAGTCTGCTTTCAGCAAACACTTAGGGAAACTTTCAGAATCTACCTTTGGAGAAAGAAGCTAGAAAACAGGGCACACCATAACTTTTCTAGTCTAACTTTAATATGCAAATAACGAAAATAACATTCAAGAATAATGTTTAAAGAAAACAATAGGACGAGGGAACACTAGAATTCCTAACTGTTTTAACTGTATTGAATCATTATTAAATAAACAAATTAGACGAAAACATTGAGATAAAGCTTATCAGTCAAAGAAGGGTACTGTAAACAGTAGGTCTTAACTCTATGCTTCCTGTTCTTTATCAGAGAATAAATGGACAATATGGCATACACAAAAGGAAAAGAATTACACAGAAAGGAGCACTTCACCAGTGATATAGACCAAGATCCCAAGAAACAACTTGTTATTGATGTCAAACTAGTTATAGTGTTCAGGTCCAATGTTTCAATTCAGTAATCATCTTCACTTCTCAGCCTAAGTATTCTATCACAAACAGAGCTTCAAGAGCCTTTGAACACTATTTACAGGTAGAAATTTATAGCACAAGTATATTTCAAAGTTCTGCAACCAACATTGTTTCATCTCCTACAGAAGTATTTATAGAAGAAATGAGGAGGTGGGATGGGATAAAAGATCTCACAAATTCAATTAATACATATTAATACTTCTCGGCCTTTAAGGGGCTCGATGGAGAAGTTTACAGATATTTTCTTTGTATTAATTGCTTTACATTAGTATTTAAGCTCGGTGGGAGATTTTTTTGACTTTAAGGCTCTGTGTCATGTTGTAATAACCCTGTTGATATTTTTTGCATTAAGTTCCTTTGGCTGAATTAACTATTTGGCTGCATTGGGGAAGATATGCTCTGTTCTGGTCATTACTCAGCTGTCTGTTGAATGATTTGAGGCTACATGTGGCATTAGGTAGCTGAGAGGAATCAATTAGCCTCTGATGTGGCAGTGGAGGCATCCTCTGTCTGTTAGATATTATTGAATTTCTTTAAAGATGGTTAATTTAGTGGATTAGGCTTTTGATTTTTGATCTTAGCCGTAATCCATTAAACTGTGGAATTAATTTTTAATCTTCTTTTCTGCTGTGGCTAGGTCTTCAACACTGATACTCTTTGATTTGATTTAATCTTACTATGTCTTGTTGATGTGCAGGTGCCGCAGAGGGTTCATAATATTATCAATGCTCATGATACTCTGATAAACCTTGATGGGAACCTTTGCCAAAATATTTCTTTGATAATCAAAGGCCTGCAGAGTCGTCACTCTAGGCCTTCCATTTCTTTTAAAATATTTGAAAAACCTTTAAAGTCCTGCACAGAACAAGAAATGATTAAGAAACCCTGTGTATTTGGTAAAAAATTCTTTGGAGGTTGTGGTTAGGAGCATGTATGTTGGATGGCAGCATCCAATGGTGGAGATCGTGCATAGAAGTCAAAAGGAGAGCAGTTGATGAATAAGCGTTGGAAAATTATATCAGAGCCGTTGATCTCGCAGAGATCAATGACCAGGAGGGACCCGAGAAATATAATGGAGAAAGGCCGCTTTACCATAGAATAAGCGGAAAATGCGAGGAAAATAGGTTAAAAATCCATTGCGCAGGAAAAAGCATTGGAATGGACTTTGGGGTTTCCAAATGATCCTAGGCCATTGGATGAATTTGGCCCACAGAGATCAACAGTCAGGATTGATTATTGAAGGCCCTTTGGAAAAGGTGGAGGGCAATAGTGTAATGGGAGATTAGATCTGAGCCATTGATCTGCAGAGATCAACGGTAGGGAGCACACGCGATAAAACATAACACAAAATGAGGAAGGCAGTTTCGGGAGGAAAACCATAGGTTTCGCGTGGCCAAAAGAGGGATAGGTGGTTTCACCTTTTTGAATGCGATATGCATTCCTGCCTGACACGTGGCATTTGAAATCAGCTTGTATCGTGTAGACCTTGGGAAATTAACCTCCGTGCTTGAAGTTACGCGAAAACGCAGGTCAACCGTTGGATCTGGGGTCTCAGATCTGACGGTGGGGAGTGAGCGTGATATTGATATGATGCGCGGGTCATAGTAGGCAGGGTGGTTTTGTTTTGAGCCGTTGGATCAAAGATGGATGGCTGAGATCAAGCCTGGAGGTAGGCAGGACCCACAAGGGTCAGGCCTGTCGAGGTTAATATGGGCTGTGAGATGTAAAGGATCAATGGTCAAGATTGAAACTGGGGTTAAACGAAATAATATACAAGGTGGAGAAAGGTTAAATATGAGTCATTGATCTGCAAAGATCAACAGTTGAGATCTACTTGGAAAACATTATAAAGTGGGGCTGCATGTTTTTTAACCAAGGTCGAGAGGGAAGATCTGGACCGTCAGACGTTGACAAGTGGACGGCCCAGATGTAATCGGGGCTTTGGCAATTGGTGGGGAAATGAACATGGGAGTGCTGAAGCAATTGATTGTGATCTGTCGATCTGCAGATTAGATCGACGACGGAGAACAGATCAGAAGGTGACCAATCAGGGCTGGCATAATAAAATATTTAACACACCAATGAAAATCTCTGATGTGATATGTCGCTAGCCATGGGATTGGCCCAAGATCAACGACGAAGAAGGGCTCCGACCAATGAACGAGTGGGACCACATTATAATATAAAATGGCGAAATTTAATTAAAAACAAAGGTTTAATGGGGTTGGGGCAGGTTATAATAAATGAGGTTTGGCGCCCCTCTGTAGGGACCTTTGGATATATGAACAAGTGAACGAGACCGGGGCTTTATATGCAAGGTTCCAATCGGAATCGAGAGGAAGGGTTGGGCTTTTCAATCTACCCATTAACAAATCTCCGATGCAAGATCTTATTCATCGTTGATCGGTTCCTAAGATCAACGGTTTTCTTTGTAAAAAACATTGTATCGGTGCGTTTAGTGTAAAACATAGGAAAAAGGGGTTTTTATGTTTTACAAAGGAAAATAGCAATCAGGAATGGTTTTTTGCAATGTATTAAGTGCTTGATTGTGGGCCCAAGGGTTATATGAAGCGGCAAAAAGGCTCGGGGCTTATAAACAAAGGGCTAATCGCATCGGAGGCTTTAACGAAAGAAATAGACTTGTGCGGGCTGATTTCTCCGATGCAATAAGTGCCAAAAGGGCTTATCACTTGGTTCTAGCACTAGAGCATATGTGGGGAAGTGGTTTAAGACTCAGCCCAAAGGGGCTTAAGCCTATAGTCAAAAAATTTATTTTTTATGATTTTTTTCAAGGTTTTTGATGGATTTGGTGGTTTCGGTAAGGTTTAAAAGTGAGTTTCAAACCTTGTAAAATGGATTTTGTGAAGGGAAAGGAGAAATACATGAAAAATAGAAGAATTTCACAGGGGAAAAAAGGGAATAAAATGAAAGTTAGTTTTGAGGGGAGGGAGGGAAAAATTTGAGTTTTGCAGCAGTCTTTTCTTAATGGAAAACAACAGATTTTCATCATTTCGAGAGGGAAACAATAGTGAAGATTAAACAAAGGGCATGATGTCTTCATGAGTCTTCAAGAGATAACATTTTTAGCAATAAAAATTGCTTCTTGAAGGCTCCAAAATGATTTAGCCACCTTTTGATATAACAAATTTTATAGGTGGCTAACATACGCAATTTAACCAAACTAACGAATGAACCCATCGCACACAACCCTACATGGCCTCCCATGCCCACGAAGCTCCCTTCGAATATTCCAAAGTTTGAAGGAAATTAAGTGAAAGACACAGGTAATCGTGTCATGACCTTCCACCTGTGGTGCTCATCGAACAATATCATTGACGACAATATTCGATTAAGACTATTTCAACACACTCTGACTGGAGTAGCCGCGAAGTGGTGCGTGGAGAAACCCTTTGCTTCACATGGAACATTTAGCACCCTCGCCACCGTGTTCCTAACATATTTTTAGTTACCCATTCACCATGATTCTGGAATGGAAGTACTAACACATTTTAGACAAACCCCCGCTGTCCATATCTTGGACCATCTCCATGAATGGAGGCAGCATCGTAGTTTATGTAAAGCTAAACTCGACAATAGGGTTCTCTTATATTTGTTCCTAAAAAATCTCATTAGATTTCAAAGGATGTGGCACAAAAAAGGCCCATATCTGAAGAGGGCGCCATCAGCAAAGCCCAGTAGCTTGAGTTGATTTATATGTAGTTAGGATATATTTACAATATCCCGCCGAACGCCCCATGCCTGAAAAATTATCAAGAATTTCTAGGCGCATCGAACTCTGCAGAAGAAATAATTGGGTTGTTGACCCAAATTTACCTAGGCAAAAGTAGTCAAAACCTCGGTTAGACGTATAGTTCTAACCAAAATGTACCTCAACTCAATTTTCAAAGTCATCATATGCCTCAGAAACATTTGAACAATAGGGCGCAAGCGTATCGCCATGGAGGACCCTATCCTCTAGCTCAGGGGACCTAGTAGACAGAGAGAAACATTGATGGAAGAGATCCCCTCCAACAGCCAGGTGGAAACCAGGGACCGCATTATGCTCAGTCCCCAGCACAAGACCCGCTTGTGCAGACCAATGCACAAGTGAAATTTGTTCAACCTTCCCAAAACCAACCATACCAATATAACCAGGAGAACTAACCTCCTAAAGTGGTGAAGAAAAAAGGAAAAAAAATCCCAAAGGGAATCCTGGACAGGGGGGAAATAGCCAACAATGCTTGCCGCAATTCCAGGATGGAGGCAACTCCAATCGGAATCAGAGCCAGGAGCCAAGAAATTCCCAATGGCAGATAAAAATGCCACCTCTCCGAACAAACAATTCTTGTTTGATATGTGGTGAGTACGTCCATTATACTCACCACTGTCTTGATCTCCCTAAGCTGAAGAAGCTACAGAGTAACCTGGGACAAGGAGGATCTTCCCAGCAAAAAACTGTGATGCAGGAACCTTTCCCCCATCAAGGGACGGTAAGAACTCAGAAACAAAATCCAGATGACTCTGGGAAAAACAACCACGAAATCTACATGACTGGAAAAGAGATGTTTTTCCAAACACGGAATCGCAATTACGACACCCCACTAGACACTAATTCATCAGGGGAAAGTACTAGTTCACCGACTACACCTTTGACCATTTCAAAGATGCCTATCGAACCATTGCCAAAGATGGAAAAGGGACCCAATAGGTGAGCATGAAACTACTCCAAAGCGACCCATAATTATAGTATCGTGGATGATTTAGCACAATCTCCCAATGCTATGTCAGCTTTGGAAGTATTGCATTCATGCCCAAAACAACAGAAAGCCTTACTTTTCGCGTTAGGTGCTATCGACCCTGCAGATACACACCTAATGGCTTTTGATTTAGAAAAATACACCCCTAGGCTCCTTCCATGGTCTTTTTCCAGATACTAATGTCTTTCCAGAATATCACCATTCATCGATGTGTCATTTACGTGGGTGCATCCATGTGCATCATGTCAAAAAATGTTTGGCAGAAGTTAGGGTCTCCCGAACTAAAACCTTCAATCATCACGCTTAGAGCATATGACGGTCTACCAAAATGTCCTTGTCTGCTTAGCTAGAAATATGGTCCACATAAACATTGAAGTCTTGGATGCTCACTTGGATTATAACATACTCCTTGGACGGAGTTGTTGTGCCTCAATCTAGTCTCCTAAACTGAGTTCATTTAATTATCAACCAGGATTTGTAAACTGCTGAAGTGAAATGTACCATATGTACCTAGGTGCTTGTTTCCTAGTGCGTTGTGTGTAGTGTTTTGTGATGTGTTGTTGTGCCTCAATCTAGTCTCCTAAACTGAGTTCATTTAATTATCAACCAGGATTTGTAAACTGCTGAAGTGAAATGTACCATATGTACCTAGGTGCTTGTTTCCTAGTGCGTTGTGTGTAGTGTTTTGTGATGTTTTGGTCTTTTATGTTGATTTATGATGTTTTTGGTCTTTTGAAGTTTTTTGTTTACAATGGAAATGTCTAGAAAACTAATGAAAAGAAATTGGTGGTCAAGAACACAGTTGAGCCTAATGTATGGAATGGCAAATGTAATCAAAAATACTGAAGCAACATCTAAACTATGACTGAATAGAAACAAGAGCTTAATGATGACTTCTTAAACAAATGCCACAAACTAGACTTTGAGAAATGATCACTTAAATATGCAAGTTTTCTAACTAGACAATTAGACACTAATCATGATGCAACATTCTATTCTAAACTCATCTATTCCATGACTAATTCCTAGCTCTATTCTGCAATTTCAATTGAAGATCAGAGTCTATTCTCCAAGAGTTATTGGTTTCTTTTCAGGGTAGTTCTGTTGAGGAAGAGCTCTGTTTGTAGTGAGAAATTTGCAGAGATATTTCAGACCTTGTAATGATGTTATCTTCTGTTCCTAAAGTTATGGATCACTGATGGTTTTCAGAACAAAAAGATATTTGTAAATAATGAAGGCTGTCTTAGGAATCCTATCAACTAAAATGATCTACTGTGCAAAGGGTGTCAGTGTGAATATGAGATATGAGTGCAATGAATTGATTTAAACATGAGCTTAAGATGCTTCTAAACTAGAACACTGTTAAATCCTAAGCCATCATCAAACTTTGAAATGAGGTAGCTGGACATGAATTAAATGCAAAATGAAACTCCGGAGCATTCTAATTAACATGCACTATCCTATGAAGTTACACAATCGGTTTGTTCATCATGAGTGATATTTTGGAAGAGTTCCTTCTTGTGGAAGAGTAGAACAATTTTGACCGTGGACTTGTATGCAATTGAAAGAAAATGAGCTGAAAGAAAATGAAACTAAGTTGTCACATCACAGTTATATCTTGAACTTCTTAAGGATGTCTTGGAAGAATTTCTTCTTGTGGAAGAGTGGTTAGGACAAGTGCAACTATGATAGTGAAGACTAAAAACTACAACTAATTCCTATGACACTATAGCTATTCATCATTCATTGTTATGATCTGTTGGAAGAATGCCTTCTTGTGAAAGAACTAGGATGAATATAACTACAGTCTCTAGTTAAAAACAAATACAACTCCTATCCTACAGTACCATAGTCATTAAACATTCATTGTTTTAATTTATTGGCAAAGTGTCTTCTTGTGGAAGAACTGGAACGAATTATGACTATAGTAGCTAGTTAAAACAAATACAACTCCTATCCTACAGTACCATAGTCATTAAACATTCATCGTTTTAATTTATTGGCAAAGTTTCTTCTTGTGGAAGAACTGGAACGAATTATGGCTACAGTAGCTAGTTAAAACAAATACAAATCTAACTGATATCCTACAATACCATAGTCATCAATCATTCATCATTTTGGTCTGTTGGAAGAATGTCTTCTTATGGAAGAACTGGAATGAGTACGACCACAGTATATAAAACACAACAACTACTAATTCAATATGCAGAACGTAAAGACAGCTAGGAAAAACTTATCTAGTTTATGCTAAGGAAATCCGTTCAAGGGGCAGGGGCCCTCTACCACTTGACGACATTCGACTTCACAATTAAATCACGCCTTCAAGATAATTTTGTCTGCTCCATTAACGATGCAATAGTTTGAACATAATGCTCTGTGTCTTAAAAGACGTAACACAGAGTTTACACAAAATCTAGCAGCAAATCTACACAAAATTTCTAACTAAGCTCTCGGCCTACTCAAGAGTTTATAAAGTAAATGCAAGTAACAATAATTAAAATAATTTAGGAATGATGTCTTCCTAATCCAAATCATCTTAGGATTCTTTGAGGTGGCTGCGTAAAAGAGAAAAGACACCTGGACTGTGACAGTCCTAGTAGGAGTCTTCCTTCACAAATGTGTTCACACGTGCATAACCGTACCCAGAATTCATTTCCTCTTCCATGACAAGCAACACACCATGTAGGCACGACGTGGATCATGCCCATATGCGTTTTTCCTCAAGAGGCCACCTGGAACATGCTCAAACATAAAGGTAGCTGCAGAATCGCCGGTTAGCTACAGAATGCCTGCATTCTGCAGCTAGTTCTGGTCAAAATGTTTAACAATGGCAACAATCACAAAATTCAACAAGTCAGTTATGTAAACCATTCTAGAAGTAATTTTAACTATTTTTATTGATCAATTGGGTTTAAAATGGAAATGGACAAGGGAAAAATGAGGTAAAATGAGGTGAAGGTAAGCACAAATTTGAGGCTCAACATACCCCCACTGCTGTCTCTTTGCATGTCCTCATGCAAATTATCCTATGAATTCTGAGGCTTCTGCAAGGACATCTAATCCCCTTCTTTTCCTTTGTCTGCATGCTAAAGGCCTTCTGGGTTTCCTGATCACAAGTTTGAACCTGAGGTTTGTGAGTGCTCTGATCAACTTTCCGTTCCTTGTCTTCATCTTCTCATTGGTTCTCTCCACTTTGTCTATATGCAGGGATAAGGTTGAGTTCATGTCAGTCTTGAGCTTGATTTGATCTTTGAGAATTTCATTCTCATTTCTGATGTGTCTATTCAACACTTCCAACTCATACCTATCCCTCCTCAATATATCAATTTCAGTTAGTGGAGGACTGGGGGTTCTCTCTTCTCTTTCTGAAGCTGTTCTCTCTAAAGTTTCCACATAATCATAGATTTCCTGTTGAGCAGGATCAATCTCAGGGGTGCCTTCATAAAAATCTTCATCATCATACTTTTCCATAGATGTTTCTTCATCTTCAATATTGATTACCCCTGTTTGTTTGATTGATGTTTTCTTCAGTTTTCCTTTTAATCTGTGGCTTCTCCTAAGTTGAGAGGAACCCTCCCCTTTTTCTATAACAGATTCCTTGATTACCTTCTCCGCCTTGAGTTGACTCTTGATTCTAGTCAACTTCTCCAGAATGACTTCTTCACTGCTTTCTTGAACCGGTTTGTCAATTTTACCTGTTGGAGTCCTCCATCTCCTACTTCTCTTTGTGGCCTGTGGTTCAGGTGATAGTTCTTTTTCTTCCTCAAAATGATTTCTTATTAAGAAATCATCCCATGTATCATTTGATTTAGATAGATGATGCTCAATTAAAATTTTGACTAACCCATGATGATACAGGGTTGTTTCCAAAAACTGAACTCTTCTCTGAACACAGGAAGCCATTTTCTTTAGACTTTGATACATGAAATATGGTAGATTCAAATCTTCTCCTAGAAAATGCAACATTAGTCTCATATGGTAGACATAAAATGTCCCATATCTACCCTCACATGTAACAATTTTTTGTAAAAGAAGTAGTATATTCCTCCATTTGCTCTTCAATGCTGTACTGGGAATTCCCTTCTTGAACACACTAACATCCATGTTTGGTGATTTTAAGATTTGTTTCCGTGAGTCATTATGGAATTCCCTATTTTTAAACCATCTTTCCCCAGCTCTGGATAATCCTGTAGCCTCTGCTATAAAAACTTCATTAACAGTAAACTTAACATCCCCTCTTTCAACCTCAGTGCCTTGGAATGATCTAGCAAATGTTTTGGTGACTTCCTTATGGCAACCATTAAACTTTTCCAAGAATTGGAGCCATCCTATTTGTTGTAGCATCTCCTTGCATTTTGGATAACCTTCTAAATATTTTGATCCTATAGGCTCAATCCTTACGATGAAACCCATGATTTTTCACTATCAATTAACACTCTTCTCTATCCACAAAACAATGGATTTTACTTTCGGATTAAAATGGCTTCAAGCTCTAAAATAAAAATGGCTTTCAATTTTGGAAGAACATACCTTTGAAATAGCTACAGTCTTAAAAATCTCTGGTTTGTATGCCTCTGTTTGAAAAATGCCTTCGAATCCTCGGACTGATGTACTTCTGTTGAACTTTGGAATGATATGGAAGAAATTTCAATTTTCGAGCTAATGTGTCTCTGATAGACAACAGATGATTTCACCTTTTTAAAATAATTGCCTTTTGGTAACAAGACTTCAAACCAATCGAAATTCATTGCTTTAGTAACACCTTTACTTCAACCAACTGCTTCGAT
The DNA here is from genome assembly GCA_034641835.2 of Pinus albicaulis. Lineage (NCBI taxonomy): Eukaryota > Viridiplantae > Streptophyta > Pinopsida > Pinales > Pinaceae > Pinus > Pinus albicaulis. Next base: position 1,162,261,089 of record CM076580.1, read on the forward strand.
AGCAATGTAGAAAGTCAATTCAACACTACGTACCTTCTTCATTTTGTAACAACAATCTTCAAAACCAACACTACCACACTGCTTTGGTAATAACAACAACTTCAAATTTTACCACACTGCTTGTAGCAAATTACCTTTAGCATCACCGTAGCAATTGCTTTAAACCTACATCGCCACAATTGCATGATGAAAATGTTCAAACCTTGTTCTCGTGATATGCTCGCTCATTGAGTTCAACACCGTTATGCTTCAATGTACTGTCATTCTACGATAATAACAAGCCCCGCTTCGGAATGTAATACTGGCTACGGAACGACGTTATGGCAAATGGTCACGGCATAGAGTGGTGAAGTGAGGTGGAGGAATGCATTAATGATTTGAGGAGACAGCGGAGGATTTACGACGGCAGGAAAAATCTTCATCATTAAAGAACTTGGTTAAGAGTCATGGGAATTTCAAATGATTTGGCCGTTCCACCGCTCAAATGCTATTGGATAGAAAATTTGAATTGGAAGATTTAATACAAAGTCTATAGAGGGTTTTGTTTGGTGTTTGATCAATAAAATAATTAAAACAACTCTTTGAATAATTTCACAACTAAACTATGCTAAATTTTCATGAATTGCCATTACCTCTGCCCTTTATTTGATGTTTGTGTAGCCTTTGTCTTCTCTGCTCATCTTTGGAGGAATCTTTCACAATTTTCTTGATATTTTTGATTCATGAATTCACTGGATCACTTTGTTGTAATTCTGATGTCTGCTGGTTGATGCCTTCAGGGTTTATAGCTGCCAAAAAGACTGTCGAGCTGCAGAAAAGGTGATCAGCTGCAGAATGTCCACTGAGCTGCAGAATGTTCCTGTAGAATACTTTAATCATGAAAATGAAATGTTCCTGGGAGATGGGTGAAATTTTTATGAAAATGGATGAAATGGATGATGGATTATGAAGTGGATAATGGAATAAGAATGGATTCAGTTCATGGAATGAAGGAAAATAAGGGCTGTACTGCAATTCATGGCATATTTTTATTCGCTTGCAGCAAGATATCAAATTCTATGTTTTGACATGAAAATAAAGTGAATGGAAGATGGAGTGAAATGAATGGAATGGAATGGAGTGAAATGAATGAAATGGAATGGAGTGAAATGTGAATGATGGATGAGATGAAGTATGGATGGATAGTGAATGGAGTGAGATGAAATGAATCATAAGTACTATGGCACTAAACTTATGATTTATAACAGCTGCTTAGAAACAAAAATGGGAAAAGTTAGAGTGTCAGAGAGACTCTGATTTTCACCCTATCTTTTCTGTATAAACATGCCAATCAGTGATTGGTTTTCATGTTTATACCTTTATTTTTTTTATATATATATTTTTTATTTTATTTTTATTTTTTTATTTTTTATTTTTTCAAAAGAGAAATGCTTCAGAAAATTTAATCAAGTTGATGAAGAAGAGAGGCTCTTCTTCATTAACTTCACATCATTGTCTCCTTGGAACTTCTTGACAAACTCTTCTCTTGAGAGTGGCTTGTGGTATAGCTTCTGTCTATGGCCATTCACAAGAAAAGTGACCTCCTCTTCATCTATAGTTCTGATTTTTACTGCCCCATTATAAAAAATTCGAACAATTTCATATGGCCCAAGCCAATGTGTCTGAAATTTTCCTTGAAAATCCTTGAATTTTGAATCAAACAAGAGAGCCCAATCACCCTCTTTAAATTTCTTCTCTTTGATGTACTTGTCATGCCATCTAGCCCTTTGCTGTTGGACTAGACTTGTTTTCCGAACTGCATCTTGTCTGATCTCATCCAATTCATTAATTTTCTCCAGTCTATGCTTTTGTGCCTCCGTTAGATCAAGTCCTAGCTGAACTGCCATCTTGAATGTTTGGATTTGGAACTCTATAGGAAACAAAACTTGCTTTCCATAAACAAGCTCATAAGGAGTATGGCCTGTTGTGTTTCACCATGTAGTTCTATAGGCCCACAAGGCTTCAGGAAGCCTATCTACCCAATCTCTTCTATGTAGATGAACAGTCTTTGTTAGGATACCTTCAATGACTTTGTTAGTGGATTCCACTTGACCATTTGCTTGTGGATGATAAGGAGTAGATGTTCTATGTCCGATTTTGTACTTCTCCATCATTTGCTCCACTAGCCTTGATGTAAATTGAGCTCCTTGATCTGTAACAATTTCCCTTGGGACACCAAAACGAGTAAAAATATCCTCAAAAAGAAAAGTAACCACAGATGATTCATTAGCAACAAGTAATGGTTTAGCTTCTACCCACTTAGTAACATAATCAGTGCAAACTAATATGTATTTCTTTTGTCTTGATGGAGGACTAATAGGTCCTACAAAATCTAAGGCCCATTTTTCAAAAGGTTCAATGTGTACCTGAGGTTGTAATGGCATCTCACCTGAAGGAGAAGGTTTCCCTACCCTTTGGCAACTGTCACACCTTTTGACATACTCCCTTGTATCTTTAAACAAAGATGGCCAATAATATCCTAAGTTAAGGATCTTATAGGCTGTCCTCTTATCTGCAAAGTGTCCGCCACAAGGTTCATCATGACATGCCTTGAGAATTTCAAGCATCTCATCTTCACGAACACACCTTCTAATGATCAAATCTGGACCTGTCTTGTACAACTCATTAGCGACCCATGAATATCTTGCACTATCATTAATGATTTTTCTTTTATCCCTTGCATTCATAATTGAAGGAAATTTTCCTGAAACTAAATAATTAGCAATATCAACAAACCATGGAGTTTGAGTAGAAACTGCAAAAAGATATTCATCAGGAAATTGATCTTCAACCGGAGTGTCATCTTTGATATTTTGAATTCTAGACAGGAAGTCAGCCACAGTGTTTTGTTTTCCAGGCCTATCTAGAATAGTAATGTTGAATTCTTGCAATAATAACAACCATCTTATAACTCTACCATTAGTGATTTATTTATTCATTAAATATCTAATGGCAGAATGATCAGTGTGAATAAAAGTTTCATAGCCGGTTATATAGTGTCTAAATTTGTTAATGGCATGAACAACAACTAAAAACTCTTTTTCAGTTACAGTATAGTTTAACTCTGCAGGAGTCAAATTTTTACTGATATAATAGATGGCATAGGGAATTAAATCTTTCTGTCCCAATACTGCTCCCAGAGCCGTATCGGAAGCATCTGTCGAGATATGAAAAGGTAACTTCCAGTTAGGTCCCCTTAATATAGGTGCTTCAGAAATTTTGGTTTTCAGGGTTTCAAAAGCTAACTGGCAATCAGAAGTCCACTTAAATTCACAATCTTTGGTGAGTAATTTGATAAGAGGAGATGCTATTTTGGTGAAGTTTTCTATAAATCTCCGATAGTACCCCGTAAATCCTAGAAAACTTCTTACATCTCTTTGACAACTTGGAATGGATAGGTTAGAAATAACTTCAACTTTCGCTTCATCAACTCTAATCCCATCCCCCGAAATGTGGTGCCCTAAAACAATACCTTCAGTGAACATCATAAAACATTTTTCATGACTAAGAGAAAGGTTTGCTTCTTGACATCTTTTTAAGACTTTTTTCAAGTTTTCTAAAGCCTCTTCAAATGTATCCCCATAAACTGTAAAATCATCCATGTACACCTCTACACAGTCATGTATCAGATCAGAAAAAATTCCTAATACTGCCCTTTGGAATGTTGCAGGTGCATTGCACAATCCAAATGGCAATACTCGGTAGGCATAGGTACCCCAAGGACAAGTAAATGTGGTTTTATTTTGGTCTTCAAGTGCTACTTGGATTTGATTATAACCACTAAATCCATCCAGGAATGAAAAGTACTTTTTACCTGCTAATGTATCTAATACTTGATCTATGAAAGGTAAGGGAAAATGGTCTTTAAGAGTAGCTTTATTCAGTTCTCGGTAGTCAACACACACCCTCCATTTTCCATTTTTCTTAGGTACACTTACTAAAGGGGAAACCCACTGACTATCTGAAATAGGATAGATGAAGTTAACATTTAACAATTTTTGTAATTCTTCCTTGACAATTTCCCTAAGATTTGGATTCATCCGTCTTTGAGGTTGTCTGATTGGTTTGCAATTTGCCTATATATAGATGTGATGAGTACAAGTCTTGGGACTTATCCCTTTCATGTCAGTGTATTCCCATGCATATGCAGAAGAATGTCTCTGTAATACTTTGACTAGTTCTTCTTGTTGAGATTTTTCCAGATTTTTGTTTATGTTCAAGGTTTGACCTGGAAAAATTTCACTTGTAGAACTGCCAAATTTGTCCATAGAATGAAGAGACATCTGTCTAGATGACAAGAACTCAATATTGGATTTCTCTTGAAATGATTCTTGTTTGTGCTCTGGAGAAGATTCAAAATTTTCTAGAGTATTCAGAATTTGATTATCTTCACTAATTTCTGAAATTGTGAAGAGTGGTTGCAAATATTTTTCATCCTCTATCCATTGAGTGTCATCTAGATCTGTAATTGTCCTAGCTGGAGGATATAAAGTGAATTTCTTTGTTGAACTTCCATCAGAAATATACATATCACCGGACCTACAACTAATAAAAGCATCAGCTGTAGCTAACCAAGGTCTTCCTAGTATAACAGGATGGCCTCCTAGATTATTCTTGGGTGTAAGGATCATGAAATCCACAGTACTCCCAAGAGTCTAGGGACACTGGAATGTCTTCTATTACCCCATCTGGTCTGATCACAGATCTATCTGCTAGTTGTAATAGTGTGGGTGTAAAGAGAAGATTAGGAAGTTTCAGTTTGTCCATGATTTGTCTACTCATGATATTTATTGCTGCTCCTAAGTCAATGAGTGTATTTTGAATTTCAATTCCATTGATGTGAATTTTGACAACTGGATTTTTTGGGTCAAGGTACTTTGGAATAGTAATCTTACCCATCATAATGTCTGCTATTTGTCCTACCAGTTGAATTTTCTTGGTTTCTCTTATTCTTTTCTTTGTTGTCTTCATACTCAACTCCTTTATTGTTTTGGCTAAAATTGGGATTTCCTTGATGGCTTGCAATAATGGAATTTTAATACAAACATTTCTCAATTCATCCAAGAAATCATAATTAGGCACCATTATTTGTTTTTCTACACCTTTGTCAATTTGTAATCTTTCCGGAAAGGGAGGTATAGAAGTAGATGTGGATGGTTGCTCTAATACTGGAGTTGGGCTTATTGGATCTTTTTGTTTCAGTTTTTCAATGTTTTGGCTTTGAAAGGATGTTTCTTCCTCAAGACTTTTATTAACCCGTAGGGAGTCTTCCTCAGAATCATCTTGTTCTTGTATGATCACAGAAGGTTTCCTCTTCTCAAGTATCCTTCCAGACCTAAGTTGAACATCACTAAGGTCTAGAGGAGTAATTAAATAAGTTGGTAATTGTTGTCCTTCTATCATGTATGTATTCTGAGGATTCTTATTATTGGGGTTTGGTATGGGCTGAGCTGGTAATTGATTGGATTTTTGAGGGAATGGTAATGGAAGTGGTTGATTTTGATGAGGTTGGTTCAAATGATGTTGTTGAGAATTTTGTTGAAAATTTTGTTGAAGATTTTGAGGAAAATTTTGTGGATATGGTGGATAGGATGGTGGATACTGATAATATGGAGAGTATCTTCCATAGGAACCTTGTGATCCTTGTGCCCAAGCTTGAGATTGATTTTGAAATTGGGGCCAAGGTTGCTGCCAAGAATTCCAAGGTGGAGGTTGATTATACATTTGATCATGAAATCCCCGTGTCTGAGATCCCTGCCAAGGTCTTCTAGATACAAAGTTAAGAGATTCTGTGGAATCTGTAGGAGTTTCTTCTTGAAAAACAGCCTTGAGACCAGGAAGAGAAGGACAATTCTTGGTCTCATGTTTCTCAGAACAAATAACACAGTTTTCTACAACTTTTACATCCAAAGGGCACTCTCTCAAGGCATGTTTCTTCCTACATTTGGGACAAAAGATTGCCAAGGCATCAGATTCAGCCTTTTGCTTGTTTTGTATCTTGAGGGTGTCTATTTGTTCACTAAGACTCCCTAAGATGTCATATTTAAAATCATCAAGCATATGTCCTATTTCTGATCTACTTACTGTCCCAGAAGCAGATTTACTTGCCCTTGCAAGAGCAGGATCTCTTGGACCTTTGACAGTTTTGGATTTCCCCCTGGAAAGGTTGATACATAACTCAGATATTTCAGGTAATGTGAGTTGTGATATATCCCCTTTTCCCATCATGTTAAGGATATCCAACCATTCATCCCTAATGGTTTTCAACAAAAGAGCTTTTAAAGTGTCTTGATCTAGGTTTTCCATTTGTGCCTTTTTTATGTTGTATTTAAATCTTTCCAACAAATCTTCTAAGTTTTCATCTTCTTTTTGTATCATCTTGAACACTTCTTCCTTATGATTAACCGGCATACAATAATCCAAGTATCTCTCTAGAAATGCTTGTTTCATGTCTTCCCATGTCCTAATGGAACTAATGCTTAAGCTCATAAACCACTTCAATGCTGCTCCTTTCAGAGTTGAAGGAAATAATTTCAATTTTTGGGCATCTTGAAGGTAGTCATAAGTCCTACACAGTACTTCAAATTCGAATAAGAAAGTTTCAGGATCCTCAGTTTTAAGTTCATAGAAGTTCGGAAGGACACAAGGTGAAATGTTTTTCATGGTTGTATTGGTTTCTCCATCAAGTATAGGGAACCCAAAAGAGCTTCCTATTCTACCTCTTCCTCCATCTGCACCTCTACCTCCTCTTCCTCCTTCTCCTCTACCTCTACCTCACCTCCTCCAAATAATGTGTTTTCTCCATTAACAACTCCTCCTCCTCCTTCTTCTGCCATGGTTGACTCTCCTGTGGAAGTAGAAAGGTTTGTATCCTCAACAAAAGTTTTTGGATCCTCTTCTATGGCAGGTTCAATGGATGAAGTGGAAGGTTTTTCTAATGGAATAGGTGACCTTAGATCTTCTAGAAGTCCAGGATCAGTAAAGGATGGAAGATGGGTTTGAGTTGAAGGTGTACTAGTTCTGGATCTAGATGAAACAAGTGGTGTTCTAGAAATCAAACTTCTGCCTCTGCTGCTTATAAATCTTCCCCTCGAATCTCTCTCCCTACGCATAAAATTGTTTTTGGATGCTAAGAAACAAAGGTTACCTAGTTTTCACTTCCCCGGCAACGGCGCCAAAATGTTGTGCCTCAATCTAGTCTCCTAAACTGAGTTCATTTAATTGTCAACCAGGATTTGTAAACTGCTGAAGTGAAATGTACCATATGTACCTAGGTGCTTGTTTCCTAGTGCGTTGTGTGTAGTGTTTTTTGATGTTTTGGTCTTTTATGTTAATTTATGATGTTTTTGGTCTTTTGAAGTTTTGTGTTTACAATGGAAATGTCTAGAAAGCTAATGAAAAGAAATTGGTGGTCAAGAACATAGTTGAGCCTAATGTATGAAATGGCAAATGTAATCAAAAATACTGAAGCAACATCTAAACTATGACTGAATAGAAACAAGAGCTTAATGATGACTTCTTAAACAAATGACACAAACTAGACTTTGAGAAATGATCACTTAAATATGCAAGTTTTCTAACTAGACAATTAGAAACCAATCATGATGCAACATTCTATTCTAAACTCATCTATTCCATGACTAATTCCTAGTTCTATTCTGCAATTTCAATTGAAGGTCAGAGTCTATTCTCCAAGAGTTATTGGTTTCTTTTCAGGGTAGTTCTGTTGAGGAAGAGCTCTGTTTGTAGTGAGGAATTTGCATAGATATTTCAGACCTTGTAATGATGTTATCTTATGTTCCTAAAGTTATGGATCACTGATGGTTTTCAGAACAAAAAGATATTTGTAAATAATGAAGGCTGTCTTAGGAATCCTATCAACTAAAGTGATCTACTGTGCAAAGGGTGTCAATGTGACTATGAGATATGAGTGCAATGAATTGATTTAAACATGAGCTTAAGATGCTTCTAAACTAGAACAATGTTAAACCATAAGCCATCATCAAACTTTGAAATGAAGTAGCTAGACATGAATTAAATGCAAAATGAAACTCCGGAGCATTCTAATTAACATGCACTATCCTATGAAGTTACACAATCAGTTTGTTCATCATGAGGGATATTTTGGAAGAGTTCCTTCTTGTGGAAGAGGTAGAACAATTTTGACTGTGGACTTGTATGCAATTGAAAGCAATGAACTGAAAGCAAATGAAACTAAGTTGTCACATCACAGTTATATCTTGAACTTCTTAAGGATGTCTTGGAAGAATTTCTTCTTATGGAAGAGTGATTAGGATAAGTGCAACTATGATAGTGAAGACTAAAAACTACAACTAATTCCTATGACACTATAGCTATTCATCATTCATTGTTAAGATTTATTGGAAAAATGTCTTCTTGTGAAAGAACTATGATGAATATAATTACAGTCTCTAGTTAAAAACAGATACAACTCCTATCCTACAGTACCATAGTCATTAAACATTCATTGTTTTGATTTATTGGCAAAGTGTCTTCTTGTGGAAGAACTGGAACGCATTTACAGACTATTAAAGAGTTGTACAAACAACACAACTCCTATCCTACAAGACTACAGTCATTAAACATTCACTGCTTTTAATTTATTGGCAAAGTGTCTTTTGTGGAAGAATCGACCCATTATGGATATGGAGCTAGTTAAAACAACATAAATCTAATCGTATATCCTACAATACCAGTCAATCATTCATCATTTTGGTTCTGTTAGAAGAATGTCTTTATGGAAGAACTGAATGAAAGAATGTTTTCTTATGGAAGAACCTGGAATGAGTACGACTACGTATATAAACACAACAACTACTAATTCAATATGCAGACAAAGACAGGAAAACTTATCTAAATTTATAAGGAACTGCTCAAGGCAAATTTCACCACTTGACTAAACATTCGACTTCACAATTAAATCACGCCTTCAAGATAATTTTGTCTGCTCCATTAACGATGCAATAGTTTGAACATAATGCTCTGTGTCTTAAAAGACGTAACACAGAGTTTACACCAAAATCTAGCAGCAAATCTACACAAAATTTCTAACTAAGCTCTCCGCCTACTCAAGAGTTTATAAAGTAAATGCAAGTAACAATAATTACAATAATTTAGGAATGATGTCTTCCTAATCCAAATCATCTTAGGAGTCTTTGAGGTGGCTGCGTAAAAGAGAAAAGACACTTGGACTGTAACAGTCCTAGTAGGAGTCTTCCTTCACAAATGTGTTCCCACGTGCATAACCGTACCCAGAATTCATTTCCTCTTCCATGATGAGCAACACACCATGTAGGCACAACGTGGATCATGCCCATATGCGTTTTTCCTCAAGAGGCCACCTGGAACATGCTCAAACATAAAGGTAGTTGCAGAATCGCCGGTTAGCTACAGAATGCCTGCATTCTGCAGCTAGTTCCGGTCAAAATGCTTAACAATGGCAACAATCACAAAATTCAACGAGTCAGTCATATAAACCATTCTAGAAGTAATTTTAACTATTTTTATTGATCAATTGGCTTTAAAATGGAAATGGACAAGGGAAAAATGAGGTAAAATGAGGTGAAGGAAAGCACAAATTTGAGGCTCAACAGGAGTTATATGTATGCCATGTGAGCCATAACGTCCTCCATCTTCCGCATTATGGTGTTCCCTAATGAGGACCACATCATTAATGTAGACCAATTGACGCATAGCGAGAAGAGACCCCTAACAAACACTGATGTAATTCTACCTTATGTAGATACATCCTCGGATGTGCTTTCATGGTACCAAGAATATGGACCCGGCCAGTTCTAACCATCACATGTTCTAGGATCATTTCTAGGAGATCCTCCCATTATCCCTGGGTCATCACTTGATGTCACAGAGGCTCCGATGTGCATGATGTCCACATCAAGCACCAAATCTAGTCAGGACATGGACATGAGTAGTAATGACACTGATTCATCGGCCATGCCAACCTTTCTAGGCTACGCCACTTCCCAAACCCCTTTCCTCTACCCCCCAGCTGGCTTCATCTCCCAGTAGGTTTTGGCAACACTAGTGTTACCAAACATATAATTAGAAATACCAATTTGGTATTTCATCCCTGGTGATTCCTTCTCCTCGACCTCATAAACTCGGCCGAGTCCCTCTCCTTTCGACAAGCTCACCCTATCGGGCCTCTCCTTTAGAGAGAGTTCGACAGGCTCACCCTTGGCGGAGGTTTTGGAAATTCTCCCTACGAGATTGGCCCTTTTACTGTGGGAGGAGGTTTTAGTGCTCTTCCCTCTCCTTATCAGTCGAGCCCCTAACCTCGATCTCGTAACCTCGGCCGAGTCCCTCTCCTTTCGGCAAGCTCACCCTACCAGGCCTATTAGTCGATTACAAACAACTGAAGCTGTTGTCAGCCACTCCTAAAATGCTGTCAGCAGCTCGAAAATGGCCTCTGAAGCGGTTTTTGGGGTCCAAACTAGAATCCCTTCTTGGGATGCCCAAAGTGGACATCAGCGCATCGCAAAGGACCTTTGAGGTGGTTTTTCGAAGGGTGTATAGCTCAGTTGAATGTGTTGGTCGTGCCCTATTGCTAATGGATTGAATTCCTATGAATGAGTAGGAACATCAGCCACTCACATCACTGCCATAGGGTTAAAGCCCTCAGTTGCGAGGAGGCCCCACCCATCCAAGAAACAGTTGAAACCACCCCTGCAAAGAAAACATCCATCGCAAAACCCTTGTTTATGGGTAAGAAAACCGAGAAAAGAGGAAAGAAGATGGAGACTCCCGCCATACAATGGGAATCACCAGTCTGCGCCATATGCGATGTAATAGGAAATCCTACCCACATCTTCCCAGAGATGGATGAATTAAAACCACTTCTTGGCTCTGAGACATAAATCATGACGCTATGTTCCCATAAAAAGGAACCTGCCACCAAAGTTAAAGGCAAAGAATTGCGTGCCAATCACGCATGCACTATCTGCAGCAACTATGGGCACTATACCCATCATTTCCCAGAGATCCCACGATATAGAGATGCCTTACATGCCATCAAGCGATCCTATCAAGAGGATCCCTCCACCCAGGCATCCAAAAATGAACCTCATACCATCCTGTACCTACAAGAAGAACGAAGGGCACTAAAAAGACCCCCAGTCATGGCCCCTCCTATTATACGCTGTACACTGTGCGATGAACGTGCTCACTTCCTCGAAGAATGCACAGCCTTGGAACTCATTCATAGATGGTATCCTATAGAACAAGTTTACTACGTTGGATTATGGGCAACGCAATTCACATTTCCTTTATGTGCCGACAATCACCTTCTATAGAATTGTCACTATATCCCCTGATTCCAGCTAGCCCTTGCTATTTTATGCTCAGCCATAGTCCACCTCTCCCAAGAAGATGACATGGAAGTGGAATCCACGGACAACTCCACAACCCAAGATGATGTGACAAGCAAATCCATCTTGTTCTTGTCAGCTAAAAAGTGACCAATCATGGAACCCCTAGTTACCCCACATCACTCTCTACAGAGAAGACCAACATGCACATTATGCAAAATGTCCAATCATGTGGTCGCCACTTGATCTAATTTAGCAGGATTACGACGCTGGTACCATGCCAGATCACAAAATGAGAATGATGGGACCCCCATATCCAGGCTATTTTTCTTAATATGTCAAGGCAATCAATATGAAAAACATTGTACTTATATCTTGCGAACTTGTCCCACCAACGATATGATTCATACCATAGAGAATAAACAGGATGACCTCCATGAGTGGTATAAAAGGTATACCACCTTCGGGTCAGCGACCCCACATCCACACAAACGTGATGGGAAAGCTAGGAAAACACACCAACCAAGCGTGACCCAAGCCAAACCTAGGATAACATGCAGACTACGCGACCTGAGTGACCACCGGGTCAATCAGTGCAGAGAATTGAAGACCCTTGCAAACATTTTTCGCATAGTCTATTCTATCCCTCAGAAACTTCTCTCTAACCAAGAGAAGATCACGTGTACCTATTTCATGATTTGTTCACACTTTCACCATATGATTTAATGTGTGCATCTCCCCAAGCTAAGAGCAGCAAGAACATCGTTGAGTCTACACTCCCCCAAAGAGTTAGACACACCAAAGCCAACAATACGGAAATGGAAGTAGAAGACCTCCTCTTCTACAATAGATCCTTTTCAAGTGTCCACATCAGGGACAATGAGTAGTGTCGATTCCCATACAATCTACTCCTTTGGCATAGTGATACCATGCACTATCTACACTGGCCAAAACCACGCACCAGAGGTATGCATACTAATGGAAACATTCAGGCACCTCTGCAGTAGGAACAATTTCCACTCGCAGGAAATTGACCATCCTAGCAGGGAACCCTACCTTGTGCTTATGGAAACTCCCATCACAGAGATTATTCCCCCACTGAATGCCAATGACACAATTCACCATATACAATTTGTATCATCGCATATGGGAAATAGGATTGCAGCCAACCCCATGTCCCAAGATTTCCACCTTATTCTTGTCGCAAAATATCTAGGTACCTTTCACTTTTACATTAATTTCTGTGAGATCCCAAATTTTCATGCCGCTATCAAACTCTTTGACGATACCCAGCCTCTAGAACATCGCCTAGTACAACTAGAGATCATTGACGAAAGTCGATGAAAGTAGGTTCAACACAATGAGGCCCATAAGAAAACGGTAAAAGCATCATTCGACTGCCACATCAACCCTCGCTCATTCACCGAGGGAGAACTATTCCTTCACTATGATGTCACGAAAGAAGCCCTAGGGATAGGAAAGTTCGAAACCTTGTGGAAAGAACCCTACATTATCAAGCATTGCCTCCGCCAAGGGGCATACATCTTGACGGAACTAGACGGGACATGCCTCAGCAACCCTGTGAACGGCCTTTACCTCAAGAAATTTTATCCATAAGGGCCAAGATTCCCCTTCCCTAGAGTGAACGTACATAAACCCAACCACTGAATTTTTTTGACCAAAACACTTATTAAACATTCTCAAAGTGCCGCCATGGATCACCAACCTTAACCTTATTTCTGATTTGTTGATGGAGCATCAAGATGGTCTCAAAGTTTAGCCATAGCTGCCTGGGTCATCTACGACCCTGAGTGATCATCGCCACTCTGCACAAATGGTGTGTATATCGGTTCAGCAACAAACGATCAAGAAAAATATGATGTTGTCATCAGACTTATGTGCGATGCCCTCCATCAGGGCATGCGCCATATACATGTCTACCTTGATTCCCAGTTAGTAGTGTCGCAGTTAAACCAAACATTTGAGACAAGAGATACACATCTATTTAGAAAATATTTGCGTGAAAAAAATTAAGTAGAAAATTTGACTATATTACATTTACACATGTACCAAGGAGTCAAAAAAAAATCGTTGATCGCATAGCTAACAATATTCTAAACTGGAATGCATCTCGGATAAACCATCAGACATAAAAAAAAAAATATAGATATCCATCAACATAACATCATCCATAAACCGAAATAGGTGACACAACATGTAGAGCCACAAAAAATGTCTTTCATATTCATGTATATATATATATATATATATGTGTGTCTGAGTACAAAAATAGTGTCGCTGACCCATTGGCGACCCCAAAGATACACAAAAATTCATCAAAAATAGGGGAAGAATCCTCATAATGGGTGCTTTCCCCATGTACAAGTATACTCTAGGGAAGTGCCCCCTCAGGAGGGGCACCTGGACCCACAACTGCTCCTAGTACCACCACTGGAGCCACTGTCACAACTGAGACTACCACCCGACGTAAAATAGGCTGATAGTCCCGCTCCTGGGCCATCACCATCTCTAGCCAGACCTCCTCGAGATCATCCATAAAACCTCGAGAAGGCATCCCCTAGGTCAAGAAATCCAGTCGACCCCAAGCATCCTCTAGAACTACAACCCGAGCAGTCAGTTCTGCATTGTGAGCCTTCGCCACATCTGCACGTGGCACCTTTGCATCAACACGATATTGCTTGGCCGCAACCTCGATAGTGGTCGAGATGCTGCCCTCTTCAGAAGGGCCAGTACCACCACCAGGTCTTCCAGCAACATCTACTCCCTGCCCTCCAAGACCGTCCCAAGGTCTTCAAAGAGGACCTTGGCCGACCAATCGAGCCACAAGGCAACCTACCTTTCTAACATCTACAAGAGTAACTAAAAATATGTCAGTGTCACCATCAAAACACATAAGCACATAAATGCAGAAAACATAAAAAACATACTTGTTGGCCCCCAAGCATAACCAGGAGGGAGACCCATCTCTGGATTCCCCCCAGAAGTCCATCCCTGCATATGGGAATGGAAAGAACATCTGGGGGTTCCCCTTGAACCAAGCCTCTATCGTGGCATTACAGTAACGCCCCACCATGCCCCCACCATGTCGCGGCATCACTGGAGCCCACCTCCTCATATGAGGCTCCCGTGCCCTCCCAGGAGGCACCACCACCACTGGTCTCAATAGCACTACTCTCATACATAATGCTGCATAAAATGTTGGCGTACGCAAAAAAATTCGATCCATTGCAAACCTTCTTGAGATGCATCACCATCCCGTCATAGCAAAAATGGGAAAAATCATAGAAGTTTCCAACCCTCAACCGGCGCAAGACTCTAACCTGCAGGCCAGATGCCCAATGTGGAGTTGACGATCCTGTGAGTCGCACAATCACCGCCAAAGCACATCACTCTGCCAGATATGTCACTGATGCAATGCTAATGCACCCCTCCGTAAGAGGCGCCCCACCACAATGACGTATCTGGAACCTCTCCAAATTCACCCTCCTGGAAGGGAGTGGATACCTCAGTGCCTCACCATAAGGCAGTAAACCGGTCACAAAATTTACATCCATCTCAGGATGGATGGCCAAGTTAGTCCCACCCAACACAAACTTGTTGCACCTCATGCACCAATGTTGGATCAAGTAATGAAGCAATCGGTCCTGCAACCGAAGAAGCTCGTTCTCCGCGAACTTCAGGAGCCCCCATTGCGCCAGCTGAAGATGCGTCCCTGCATCAGCAGCCAATGCAGTTCGGAGCTTGGGCCAATCCCGCTCCCTCCACAACAACTTTTCATCCAAACAGGAACCCATCAACAATAGAAAAAACATCAAAAATAGGCAAAACTCATTTTTTTTCCTCAACCTTTTGCGCGCCTGTCCCTCAGATAGGCGTGTTAAGGGTGCACTTGTATTTTCCACAGGAGTGCTTAAGGCGCACCAAAGAAGGAGAATAGAGTGCTTCAAGTGCACTTATCCCAAGAAAATGCACACAGAGGGCGCACTTTTGCTTTGATCGCCCGCGCAATCTAGGGAGAAAATCAGTCAAAATCTGCACAAACTAAGTTTGTATGGACCCCGACACCATTAGACTGAAAAAATTAAAGTGCAAGACATCATGGAGGTTACTTGGGCATGATATCGCTAATCCCTGGTGCTCAGGCTGAACGCAACGACAAGAATTTCTACATAGAAGCCTCTGACCTCTCAAAAACTCAATAAGTACAAATAAATTGAATTAGGGCCATATTCACCTATATATCGCCCTTTTCAAAAACTTGGGAGAACCATAATGAGAGATCAGAAGGTCCGTTCTTCGAACTGTAAGCTGCACCTTGATCAACACTCGATAATGAACAGAGGCGATGCCACACATTCGCACTCTAGAAAAAATAAATTTTCAGTGCCGGTAGGTATGCCCTCTCTCATCTTATTTTTTAAAGCTCATGAATTTCAATAATATTTGATAAAGAAGATACTTTCACTTGAGGTAGTTGTTTTTGCAGGAAAAGCTCACAAACCATTCACAACTCCATCCACTAAAAGTTCTAGAGCAGGTATCATTTTACCCCCAGCATGATAGAGTCCTAGAAAGCTCTGAATATCCTGACATCATTTCTCCATAAAAAATCAACCATAGGTTTCACATATCTGACCATGTTTATCATCACCTCACCCTACACATGATAAACATCCTTGTTGTTTGGTAGAGACACCCCCCCCCATGGCGCTCGTCACCCACAGTAGACCATAAATCACAGAAAAAGTGATGCCATGGCCATACCACTATAGTTCAGGAAGCACCTCATGCCCATCCATCCACCATGCATAAAGGTCAAGTTTTACCATAAAAAATAAAACCCCCTTCCTGGACGACCAAGTTGTATAAGAAGATCAAAAGCGCACTACCGCGCCTTGCATTTGGCCCACCATACCTCCACCAGCATAATCCCATCTGTGACACTTTTTCATCTGCTTCATCAACCCCACACATGAGACCAACCAATGGGGCCCCCACCCTCAACAAAACAACTTCTTCACAACATCAGTGAGTGAACCCTGTCATGTTTTGGGGCACCCATCTTTGTGTTTTGTACAAACCAAACCCCATTATTTTATTCTTTTGGTAAGTGTACAAAGGATGCAAACGGTGCACTATGTCCCCCACCGTCTCATTCATATTTTCTCCCATGGCAGCAGTCCTTGAACACCCTTGATCGTAGTATCACACCCCCATGCACAAGCCACCATGATATTCATAGCTAGTTTTTACCCACCCTGGAAGTCCTACCGACTCCAGGGATTTCCCCATCAGAAATAACTATGACTGCCACTAAGCGACTTAGTACACTCTGACCTTGGGCCACTGAGTCCCCATTATTAGCTTTCAGTCACCCCTCTCCAACATGCCTATGTTAAACCCATCACATCCAGGTCCCTGACCCCTCATGTCAAGGACCCCTCATTTTGTTGAGGCTTCCTTTTTTTCGACTTCAGCACCTATTTTCCAAAAAGGAAGCGATACCTTGGATTACCCCTCTCCCTAAAAGGGGCATCCTCAGGCAGAACTGTGGGAGACATAATTGTGCATAGATGTAATCAGTCCTCCTGAAATTCGACTACAATAAAAGCTTTCATGTCAAGATGGTATCATACCTTACAACCATTGCAATTTGATCAAATTTGTCTAAGACCTATGCCTTCATAAGCATCTCTTTCAGCAATTCTTACACGAGAAGGTCCCATTCAACACCTATGCATACAATGCACAGCTATATGCCATACCAAGGTTATGCATATGGGCACCACATTCAACCTATTGTAAAAAAAAAAAAAATGCTCCGGAGGGTGTCAACAGTCATCATCAGCAACCACCAGATCACTACCATATTAGTGACACATACAGAACATGTATCTCTCATATATATTTGTTTAACTAGCCACAACATCACAAGCATGGGAAATTCGCGCCTCGTAGAAAATTTGTATATATATTGTATTATATTTTCTTACAGGGGGCCCATAGGACATGGCCATTCTTCGAACTGGTGCAGGGTGTTTCCAATTTCGAGCTTCATGTAGGTCTCTCTCTATGCACAATATACACAAAAGAAAATATGATGTATTTCAGCTATACAGTTCTTCCTAGACCTCATACATTAGGGGGCAACAGTTAACACTGGAAAATTATACAAGCAGAAAATGAAATTATTTAATGTCAAGCAGAATAATTTACAAGGCTGAAAAACATTAGAGAATATGGAAAGTATTTAAAAATCTCTAAGGTCTGAGGAAAATAAAATTTCAGCAATTCATAAATGCTTTTGCGTGCCTTTTGACCCAAAATGTGCGCAATCCTAGGAGTGGAAAAAGTCACTTTCCGGGACCACAAAAAGCACACTCCAGGATAGTGATTCCTCACTTGAAGCCACCTAAGGATAGCCACCAAAGCCTCCTTAGATATCAAGGGAGAACACAATGGAATATTTATGGCGCACAAAGGAATCATCCCCCTCTCTTGGGTCACCATCCACAATGTACCAAGAGAGGGAAGGAGGATTTGAATTCCCCTATTTAAGGCCACCATGAGATGAAGAACTTGAGAGCACTTTGTTATGCTAGCGAGAATTTCCCAAGCAATACCAGTAGTGTGTGATCCGGAGCTGAAGATAGAGGGGACTCAATTTTTGGCCATCCAACAAGTTTAGTCCACCACAGTAGAGAGGAGACTTTTCACCGAGGAAATCTTAGAAGTAAAAACATCCTTGCATTGAGACTTCAAACCCATGTTCCAAGGGCCCTTTGGCAAGAGGGTTAAAGTTTCATCCTCATTTCCTACCAGCACTCAATAAGAGGGGCCGAAGAGCCATCGTTTGGATTATTGCAGTTGTTTGACTCTATTCAGAGATTTTGTTTATTTGATTCAATTTTAGTTTAGTTTTAGTTTATATATGCATGCTATTTATCTATCTAGTATGTTTATGATTCTAGCTTATTCCACTAACTTTCTTGACTCCACTTATTTTTTTTCCTGTGACCAATAACTTAAGTGTGTAAACCACACCCCTTAAGTTGGTGTGATTTTGTACACGCGTGCACAAAATACACTAACACAAGCATCATTTCTACATATTGGCATCAGGCCAAGCTTCAACCATCATCCACAGTGCAGTCTCCTTTATGATTGTGTTTTTTTGTATGGAAGTAGTAGTGGAGGGTTGATAGATCCAATTTCTAAGCTTGTTTTCTAGTGATGGGAGAAACCCTTCATCTAGGAGACCAGCAAGGAAGTTCCTTGAGCATTATTCCACCATCCAGAATTAGGCCAAGTAGCAAAATTCACCTACAGTGAAGTCTCCTCTAGAAACTATGTTATTATGCAATGCAGTTGCAGTGGGAGGTCAAGTACCCAAGTCCTTGACCTTGTTTTCCAGTGAGGGGAGTAACCCTTCATCCAGAAAATTTGTGAGGAGAGATATCAACCATTGTCACATCATATCATCCGCCTCCCACCAGTGATTTAGTTGTAGAGCATTATTCATTCCTAGGGCTATATTTTGCACATTTTGCATTTTGAGTGTTTCCAAAAGCCATTTCTGGGTTTTCTTGGAATTGTGCTAGAAAGCCTAGATCTCTAATCCCAACATTTTCTAAGCAGTATATCAGCATATCCATGTATTTACATTTACAGCAGCAATTTACCCCAGCAGGAACTGTGCTATCTTAGCCTCCGACATTCTTTTATAGCAATTGTTATTCATATTTTATGTACTAGGTCTCTAGAGGCTTGTTTTTCCTAGCTTGAGTGTCTTTTTCCTCAAGATCTTGTACACATTTTCTGCTATAATGTTTAATATAATTCCTATGTGATATTCTCTCATTTTATGTGTTGATGTATCACTGCATTTCTAGTTTTATGTTCCATATTCCTCTTTTTCCTAATTTGGAATATTACAGTGGTACTAGAGCATAATCTTGGCTCCACCTGTGTATTTCAACCATTATGTCATCAGAAGAAGGAGAGCCTCTCATAGAAATGGAGAAGGTGTATCTCAATAGAAATCAGAGATATGATTATACAGACAACAAATAAGACAAAGGAAAAAATCCAATATCAGGAGAGGTGGATGACAAGGAGTTTCCCAAGCTTCTTCCCCAAACCATGCAAGATATTGCAAGAGAAATCAAGGAGATGAGGATGGAGAGCCATAAAGAATATCCTAGAGGGTTTCTACATGGAGAAGGCTCTGAAATTTCACATCACTGGTATGAGAAGCCAGTGAGGCAACAAGTTTCCCAACACTCCACTATGCCTACATTCTTAGCAACGGGAAATGGAGGTGGAGGACCTCAAGAGAAAGAAGCTCTTGAAGATTATTTTCTTGAGTATGAGTCTCAATCTTAGAGATTCAATGATCATTTGAATTTTCAGGAATTTTGTCAGATCAAGGATAATAGGATACCCTGACATAACAATAGAAGTGGAGGATTCATATAGAACAATGATCTACAATGTACTATGGGTAGATTATTTTTGCCTGATTTTGATGGATCATCCAAGTGCACAACCAAGTCTTAGGTGGAGAAGCTAGACATATTCTTCTAGCTGAAATACGTATTGGAGATGGAAGGCATCAAAATAGTAGCGCTGCACCTTTAAGGTGAGGCACATGATTGGTGGTTTCATGGTCTTTCCACATTGGGGCATGAAAATGTGACTACATATGCAGAGTTCATGAGGAGGTTAGTGGAAATATTTTATCAAAGAGATTCAGAGGCACCCTTTTTTGAGCTAGACAAGCTCAAGGAGTTAGGTAATCCAGAGACCTATATCTCTGAATTTGTAAAACGTTCTGTTAAGTTTCCAGAATTATCTACAACTGGGAGGGTTTGTATGTTTATCGATGGGCTAGCAGAGCCTCTACATGGCTTGGTTAAGTCCACTAAACCAACTGCACTCCAAGATTCCATTGAAAGGGCTAGAGACCTACAAGATGCTTTGCCAAGGGCAAGAGCTCCATTTCAGCAAAAGCCCACTTTTCAGTCAAAGGGGAAATATGTGAAGGTTATTCCTTCAAAAGAGAACCAGAAAAAATAACCTCTTAGTGATGATGTATGAAGGGACTTGAGGAGAAGGAATCTTTGCTTCATGTCAAGAACCATGGGAACCAGGGCATCAATGTGCTGCATGAAAGGCCCAATATATAGAGATATTCTTTGATAGTGAGGAGGAGAAGGAAGAGGAACCAGAGGGAGAAAACTATGATGTGATAGTAGGGGAGGATCCACCACCAGGAGGTGGGAATGGGGCATTTGCTCCAATTGGAGGGGCCCTTGCATCTTTGCATGGAGTACCCAAGTATCTGAATTTGAGAGTCAAAGGTACCATTTAGGGGCAGAGAGTATCAATATTGATAGACAGTGGGGCCACCCACAATTTCATTCATTCTCAGTTAGTGCAGAGGAGGACTATACCCACTGATGATTTTGAGATATTTTCAGTTTTGGTTCTAGTAGATAGAACCATGCAGTGCATGAAGTATGTTCCAAAATTATTCGCCACCATGGGAACATACAATTTGACTGATCACTTCTTTGTGGTTGACATTCCTGACACCAATGTGATATTGGGTGTGTAGTGGTTGATTACATTGGGGAAGGTCACCACAGATTGGGAGACCTTGTAGATGGAGTGGGTAGGTAAGAAGAGTGGCCAACATCAGGTGATTAGGGGCATGCACACCTATCCATCCCAAGAATTCTCTGCACATCATATGGAGACTGATTTTTGTAGTTGAAGCAAGGACAAATCGGTCCACTCAGATATATAGTCTACTATAGACTGTGATGTTTCATTATATGGAGGCATTCCACCAGGAAGACCCCCAGACTAGAAAATGGTCAAAGAGTTCTCACAAAAAGTTGCACCAGTTATAGATCTAGTTGAGGAGGGAGCTTTGGGTGAGACTAGCATAGCACAGAGGGCTTTTTATTGGCTCAAGGAGGAGGTGAGAATTTTTCCAGTATCAATATTTCCATCTCTCACCAAGCATCTTGCACTGAAAGGTAATGTTTATGAAATTGAGGATGGCACAATAATGGTGCAAATGGGCTGCTCCATAGCCTTTGAGATTTAGAATATACTCCCACATAGGAAGGAGTCTTCCATGTATAGAAGAGGGTTGTTGGAATTCATGTATGCTTTGGCCAAATTTGAGAAGTTTTGGATGGGAAATGACTTTTACCTCCATAAACTTCAATCTTTTCCTAAGCAACAATAATTGCAAGGAATGCAACAAAAGTGTTATAGCAGCATTCCATCATGTGACTTTAGCATTGATCAAGTACAAGAGGGGAGCCATGAGATGATAGGTGCCTTATCACAAAGGTCAGCAACGCTGTCATTGAGGGATGTAGATCCATATTGGGAGTCCCAGCTGTTGGTGGAGTATTCCAAGAATCACTTCACATGTGAGGTGCTTTATGGGAAAGTGGATGATGAGAAGTATAGAGTGGTGAATGGAGTCATCTCTTACCAGGGTCAGATCTTCTTGACTAGAGAATCCAAGATCAAGAAGAAGGTTCTACATGCAGCACATGATTCATTCCATTCTGGTCACCAAGGTTTCATTGAGGCCTATCAGACCATTATGGAGAGATTCTCATGGGAGAGTCTTAAGGAGGATGTGTTCCATAATATTAGGATATGTGTAGCTTTCTTGAAGAATGAGGAGGGAAACAACCATCCTGCAAGGTTGTTACAACCACTTACTTTTCTGGGAAAAATATGGGAGAGCTCATCTATGGACCTCATCACCAGCTTACCAATAATACATGGTAAGAGCTGTGTCTTTGTACTTATTGATCATCTAACAAATTATTTTCATTATCTTTCCATTTATATGAAGTGTATTGCTCCAAAAAAGGGCAAGCCTCTCTTTGGAGTTCATGGTCTTTTTATGACCAAAATAAGTGATGGAGATAACCACTCTTTGTATGGCTTTGGGAAAGTAATGTTATAATTTAGGTATACTTAGTTGAAACCCAATGCAATTTAATACTTCCAAGTATATGAGAATACAGACATAACAAGAAAGTGGTTGGCAATCTACTTGCCACATTATGTTTAGGGGCAACAAGGAGCCAAACCAAGCTGGTTCCACTTGGGGAACTATTGTCTCCATCCAACATTTCATATGACACTCAATATATTTCTCATTTGGATTCCATGTTGCGATGATGTTCTATACCCTATATGTGGAATGGCTTGGGCAAGAAAGGTTCCTAGAACTAAAGAGTGGATCCTTGAGAGTCCAGATACCTTTTGGCCTCTTAAGGACAACATTACTGCAACCCGAGATTAGAAAAAATTCTACACAGACCACAGATTGGGAGAGAGATAATGTGGGATTGAAAATTTAGTCTATCATGATCAGCCATACATCCCATTGACATTGCAGCAGTAGGAGATGGAAGAGCTATTTTATGGGCCACCTAGGGTGATCCATCTTGTTTGGAGAGTAGCAGGGGGATTGGAGCTTCCCATTGGGATTGAGTTCCCCAACATTTTTCAGATCCCATGCCTCAAGAAGGCCTCTAGACATCATGTAGTTGCCTCCATGGGTATCCAAATTCTTCATGATGAGAGCCATTTGTTTTCATCACCAAAGGCTAACTTGCACACTTGGGAGAAGCAACTAGGGGACAGATTTATTGGAGAGCATCTGGTTCAGTGGAGGAGTTTATCAAATGAGGATGATATAGGGGAAGGAAAGGAGATTTTGAAGTATCCATTGTTGCAGTTGATTGAGGACAAGCAACATTTGGGAGGGGAGGACTGAAATATTCCTAATTATCTTTCAGCTAGTTGGAATATAAATTTTTTCTTTTGATAATAAGATAGGTGAATAAGTGGGTAGAGAGACCCAGAAATATATTTAGTAGGAACAAAAACACTTCCAATGTGAAAAGGGTCATTGCATCAGTGGAATAAATCACCCTTAGGTGTGAATAGGGGATAAAAAATGTGGACAGGGTCAAGTTTTACCAAATCAACAACGATATCATGGAGGCAGTGGAGCATTAACGAAGGACAACACAATTATGATGGAGGAGTGTATGCATGAGAGTAGCATCTTTAATGAGTGGCAAAAATGGTGAGGAATCTCACCAAGAATATAAGGAAGAGTATGGAAGCCATAGAGAGCATTATGATTATTGTTTATGTATCGGTATTTTATGACTTTTGGCATGTTTCAGCTCTTTAGCGAAGTCTGCTATGCTGTTTAGCACAAGGGTGTTCTCGAGCGGGAATCCCACCCTCATCCTCGAGGGACTTCGAGTGCCTACTCAAGAGAGGTTCATTGAGCATAATTTCCACATTTTGACATCAGGCCAAGCTTCAGCAATCATCCACATTGCAATCTCCTTTAGGATTGTGTTTTTTTGTAGGTCAGTAGCAGTGGAGGGTTGATAGACCCAATTTCTGAGCTTGTTTTCCAATGAGGGGAGCATCCCTTAATTCGGGAGACTAGAAAGAAAGTTACTTGAGAATTATTCCACCATATGGAATCAGGACAAGCAACAACATTCACCTACAATGCACTATCCTCCAGAAACTGTGTTATTATGCAGTGCAATTGCAGTGGTAGGTCAAGTACCCAAGTTCTTGACCTTGTTTTCCAGTGAGGCGAGCATCCCTTCATCCAATATGTTTGTGAGGAGGGATATCAGGCATTGTCATATCAGATCAACCAACACCCACCAGTGATTCAATTTCATATCATTATTCATCCCTAGGGCTATAATTTTCACATTTTGAATTTTGAGTGTTTCCAGAAACCTTGTCTTGGTTGTCTTGGAATTGTGCTAGAAAGCCTCGATCTCTGATCCCAACATTTTATAAGCACTATATCAGCATATACATGTATTTAAATTTATAACAATAGATAACCCCAATAGAAAATGCGCTGTATTAGCCTCTGACATTCTTGTATAGCAGTTGTTCTTCATATTTTACGTACTCGGTCTCTAGAGGCTTGTTTTGCGTAGCTTGAGTGTCTTTTTCCTCAAGATCTTGTACAAATTTTCTGCTATAATGTTTAATATAATGGTTATGTGATTTGCTGTCATTTTATGTGTTGATGTATCACTGCATTTTTTAGTTTTATGTTCCATATTCCTAGTTTTCCTAATTTGGAATATTACACCTATTTTATATCCCTGCAGTGACAACATTGTTAGCATTCCTTTGGTACTCCTAGAATTACTTAATATTTTAAAAATAATGAATATTAGTCTTGACATCACTAAATCTATGGTTGCAAGTATTTCTTATCTTATTGATGTGAAGGGAGTGAACATCATATGACACTTACCTACATTCTCTTACTCAATTAGCCCTATAGTGTAATTCAATGCAGCATGAATCTAATAAGAAACCCTTGCCCTACAATATTAATTAACTTTGGTACTTATTAGAGGTTTTTCTTGCATGAGGACATGTAAGATGATCGACATGGGGGAATTTTAGGCCCCAAAATTGTCATGTTTAATTCACATTCTCACCCTATGCTTACTCATGGTTTTCATTGTTTTTTTTTGTAAGCTGGACTAGAAATATATTAATTAAGAAAAAATATTGTACAATGCATAGGCAGAGATAGCTAAGGAATTTAGCCTATTCCTGCTTGATTTTGTCTCCAAAATATCAAAAAAAGAGGCTTCCCCTGACAGGGAAACCAACCCATTAAAAATCTAGAAAAATACAAGATATCTAGCATTTCTAAAGTGCTATTGAGAACTAGAAAAAACAAATTTAACAGTTGTATCCAAAAAAGTATTGTGTAGCATGAGGCAAGACAGATAGTTCTTTTTGGCGTCTTCATTCTGGACAACTTCAATTCCTGCAAGGTCTTCTGCTGTCACTAGGCATCTATATATGCACGCAATCTATTCCCCTTCAGCCGTGAGGACATGCGTAACCCTTGGTGGAGGAGGAGGAGGTCCATATACAACTAGAACTTCGACATTATCATCCCGATGTTAGATTCCATCAGTCGAAAGGTTCCAATCTTCCACCATATTCATAGAGGGATTTTTTTCTGGTAAGCTCTCGAGTTTTCGCGGCAGAGGCGACAAGGAGCGTGAGATGGTCATTTTCTAGCATCTACGTTTGGCTTTGGGCAGATCAGGTAAGGAGGTTGTTGGCTCAAGGGGTCTTGACCCAAGTTTGGAGGTTAAGGTTTGCCAACAAACCCCTATACTACTGGCCCTTTCGGCAGTGACCTACTTGCGCAAGCCAAGGTCTTACTCGAAGCAATATGGGAGGTTGCTAGAACCAAGTTTCTGCACCATGAGAGAGAGTAGGTTAGTCAAGAAAATCTGAGTTTGCAACCTAACAGGTTCACATAGGTCTATTCGCAGGCTTTCATAGTATATGTAGTTATTAACCACAAAAGAGCTATTCAGATCTATTCGATATCTTCGCATCCATGTGTGTAACAGCAATTATCAGTACATGATATCATAAACGCAACTTATAGCATAAAAAGATGTATTCGTAATAAAACATAAACCATCATAGAATCCTTATACTTGCAGTTGATACAGATCACAGATATACATATGCATAACAAAGACACATTCGCAGCTAATTAACCATCACATATGCGTTCAGTAACCATTACCAATCCAGATACACACAGATACTTTAGTAATACTTCATTTTCATTAATATCAGATCGACTTACAACAAAACACAACCCGTGCACACAGCCTAGCGAGGTCCGCACACAGCAGGACTGAGGATCTCCACGCACACACCCAACAGGAGTCCTTACCCAAATAACCCAAAACATATCTAACAATTCGCACTTAGTATCAGACTTAATTCTCTTCTACCACTAGACTCCAAATTTTCATCTATTTAAAACGACTTAGCCTACGCTTTCCTGTGGTCCGCAAACCATTGTTTGCGGACTCTAGGTCTACCCTTGACCCATTACAATTCATTCGGGGCTTTGACCCACCCTAAAATCCCTGTGTTAGACTTATTCATACCAAAAATATATGAAATTGTACAAAATTCGCAGCTTTAGGGGACCCTATTCCAACAGTCCCCCAACACAATATTTTGACTCGTCCTGAGTCACTAAGGTCATGGTTTCTCCATCTTTTCCTGTAGTTGCTTGATTGAATCCATTAGTGGGGGCAACACACCTTCACTTTGTGCAATATCATTCTAGGCTATCTCCACCAACTTCTGCGAAGTAGGGCCTTCCGTAGCAGCAGTGATGCTCTCCAGAGTTTGGTTCAGCTTCTTTAAGGCAACATCAACATCTTGGGACAGCTTGAGGGCCTCATCCACCCATGGCTTGAGGTGATCTCTCAATGTATTCTTCCTCTTTCAAAGAGTCTCCATTTCATCTCAGATCGCATGGCTGGCACGCAGTCTGGCCAATCGCCGAGTAGGGACCAAAGTGGTTAGTGTAGCTTCCATCTAGTCGAATTCTTCTTCCTTCTGGCACAACTCTTGGCTGATTTTGCACAGGAGAGGGTCACGCTACACCTTGGTCCATAGCTGCATTGTTGTCTCCAATAATTGTGCACCTTATGAAACTTGACCTGTAATCACGTTTGTGGCCTCTATAACCAGTGTAGCTCTCTGGGCCCTTACTTTCGGTGGTGTCTCTGGCTGCAAATTGGCCTGCAAGTCCGTAATATATTGTTCCATCTGTGTTATGACCTTCTAGATCTTGGTCCTTGAGGGTTTTAGCGCTGCGACCAAGCCCTCACTCTTGGCCTGGGGGGTGGCATTAGCTGGGATGTATTAGGTAACGTCCATGTAAAGCCTACTAATTAGGTGCTCCAGTTCTATTTACTGCGTGGCGAAGAGGGTATAGGCAACTTGTGCCTAGGATACCTTAGCAGTCTTTTCTTCGATTATCTACTCATCCGTACTGAGCTGATTGTGTACTTGACGATCCATATAATATTTATTCAAACACAGACACGTGAAGAAGCTGGAATGGTTCATGTGCCAGGCAGATGAGGTCCAACTGCACCTCCACACAGGCCTGGACTTGCATTCGTAAGTCGTGTGGACTCAGTATGAGGGTTGCACCAGGGAGAGGGCATAGGCAACTTTTTGGCATATTGATCACTGCGCTGCTAGTTGTTGGGGAAGATTTGACCTGGATCATACTTGTCTGAAAGGTGTTAAATTTTAATTGCAGAGCCTAGAGCTTAGCCTGGAGGGTGTCGACCACAACTTTCCGCTGCTCTTCCAGAGCCATCCATTTGTCTTCTGCAGCCAAAGTGACCACGTCTACAATATTCTCAAGATCCCCTTCTTTCAGTTTAATGCCTTCGTCATGTTCTGGTTGTTGAGAGAATTTATTCTTCCGTGGCCCTTTAGCAAGGTCACTAGTTCATTTTTTTCCTTGAGGGGAGTCAGCGCCTCCTGCTTCCTGACCTTCTGCACCTAGCTCCTGCTGTCAGTCCTTCTACGATGTTGCTTTTGTGCCTTTCCAAGTTCTTTTTCCCTATCCTTTGGTTTCTTTGATGATGAAATTTAGGGTGACCTTCGTGGTTCTTGTCCTTGCCGAGTCCTTTGTGCTTGATTTGAATCACAGCTTCCAGTGTGGAGGCCAAGTCGCAATTAGGAAGTCAATGTCTTCATCATCAACCATGTAGGGGAGTGAAACCCATGCTGGATCCTTGCAGCCGCAGACTTGTACATTATGCATAGTTACCTAGAATGTGCCTATTCTTTTATACCTATCACAAATGGCTGGCAATAAGCATGGCCGGGAGTTGATAGCTGGTGCAAGCCCACTCTAAAACAGGACCTAGAAGACTTAATTGTCCTTAATGCATTGCACATCCTTTGAGTCCAACAATTTTCCATATCTTTCCCCTTCACACATATCTAGGGTGAGCTTAGGAAGGACTGAGTCCTTAGGTGCTTCCCATGTGACCAAAACGATGAGAAGTAGCAGCCAAGAGTAGGAAAAGGTGAACCCTTGATCCTGGGATTCGCGGACATTTGCCAGGAATACGTTGCATAGGTATTCGGCCCAATTGAAGCAAACATCCTTTTCGCATCATCCTGCCAGTTGAATTACGTACGCAAGGATGGTGGTAGCCTAGCATTTGCACATCAGCTTGCACACCAGCAGCAAGGTACCCATCTGCGTACCAGGGTCACTGATGGTGATGTTCATAAACCCCCGAGTGTTCCGTTGCACATGGTAATCATCGCGTACCTTGTCGCTAATCTTCTGCTCATACCTTTTGTCGACGTGTAGCATAAGGTTCGGTCCTTCCATGGGGAGGCTAGTAATTTGGTGAATAAGCATGGCATCAATATGGATTTGATCCTGAATCCACAAGCTACCATCATGGACTAGGGAAAGTAACTAGTGCACCAGTCGGTCTGTGATATTATAGTGGCCGAAGTGTGACATTATCAGTAGGTTTAAGAGTCCGGACCAAGCCAAGTCGCACACCCATCACATGGGGAATATCTTTATCCCATCTTCTGCTAATACCCTTTCGAGGTACATCTCGGGCGCCAGCTCATAGAAGGCCTCCAAATTGGCCAGATCATGGTCATCAAATTTTACCTCATGGAGCTTGCCAAAGGGTTTTCCAATGACGGGGACCTCACCCGAAGTTAGCAGCATCTGCAGGTGGGTGCATAGGCCATCAATATTCTTCGACATGTGTGTTGAGGGCCTGCAGGGTCGAACAAAGGGTGGTAGCCAATTGATTGGTTCAGCTATCTGGGCCTTTTCCTGAGTGAACATAGGCCTCTTGACTAGGTTGGGCAAACTTGCTTGGGCCACCGTCCGTGGGGACTTCACATTTCAAGGAGAGGTGTGGGGCTTCACCCCAGCCCATTTCATGGGTTTCCATGACCCATGCGCTTTTTCTTTCCCCTTATACTTTTCCTTGATAGGCGTGGACATAAACTCTTCTACTTCAGGGTGGACTTCCAGTACTTCCTCGGATTCCTGCTCTATCGAGGCTACAAGCTCAGATGATTTGTCAGGGTTGGTCGCCATCATTTTGGCATGAAAGATAAACTCAGGGTTGCTACTATCAGAGGGTGTAGGATACTCAGACATGAACGAAGTACAATAGGCACAAAATCTCTGAAGGCACAAGCTCGCAAAGCACAAATTGTACAAGAGATATGAAACCCTCTTCTGATCTATCCTTCTACTTTTATAGCCGCAGGGATCGATCAACGGTTGGGTGAACCTCATTTACAACTTACCATCAAGTAAATGGTAAAAAATATTTGGAAATTGCCTCATTAAATGCCAGCTTCCCGCTCCTTTCAATGGTAAAATTTTCTTTTTACCTATTTTTACTGTTCCAATGGCATGTTTTTGTACCTCCTGTGCGCCCAACACACCCCTGCACTTCCAGCATACCTCCTGCGCTCCTAGCACACCTCTGTGCTTCCAGTGCACCTTTTTCACTCTAAACACACTCTTGCGCCCCCTGAACACCCCTCTGGGCTTCCAAATCTGCGACCATTCCTTGCACGTACCATGGTCCTTTCCGCAATTACCTTCCTTGGTGGGCGTACTCCACCCCATACAACTACTCTGGCCATATAGTCATTTGATCTGATACGGTTTGAGCTGGCTGCCATTGAAATAGCCTGGTAAAATATCACCACACAGGGTAGCTAATCAAATGGCTCCTCTATCCGTGATTTCTTTTACTGTATAGGGACCTAGCCAGTGCTAATGGAACTTCCCTGGGTGTTTCGCAAACTGGCTATCATACTATTAGTGTTGGTATCTTCATCCCTCTGTCAGTGATAAAAATTCTCTTTTTGCATTTCATATTAGGTGTCTCACTCATCAGCTGCATTCCATTAGGAGCATGGATCATTTGACGGTAGTGGTTTTTTATACATTTTCCCTCATGTCCTTTACCTGCTGGCCTATTTTCTTTCATCAAGATCATCTGCACTCACTTTTTGTCCTTAAATTTGTAAGAGTCATTTCTTAGGTTTTCATTACCATTAGGTCTAGGGTTTCATCAATAAGGTCTTCAAAATGTCCAAAAATGGTCAGCAGGCACATGAGGAGTCTGAATAAAGTTTCAGTACTAAAAATTTCATCATCATATGCCTAGAAATGTATTTTTCTTCAAAACTCTGTTTTGAAGAAAAATAGAGTATTTTATCTTTTTATGTATCAAGTTAATGTAATTTCAAGTTCTCATATTTGTAAATAATTTCAATGGAAACCCTGGTCACCTTGTCAAGCTCCAGAAAATCCATTCCCTGCAAGGTAAACAAAAAGCAAATCATTCAGTTAATCAGAGGCGAAATCAAGCAAATTGCCCAAAACAGAGTTTAAAAAAAATTGTCAAAGGTAAACATTACAAAATGGGTTTTTTGAAGTGGAAAATTAAAAGGTCTTTCGTATATAAGTCATCTCCATATTCAAAGGCTCATTTTCATTCCAAGAAGAGAGAGTAAGCAAAGGAGAACCTTGATTGGAGAAAGGGAGTAGTTTGAAGGAAAATTGGCAAGTTTCAGGTGCGCGACACATTAGCTGAGTGGCGCGGTGCATATAACCAACACGACACATTGGGTCAGCCTCCATAGTGTTGAAAATACACTAGCGCGATGCACAGAGCCAGCGTGGCACGTTGGGTTGGTGGCGCGGCGCATAGAGTTGCCACTTGTTTTTAACCACGATTTTGGTCAAAACTCTAATTTGCTCAACTGCCTCTGGTCCAAAGTAAGTCATAAACTCTGCCAATGCCATTGAATGTGAGTCTTATGATTTTTATGAGGATTTAATAAAAAAAAATTCAAACCCTACCTCTTTGCTTAAGACATGATCATTTAGGGTTTATAGTTTGGTTTGCAATTTGTGCCATCACTCCCACATCCTTTAGTCTTTCACTGTTTTTCTAAGTTTCATCAACCCATTTCCCTATCCCCCATATCCCTAAATTCATCTATCCCTATCCCATATTCCCATCATCCCAAATCTTAGCTACAAATTCCCAAACCCCAAATTCTATCCCAAAAATCCTAGATACTGCCCCTAAAACTCTTTAATTCCCCAAATTTCAATTGACAATATTCACAACACTACCCTTACCCTCTCCCTTCAATAGTCCCTCACACATTTTCATAAACTTGGAAGCAAACCAAAGACATCTAAAACTCCTCATACTCATCTAAGACAACACAGAATTTGGCAAACATGGAGACTGATTTCTCTTATGACCGAGACAATGACACTAAAACTTAATTGCATGCACCAAGGAGACCTCACAAGAGTGGCAGACATGTGAGGGAGGAGCCTACTTCACTTGCTGAGCTGCAGGCATGTCCTCTTGCTATTACATGTTTTCAACAACAGTCTTGTTATCAATTTTGTGAGATGGTTGCTAGAGTCCACCACCATCATGAGCTGGCCAGATTGTTTGTGCTTCATTTACACAATGGCCAAGTCACTCTTGCAAGTGTGACATTCACCTTGACACCTGAATCTATCTCTCTAGCAACCAGTATTCCAAATGTCGGAGAGCAATGGAATAAAAGGCAAAAAGTTGACAGGGAACACTATGAGCCATACATCAAACCTAGTTTTTTGAGACAACTCAGTAGAGTTTTTCCCTTTCGGTTCCTGAAAGATTCATACGCTCCTTTGATGAAGTTCATAATCAAATATTTTAGCTGTGAGGGCCGGTTTTCTCGCCTCTATGCCTATCACATCAGGTTGCTGATGCATTTTACCAGGGTGAGAATGATGAACCTCCCTTACTTCATGTGCCGAAATATTGAGAAAATGACCACCCTAGTGCAAAAGAAAACTCCTGAGCAACAGTATAATAGTATTTATCACTTTGGACTCATCAAAATTGTGGTTATGCATTAGCTTGGTTTGCAGGATATTTCATGGGTGGATTTCATTTATCATGAGTTCTTCACAGCCCCTCAGGTACCTCCGAAAGCTTTCCATGAGACAGGTGAACCTTCATATCAGTAGGAGGGTCATGAGACACAGACTGCTAGTGTGTCGGTGTATGTCACCTATGAAAAGGGCACTAGAAGGTTGTTTGCAGCAGCCAAGTGAGTATTATCTCCACCTGGGATGGAAGGGGTCTCGCTTCCTTCATCAGCAGTACAAGTACAGGAGAAGGGTAAGAGGCCAATACATGATGAGGGGCCTTCAGGAGAGCAAGAGACAGATTTCATCCTCATTTAGGATGATGACACTGATTTGGGCGCACAAAGCTCAAAGTTCAGGGAGATCATTCAGAAGCAGAAGGCGGAGATAAATACTTTGTCCCTCAACCTAAAAGGAGCCCAGTGGATAATCAAATACCTTGATCAGAGAAACAAACATCTAGAGGATCAGCAAACTATCATGGAGCTACAAAACATACGTGAGAACCGGCAAGCTGCCCAAAGGAGAAAAACCGAGATGACATCACTTGAGCAAGAGATTGAGGCTGATCATGAAACTTGGCTTGAAAGGGTAAATATGAATTTGGAGAAGCTGTTGGAGAAATACAACAAAGAAAAGAACATTTTGAGGCACATGGCTAATCATTATTGGGCGAGAAATCATGTTTGCAAAGCAAGGATCAAAATCTTGAAGGCCAAGTTGAAGAAGGCCTCAAAGCGTCGGAAAAGGCATGATAGACTTCAAATCTTGGCTGAGGCTTCCTTGGCCCAGAATAGTACATAATAGATGACACTCAGCCCAAAGTTCATGAAATTTGGGACACTTTTTGCAAATTTTGAATTTTTGGCCTAAAAACAGACTTTTCAACTCTATGCGTCGTGCCACTTGGCACACGCTTTTGATGGGGGACTCCTCTTGGTGAAAATTTTACATTTTTGCATTTTTCATAGAAAATTATGCATGCCTACCTATGGCCAAGAGATTTTGATAGGTTTTCGGCTTCTAGAAGGGTCAAAAACACCCTAAAAATGACATTTCTGCTACTTTTTTGACACACAGGAAGCAATGTTGGGAGAATTCAGTTTTGGAGGAGCAAATAAAAGACAAATTTAGAAATTCCACTTGTGTTGGAAAGTAGACAGGTAGACCTTTCCAAAAATCCCACTTGGAGAAAATTTGGACACCGGGAAGGCGTCCGACATAAGCTCCAAACTGGCGCGACACATAGAGAAATTAGGCGCGGCGCATTGGAGGATTTTGCTCATTTTTTACTCAGTAACTCTGTTTTTCGCCTAGTTTTTGACAGTTTGACTTTCTTACTTACAAATTTTAAAGTCATGATGTAATTGGATGTAATTTGATGGATCTTGATGTAATTTTGTTAAATTTTTACTCATGGAGGTAGATTCATCCATCAAAAAGTGATTTGCGACTGAATGAATCAGTTTCCTATCTTATATAGGCAAGCTGTTCCACTGCCTACTTTCTACTTCTCAGTTTAGATCTTGTTGAAATAGCTCCTAAAATTGTGAGCTCGACCCCTAGAGGCTGGGGATGAATTATTTTTTGTCTATATCTTGTGGTTTTTCATTCATTAGCATGGTTGGACTCTTGGGAATGCTTTGAGCATCATTGTACATTCATCTCTGCATTTTTGGCAAAGGAATAGACCAGGGCTTGCAGCACTCCATGGGATTCATGTGGAATTTTGTTTTGATGATGTGTTTCTCTCTAAAAATGTAAGTCTACTGGTGCTTGATGTATACCATTTTCTATCTTATTTCTTATTAAATTAAACAAACAAGGACAAAGGCAGAATTCATTAAAATTTGTAGTACTCTACCTAGGGTTTGTTTAATTTTCTATGTTTTCAGATATTTGGAGAGGATCCCTGAAGGTTTCTTGCCCTCTTCAACTCCTCACCTCTCTCAAATCTCCATTTATTTCAAATTGGAAGTGTCAAATCAATTGCCTATCTTGCCCCATTCAGATCTCTGCAGAACTGAGCTTCATTCCCCAGACCCAAATTTTCCTTTCCTCTTGAGCCAACAAAATATTCATTAAATTCAAATCAAGACTCGTTTACATATTTACCTAGCCTAAAATCGATTTTCATTTCAGTCATCTCAAGCCTCATTGATCATTTTTTGCTGAGATTGACAAGGAGAGAGCCCTCTCCCGATCTGGTAGGGATAGCTACCAGTTTAAGCGTGGTTTGATGTTACCCTAGATTCTACCTTTCTCAACCTGAGGTAGATTTAGGCTATAACATAGTGGCGACCATACTAGGACAAGATTGTTTTTTTTTTAGTGTTATTCATTTTATAAACTACAGACGGAGCCTGAAGTTATCCAGGTAGCCTTCGAAACACTCTTGCTTTGCATTAGCGAAAGCAGATGAATTTTTCTTCAGTCAATCTCCGATTTAGTCTTATAAACGTAACACCTAAATTGAAAATTCCCCCAGTACATCAGAAAATTCTATACCTTTGGGTGATGAGTTTAGAATATGATAGGCTGAACAAGCTGATTTTGTCTGTTTGATTTTTTGGAATAACACTGGCTTCCAGACGACACACCAGGGAAAATCCGGATCCTGATCCATCTCCTGTGTATGAAAATCTAAATCTTATTCCGAGAATCCTTCGTCGAGAAATTCCTATGATTCTTGTGTTCAAATCTCATTCATTTCCTACTGTTTTTGAGTATCTTGAAGATCTTGAGTTTGAAGAACAATTTTAGTTGTCATTGTTTGAGACTAAGTCCGAAAGTGCTATTGATTCTACTATTCTAAATCCAGAGTTTTTCAAAGATCTTGAAATTGAAAAAGCCAATATATCAATTGATAGTTACATCTTGAATATTTAGAATTCCATTGTGGCAACAAAAATTCCCGAATTTATAGAGTCTGCGTTTGCAACTCTTGGAACATCCACAATTGCGTCTAGTACATAAATCCCTATCGAGCCTCCTTTCATTCCCACCATTCCCATGCAGCCTTCTTTCTCTGATAAAAAATCTGTACTGGTATCACCTCCATCCACACCACATACACCTCATAAATCATCTGCTCCAACTCCTCCTATATCCGCAAGACCGGTTGTAAATCCACCTAGAGCAATGGCTGCCCGATTTGCACCCCTCATGTTGCCTCAAAATTTGGATAACATGCCTGCTGATTATCAAAGAAAAATTCCATTGTTTGATGGCACTCCTCAAAGTGTTATAGCTCAGCAACATGTGGATAGGATTACAGATTTCTTTGACCTTCACGATATTGACGCAGAGAATGTGGCCATGAGACTGTTTTTACAAACTT
Organism: Pinus albicaulis; assembly: GCA_034641835.2. Lineage (NCBI taxonomy): Eukaryota > Viridiplantae > Streptophyta > Pinopsida > Pinales > Pinaceae > Pinus > Pinus albicaulis. Next base: position 1,162,296,754 of record CM076580.1, read on the forward strand.
TTGGAGGTGAAGTAAGGAAGTGGTTCAGAGCTTTGCCGGCTGGTAGTATTACTACATTGGCTAATCTTCAGAGACAATTCTTGGATCGATGGGAAGTGAAGAAAAATCCTCTTCAGATCCTCTCTAAATATGAGAATATCAAGCGGAACATTTGTGAGTCTGCTCAAGATTATTGTGTTAGATTCAATTATGTCTATAATGCAATTCCTGCTGATATAAAGCCGCCTATGGGGTTGGCTTTGATTAAGTTCCCAGATGGCTTCGATCCTGACATGGCCTATCAATTAAGAGAGAGGGATCCGACCACTTTGGAAGACATGCAGAAAATTGCAGTCAGTGTTGAAGCCAATTTGCTTGCCAAGAGAGCTATAACGAGAGCTAAAAAGAAGGTATCAATAAAGGAAGAGGTTTCCACTTCAGATCAAGTGCTCCGTAAGATGGAACATATGTTTGAAAGATTGACGATTGAAAATTCTGAACCGTAGATCAGAAATCCTAATTTCTGTGGCCAGCAGCAACCGCAATTTAGAATCAAACAAAGAGAGCAAAGAGTACAAGACCAAAAAGTACAGCAGCAAGTGAAGACACCCTTACAGCAGAATTTTGTACATGGTCCAGAATCAGATGATGAGGAGAATGTAATCGGAGAGGAGAATCATTTCTATACACCTAATGATATGCCAATTTTTATCACTAAAGATGAGGAGTATTCTGAGAAATCAGCTGTACAAATGGACGAAAATTTCATCTTGGCAAATGAAACAGTTCTTGAAGAAGAGTCTGATGAATATCAGAGGGGGTACATGAATGCTTTGACTACCCAGCAGCGACAATATTCACTCAGAAGTAGAGATGTGACCATTAATCCAATTCAAAAAAGAAAGGAAGCGACAACACCAAAGAATGATTCACTCGTTATGCAAAAAAAGGGGAAAGAGACAGTTGATCCCACTACTAGAAAATCACCATAAGCAAATGAAAGATCCAATCAGCCAAATATATCAAAGGAGAAAATTGAAAAGAAGGATGTCCCAAGTAAAGAGGTATAGAAAAATTCAGTTTTTAACTTAGAAAATGAAATTTCTAAGCTAAAAGTATCCATTCCTTTGACTGAATTGATGAAGAATAACAGCTATAAGGGTCAGGTGTCTAAGATTTTGAGTTTAGATACATTATCTGATATGGTAAATGTGGAGGATGATAAAATTGAGTTGATTTTTGGTCCAGCATTGGATGGTGAGTCTCAAGATAGTGATGTACCTCCTTTTTACATCAGCCTTAGGTTGTATGACTATGTGTTACACAACGCTATGTTTGATTCCGGAGCCTCTCATAATCTTATGCCTAGGGAAATCATGGAGAAATTGGGATTGGATATCACTAGAAAGTATCACGACCTTTACTCTTTTGATTCTAGTAGAGTAAGATGCATTGGGCTTATCAAAGATTTGGTGGCCAGTTTGGATCAGATTTCGACTAAAAATGTTTTGATGGATGTGGTTGTGGCATATATTCCTCCTAGATTTGGCATGCTTCTTTCCAGATCTTGGGGAGAGAAACTTAAAGGGACATTGTAGCTTGATTTCTCCTATGCTACTATTCCCGTGTTTAGTCAGATGAGGAAATGATACCGAGATCAAAAGATGAAGTATATGATCACTAGCAAGGAGAAACCGGTAAATCATCCAATCAACTATGTACATACTGATTTAGAATCGTTTGTTTTATATTCAGATAGCTTTAATGATGTAGATAGCCAAGTAGTTGAAGTAGAAGACATTCCAGAAATCACTGAAAATTTTAGAGAGGTCTTGAAGAAAGAAAGACAAAGACGGGATAGTATCGATGAGCAAGCAACCCCCCGACATCAGCAAAATATTAATGGACAACAAGGAGAAGTAAAAGAGCAAACATAATTTCAGCATTTGGAAGAGGACGAAGCTAGTCTGTGGACCATGTATTTTGATGGAACGATAGGAAGGGAAGGTGATGGAATTGGCATTTGGATACGCAGCCTTGTTTTCTCCCCAAACAAAGTGCCAAGTAATGTAAGGGTCTGTTCTTATAAGTTGGCTTTTGATTTTTCAAATAATGAGGCTGAATATGAAGCTCTAATTGCTGGTTTGAAAATTCTTAGAAAGTTAAATGCCAAAAGGATTGCAATGTATGGCAACTCCAAGTTAGTTATCAAGCAAGTGAAAGGTGAATATCAGGCTAAGCGTCCTCGAATGCGGGCCTACCGCAATGCGGTACTAGATATCTTGAGATTTTTTTCAGATTATACTTTGACATGTGTCCCTCGTATTCAGAATGGTATTGCAGATGCACTTGCAACAACAGCAAGTAACTTGAAAATTCCGATGAATTCAAGCAAAAAATTTGAAATTCATGTGAAGCATCGTCCGACTGTCCCTAACAATCAAAGGAATTGGCAAGTGTTTCAGGATGATAAAGAAATTGATGAATTTTTTCAAAATGAAGGTAAATTCAAAGACACTTCTATTGATGGGGAGCATGATGATGGCGAGGTGGATGTAGAAGTCAATCAGATGGAAGTTTTTCAGCTTAAGGAAAATGTCATTCCTAAAGGTCTAATACCTTTAGAGGAGCTTTTCGACCAAGATGATGTAGCTTGAAAACCAAGCTTGCTGCCAACCGAGAAAGGAGTTGAGGATGTGAACATTGGATCAGCAGAAAATCCTAAAATGATGAAACTGTCTAAGGCATTGCCCCCACAGGTAAAAGAAAAGTATACAAGTTTATTATCTTCCTTTGTTGATGTATTTTCTTGGGACTATTCAGATTTGAAGACATATGACACAAACATAATTCAGCATACCATTCTGATCAAGCCAAATCAAAATCCCTTTCGGCAAAAATTGAGAAGAATAAATCCGAAGCTGCTGCCCTCAATAGAGAAGGAAGTGAATAGGTTGTACAAAGCTGGTATCATCATCCCCATAAGATTTTCAGATTGGATTTCTAATTTGGTGCCCATGCATAAGAAAACAGGTGAGATCCGTTTATGTATTGATTTTCGGAATCTGAATAAAGTATCTTTGAAAGACAACTATCCATTGCCCAAAATGGATCACATACTTCAACGAGTAGTTGGAGCATCCCTCATGTCACTACTCGATGGTTATTTCGATTATAACCAAATTCTGGTCCATGAGGATGATAGAGATAAAACAACATTCACCACTCTGTGGGGAACTTTTCATTATGCTAAAATGCCTTTCGGTTTGAAGAATGCTGGTGTGACCTTTCAACGAGAAATGTATATGGCATTTGCAAATGAAAAAGATGTCTTTCTGGTTGTTTATCTTGATGATTTGACAATTTTTTCTAATTCAGATGAAGAGCACCTTTATCATTTAAAGATTGTATTTCAGCGGTGTAGAAAATATGGTGTATCTCTCAATCCAAAGAAGAGTCTGTTTGCCATGGATGAAGGCAAGCTTCTTGCTCATATTATATCAAAGGATAGCATCTGCATTGATCCAGCTCGAGTAGAAGTCATTCAGCAAATTTATCTTCCCCGAAACAAAAAGGAGATCCAATCATTCAATGGTAAGATGAATTTCTTACGTCGCTTTGTGCCCAATCTTGCAGAACATTTAAGGGAAATCACAAACATGCTCAGGAAAGATAGTGTAGTGAAGTGGACTGAGGAAGAAGTAAAGTCTTTCAATTTAGTGAAATTGGCCCTTTCTTTAGCTCCGGTTTTGATCAGCCCAGACTATACTCAGGATTTCATTTTGTTTTCATTTGCTTCGGATCATACTATGGTAGCAGTCTTGATGCAGAAAAGAGATTAGCTTGAAAAACCAATTGCTTTTTTCAGCCGAACCATAAGAGATGTAGCTTTAAAGTATAATATTATTTAAAAGCAAGCTCTTGCCTTAGTAAAAGAGTTGAAATACTTTTGAGTATATATTCTGCATTCTCACATTCTTGCTTATGTTCCTAATGCTGCTGTTAAAGATGTCTTAGTGCAAACAGATCCAGAAGGGAGACGAGGAAAATGGGTTGCATCCTTGTTGGAATATGATGTGGAGATCAAACCTACAAAGCTTATCAAAGGACAGGGGCTGGCCAAGCTAATGGTTGAATCAAATTTGAATGCCTTGGACATTAATCTCATTGCTGCTATGTCCAAGGAAAATGAAGAAAGTTCGCTAGCTCAGGTGTCAGAAATCTTTGTTCTTTCTCCGTGGTATTTGGACATTATTTATGTGCTCCAAAATCTATCACCACCGCTAGGAATGGCTATAAACAAAAGTAGGACACTGAAATTGAAGGCTGCCAAGTTTTGTATCATGAATAATGTGCTCTATTGGAAAGATCCCGGTGGTGTCTTGCTCAATTGTTTGGTTAAAGAAGAGGCAAAGCAGGTTATGGAAGATTTTCATAAGGGAGATTGCGGAGGTCATATTTTCTGGAAAACGACAACCAACAAAATTTTGAGATCAGGATATTATTGGCCAACTCTTTTCGCTGATGTGTACAAAGCTGTCGAAAGCTGTCATGAATGTCAGGTTTTTCAAGGTAGGAGAAAATTGCAGCCTTTACCGCTCAAGCCCATTGAGGTAAGTGCTCCATTTCAGCAATGGGGTTTGGATTTCATTGGCGAGATCCATCCTACTTCTTCGGCGCAGCATAAATGGATCCTTACAGTGATGAACTATTTTACCAAATGGATTGAGGTGATTCCCACTAGGCAGGCCACAGATTTGGTAATCATTTCATTTCTTGAAAACAATATTTTGTCTCGTTTTGGCTGTCCAAACAAGATGATCACTGATAATGTAGCAGCCTTTAAATCTAAAAGAATGATTGAATTTTGTGATAAGTATCAAATCACTTTGGGGCACTCAACTACATATCATCCACAAGGCAACGGATTGGCAGAATCCTCAAATAAATCCTTGGTCAATATTATCAAAAAGATGTTGGAAATAAACAAGAAAATTTGGCATAAGAAATTGGTTAATGAACTTTGGGCAGACAGAGTGAGTCAAAATAAATCTATAGGCATGTCCCCTTTTGAGCTCGTGTATGCTGTTGACACTGTATTCCTGACCTCTATCGTAGTTCCAGTGGTTAAACTTCAGCAGGAAGCTGGCAGCGAGGATGATCATTTGCAACGAAGAATTAATCAAATGATCCATTTGCAGCAGACTAGAGAGGAGGTTTTTTAGAACACTTTCAATATGAAAGAGAGAATCAATAATATATATGATTGAAAGGCAAAGGCAGATAAGTTTCAAATAGAAGAAGTGGTGCTAAAATGGGACGCGAGAAATGAAGATAAAGGTAAGCATGGCAAGTTTGAGAATATTTGCAAAGGACCTTTCATAATTGCTGCATATCAAGGCCAAAATGCTTTCCTTTTGAAAGAAATGAATGGATAATATTGTCTAGGAGGGCCGGTCAATGGTCGGCTACTCAAACGGTACTATTTTTGAAATGTTTTCTGCTGTCATACATATCACTATACATACCGGTTTGTTTAAGTTTCATTGCAAGCGTGTGCTGTCATCATTATTTCAGTTTGGGGCCCAAGGGAAGGCTATAAAACTAAAGGTTGATTGCAGTTTCGGTTTGGCTTTTTGAGTTAGGTATTTCGGTCATTTTCTGTCTCAAAATTGAGTCAATTTTGAGTCAGTTTTCAGTTCTGAAAATGAGTCAAGAGTCTGGTTTTGGTTTGTCGAAGTTATTGACTCCATAGCCCAATGGACGAAGGCACTACCTGCTTTTCCAGAGATCTATAGTTCTTGGCACCTCCAAGGAGCTACCATCCCCATTGGAGCCAATGTTAGTGTCGGTGTCTTCATCCCTCCGTCAGTGATCAAAATTCTCTTGTTGCATTGCATATTAGGTGTCTCGCTCGTTAGCTGCATTCCATTAGGAGCATGGATCATCTAACGGTAGTGGATTTTTATACATTTTCCCTCATGTCCTTTACCTGCTGGCCTATTTTCTTTCATCAAGATTATCTGCACTCACTTTTTGTCCTTAAATTTGTAAGAGTCATTTTTTAGGTTTTCATTCCCATTAGGTCTAGGGTTTCATCAATAAGGTCTTCAAAATGTCCAGCAATGGTCAGCATGTGCATGAGGCGTCTAAATAAAGTTTCAGTACTAAAAATTTCATCATCATATGCCTAGAAATGTATTTTTCTTCAAAACTCTGTTTTGAAGAAAAATAGAGTATTTTATATTTTTATGTATAAAGTTAATGTAATTTCAAGTTCTCATATTTGTAAATAATTTCAATGGAAACCCTGGTCACCTTTTCAAGCTCCAGCAAATCCATTCCCTGCAAGGCAAACAAAAAGAAAATCATTCAGTTAAACAGAGGCGAAATCAAGCAAATTGCCCAAAACAGAGTTTAAAAAAAAGTGTCAAAGGTAAACATTACAAAGTGGGTTTTTTGAAGTGGAAAATTAAAATTTCTTTGGTATATAAGTCATCTCCATGTTCAAAGGCTCATTTTCATTCCAAGAAGAGAGAGTGAGAAAAGGAGAACCTTGATTGGAGAAAGGGAGCAGTTTGAAAGAAAATTGGCAAGTTTCGGGTGCGTGGTGCATTAGCTGAGTGGCGTGGTGCATATAACTAGCACGATGCATTGGGTCAGCCTCCACAGTGTTGAAAATACGCTAGCGCGATGCATAGAGCCAGCGCGACACGTTGGGTTGGTGGTGCGGCGTGTAGACTTGCCACTTTTTTTTAACCACGATTCCGGTCAAAACTCTAATTTGCTCAACTACCTCTGGTCCAAAGTAAGTCATAAACTCTGCCAATGCCATTGAACGTGAGTCTTATGATTTTTATGAGGATTTAATAAAAAAATTTCAAACCCTACCTCTTTGCTTAAGACATGATCATTTAGGGTTTATAGTTTGGTTTGCAATTTGTGCCATCACTCCCACATCCTTTAGTCCTTCACTGTTTTTCTAAGTTTCATCAACCCATTTCCCTATCCCCCATATCCCTAAATTCATCTATCCCTATCCCATATTCCCATCATCCCAAATCTTAGCTACAAATTCCCAAACCCCAAATGCTATCCCAAAAAGCCTAGAGACTTCCCCTAAAACTCTTTAATTCCCCAAATTTCAATTGACAATATTCACAACACTACCCTTACCCTCTCCCTTAAATAGTCCCTCACATATTTTCATAAACTTCGCAGCAAACCAAAGACACCTAAAACTCCTCATACTCATCTAAGACAACACAGAATTTGGCAAACATGGAGACAGATTCCTCTTCAGACCGAGACAGTGACTCTACAACTGAATTGCATGCACCAAGGAGACCTCACAAGAGTGGCAGACATGTGAGGGAGGAGCCTACTTCACTTGCTGAGCTGCAGGCCTGTCCTCTTGCTATTACATGTTTTCAACAACAGTCTTGTTATCAGTTTTGTGAGATGGTTGTTAGAGTCCACCACCATCATGAGCTGGCCAGATTGTTTGTGCTTCATTTACACAATGGCCAAGTCACTCTTGCAGGTGTGACATTCACCTTGACACCTGAATATATCTCTCTAGAAACTGGTATTCCAAATGTCGAAGAGAAATGGAATAAAAGGAAGCAAGTTGATAGGGAACACTATGAGCCATTCATCAAACCTGGTTTTTTGAGACAACTCAAAATATTTTTTCCCTTTCGATTGCTGAAAGATTCATATGCTCCTTTGATGAAGCTCATAATCAAATATTTCAGCTATGAGGGCCGGTTTTCTCGCCTCTATGCCTATCACATCAGGTTGCTAATGCATTTTACCAGGGTGAGAATGATGAACCTCCCTTAATTCATGTGCTGAAATATTGAGAAAATGACCACACAAATGCAAAAGAAAAATCCTGAGCAGCAGTATAATAGTATTTATCACTTTGCACTCATCAAAATTGTGGTTATGCATCAGCTTGGTTTGCAGGATATTTCATGGGAGGATTTCATTTCTCATGAGTTCTTCACAGCCCCTCAGGTACCTCCGAAAGCTTTCCATGAGATAGGTGAACCTTCATATCAGCAGGAGGGTCATCAGACACAGACTGCTAGTGTGCCGGTGTATGTCACCTATCAAAAGGGCACTAGAAGGTTGTTTGTAGCAGCCAAGCAAGTATTATCTCCACCCGGGGTGGAAGGGGTCCCGCTTCCTTCATCAGAAGTACAGGTATAGGAAAAGGGTAAGAGGCCAATACATCATGAGGGGCCTTTCATCCTCATTTAGGATGATGACACTGATTTGGGCCCACAAAGCTCAAAGTTTAGGGAGATCATTCAGGAGCAGAAGGTGGAGATAAATACTTTGTCCCTCAGCCTACAAAGAGCCTAGTGGATAATTAAATACCTTGAGCAAATAAACAAACATCTAGAGGATCAACCAACTATCATGGAGCTACAAAACATACGTGAGAACCGGCAAGCTGCCCAAAGGAGCAAAACCGAGATGACATCACTTGAGCAAGAGATTGAGGCTGATCATGAAAATTGGCTTGAAAGGGTAAATATGCATTTGGAGAAGCTGTTGGAGAAAGCCAAAAAAGAAAATAAAATGTTGAGGCACATGGCTAATCATTATTGGGCAAGAAATCATGTTTGCAAAGCAAGGATCAAAATCTTGAAGGCCAAGTTGAAGAAGGCCTCAAAGCATCGGAAAAGGAATGATAGACTTCAAATCTTGGTTGAGGCTTCCTTGGTCCAGCATAGTACATAATGGAGGACACTCAGCCCAAATTTCAAGAAATTTGTGACACTTTTTGCAAATTTTGAATTTTTGGCCTAAAAACAGACTTTTTAGCTCTATGCGCCGCGCCACTTGGCGCACGCTTTTGATGGGGGACTCCTCTTGGTGAAAAATTTACATTTTTGGATTTGTCATAGAAAATTATGCATGCTTACCTATGGAAAAGATATTTTGATAGGTTTTGGGCTTCCATAAGGGTCAAAAACACCCTAAAAATGACCTTTCTGCCCCTTTTTTGACACATAGGAAGCAGTGTTGGGAGAACTCAGTTTTGGAGGGGCAAATGGAAGCCAAATTCAAAAATTCCAATTGTGTTGGAAAGTAGAAAGGAAGAAATTTCCAACAAGCCCTCTTGGAGAAAATTTGGACACTATTAAGGCCTCCAAAATAATCTCCAAACTGGATCGACGCATAGATAAATCAGGGACGGCGCATTAGAGGATTTTGCTCATTTTTGACTCAGTAACTCTGTTTTTCGCCTAGTTTTTGAAATTTTGACTTTATTAGTTACAAATGTTAAACTCATGTTGTAATTGGATGTAATTTTATGGATATTGATGTAATTTTGTTAAATTTTTACTCATGGAGGTAGAGTCATCCATCAAAAAGTGATTTGCAACTGAATGAATCAGTTTCCTATGTTATAGAGGCAAGCTGTTCCACTGCCTAATTTCTAGTTCTCAGTTAGATCTTATTAAAAAATCTCCTAAACTTGTGAGCTTGACCCCTAGAGGCTGGGGATGAATTATTGTTTGTCTATATCTTGTGGTTTTTCAGTCATTAGCATGGTTGGACTCTTGGGAATGCTTTGAGCATCATTGTACATTCATCTCTGCATTTTTGGTGAAGGAATAGACCAGGGTTTGCAGCACTCCATGGGATTCATGCGGTATTTTGTTTTGATGATGTTTTTCTCTGTGAAAATCTAAGTCTACTGGTGCTTGATGTATACCATTTTCTCTCTATTTCTTCTTAAATTAAACAAACAATGACAAAGGCAGAATTCATTAAAATTTGTAGTGCTCTACCTAGGGTTTGTTTAATTTTCTATGTTTTCAGCTGTTTGGAGAGGATCCCTGAAGGTTTCTTGCCCTCTTCAACTCCTCACCTCTCTCAACTCTCCATTTATTTCAAATTGGAAGTTTCAAATCAATTGCCTATCTTGCCCCATTCAGATCTCTGCAGAACTGAGCCTCATTCCCCAGACCCAAATTTTCCTTTCCTCTTGAGCCAAAAAAATATTCATTAAATTCAAATCAAGACTCTTTTAAATATATACCTAGCCTAAAAAAAGTTTTCATTTCTGTCATCTCAAGCCTCATTTATCATTTTTTACTGAGATTGACAAGGAGAGAGCCCTCTCCCGATCTGGTAGGGCTAGTTACCAGGTTAAGCGTGGTTTGATGTTACCCTAGATTCCGCCTTTCTTAGCCTGATGTAGATTTAGGCTATAACACATACAACAGGACCATTTTTCCCTCGACAAATGTATTTTTTCGAATATTTCGATCATTCCATACCTTATCCTAAGCCTTATGAACCTGCTGATGGAAATTAACAATGAAATTATCTTCATCCAAAGCCACAAGCTGCGCTAAAAGCTCCTCCATGATATCAGGCTCTACCATGTTCATAAATTCTGTGATGCGTAGGCTAGGAAAAATATACTCCATGGGCATAAGACCTCCTTGCCATAGCCCATTCGAAACGGTGTCTTCCTAGTCAACTTCTTGCAGGTGGCTTGATAGGCCCAAAGAAAAGACGGGATGTGCACGTCCTTGTCATTGCAATTGGCGTTATAGACCTTAGTCAGTGCTTGCTCCAAGATTTTATTAAAATCTTCTATCGCTATGTTTTCCTGTGGATGATATGGAGTGCTCTTCGCATTGTGGATCCAAAATTCTTTTGTCAAGGCCTGTATTGTTTCATTAACAAAGTGTGTACCTCTGTCGTTCATTAAGATCTTCAGAAATCCAAACTTGGTCAGAATATGCTCAAAAATGAAGTGTGCAACAGTATCTGCAGTGCAATCCTTCACAGCTTGTGCTTCAACCCATCTGGTTACATAATCAGTGGTAGTTATGATGTAGCGCACACCTGTCTTCTTTCCTGGTGGGTTGATAGGTCCTACGAAGTCGATGGCCCACTTGTCAAATGCGTGCAGTGCCATTCGCGGTTGCAGGGGCATCTCATCTCGCCGTGATGGCCTTCCTATTCATTGGCACATATTGTAGGCTTTTCAATAATCGTGAGAGTCACTATGCAAGGTAGGCCACCATAGTCCAGCTCTCAAGATCTTTTACGCCATGGTATTCCCTGCGTAGTGACCTCCTGCTACACCCTCATGAGCTTCTGCTAATATAGCATGCCTTTCATGCTCCAAAATGTATCTTCACAGCACTTCATCAGCTCCCATATTATAGACATGACCTGTGATGATGATAAAATTTGTTGCACAGGTTACCAACTCTTTCTTCTATTGTACCTAATATTCTGCAGGTGCCATCCCCGTAGTTAGGAACTAAATGATGTCAGAGAAGTGTGCATCAACTACTTTAATGGTGAAAAATTGCACATCAGGAAATCCCTATTCCAGGTTGGTCGGTTCTTCACCGCTTTCGATTCGAGACAAGTGGTCCAGCCCAACATTCAACTTCCCCAGTTTGACAATGATCTCAAAATCATATTCCTGAAACAATAGTAGCCATCGACAGATTCCCCCCCCCCCAAAAAAAAAAAACACAAGCTTATTCACCAGGTACTTAAATGCGGAGTGATATATAAACATTTTGAAGTGCCCTCCTAACATATAATTCTGATACTTCTGTAATGCATAGACCATGGCCAATCCCTCTGGCTCCATAGTGGAGTAGTTGCACTCCACACCAGAGAGTTTCCTACTAGCGAATGCAACATGATGATCAATGTCTCCGTCTCCAGGCTGCATAAGGACTGCTCCCAAGGCAATCCTCGATGCATCTACGTGAACATGGAATACCTTCACCCAATCAGGAAATATGACAATAGGCACAGAGACCATCTTCTCCTTGAGTAGCTCGAAGCTCTTTTAACACTCATCATCCAAAAAAAACGAAACATCCTTCTTAATAAATTTTTCCATAGGTGTTGTGATCAACGCATACCCTTGAATGAACTTCCTGTAGTAGCCTATATGTTTGAGGATCGAATGCAGTTGTTTCTCAGTTGTAGGAACTACCAGGTTTACGGTAACTGCGACTTTGGCAGGATCAACCATCAATCTTTGTCGATAAACTATGTGCCTGAGCAAGATTCTGAAGGGTACGCAGAATATGCACTTCTTGATATTCAGGGAAATCTGGTGCTTCCTACAGGCATTCAACATCATGCGCAGGTTCAAGACATGCTTCTTCACCAAGTCGAGGACAATCCAATCATCAAAATATACCTCCAAAAACTTGTGGATGAACTCTTTGAACACTGCGACCACCACCTATGAAAAGATGGAAGGGGCGTTTTTGAGCCCAAACGACATGACAATATATTGAAATGATCCCCATTCAATAGTGAACGTAGTTTTGCTACGATATTCAGGTGTGATCCTAATTTTATGGTAGCCTGAGAACCCATATGTAAATGAGTATGCTTCCTGTTTTCCCATGCTATCAAGGATTTAATTTGAGAACAGTGTAGGAAAGGGATCATGCACGTAGGCATCATTCAATTTGCGCAAGTCAACACAGATTCATATCTCCCCCTTCATATTTTTCTCCTGAACCACCATCAGACTTACCCAGTCTGACTGTTCAACTGATTCGATGATGCCTGCGATGAGAATTTTATCGATTTCTTCTTTAACCTTTTGCTTATACTTAGGGTTCCGCTGATAAGGATGCTACTTCATAGGGCACACATCTAGTTTTAAAGTGATGCACATGACCCCTAGGTCCCCTGTAATCCCCTTGAGTTCTGAGAACTTTGTTGGGAATATGTCCTGGTATTTCGTGAGTAGTTTTGTCACTTTTCCTACAATATCATCACCCCAGTAGTCCCCAATTTTAACCAACTTAGGTTGCTCTTGTGTTCCAATGTTGACTTCTCATAGCTTTAAAGGCTTAGTAACATCAAAATTTTGTAATGGGGGTCCAACAATTGCGTGCTCTTCCTCTGACTCCGGGATAGAGAAATTTTGTGGATTTTCATCGCACTCTTCTATTGCTAAATTGTGGCAGTTGACAATATCTTGCATCTGCATTTCCCATGTTGGTGCCCCAAGTGCTGCGTAAGGGCGTGATTCATAAAATACTAAGGTATTTATATCTTGCAGAGCTTCGTCAAGTGCCTCTATTCCACTTACTAACCCAAATGTCCCTACAAACTCATCCTTCAATGTTTCCCAGTGGCGGGTGCGCTGATGTAGCTCTGCATATAAATACCATGTGGTCAGAATTGGTCCCAAGGCATGAATAAACAGGTGAACCCATTCTTCTGTAGTCCGGTCGCACCATTTCTCCATCCAAGTGAACAAATGCTCACGTGGGTCCCCTCGGCCAAGGAATGTATTTACGCGCAAGTGAACTAGAGGTTCAAATCACAGGATCAGCATATCCCGACACTCTTCCCAATCCTGGAACACCCCCTTATGAATGTCCCACCACCTCACAGGTGTTGTGCACATGGCTAGATTAAGGGCCCATAGTCTCCGCTCCCGTGGGACTTCAGCTTCAAGTGCTTGCAAAAAATCCTTAATACTACCAGAACCATCAAAGTAGGGAAATTATCTTACCTCTAAGGAGATGCATCAAAATTTCTTTGTGATTCTAAGACATCGCAGCGCAGATAAATCATGTAATCAGTTTTTCCAATTTTCCATCTCCCCATCGGAGTTAGAGAAAAATTCGTTGTCCTTTTCCCAGAAAAGCACACCATCAGTCGTATGATTGATCCAATCTTCATCCCATGCAGTTAACTTATAGATGTGATCCAAATCCTCTTCTTCGCGCATCGGCTCTGTATACCGTTCTCCTTCGGTATGGTCTAATGGTACTATCACCCGTACCTTCATTTTCAAACACCATTCTTCTTTTCTTTAGATTGATGATACCTCCCATATCTATGGCCCAATCCAATCCTAGGAGCGCAGGATAGGGGTATACATATTCTACAATATGAATTACCTAAAAGTCGGCCCGGACCTTAACTCCTGCGATATCTACCACGATCTTTGACAGTCTCCTCAATGGTATGATCTTCTGCTAGTTGGCCATGTGCAACTAGATAGTGGACCATTCCAACTTAGGTTCTCCCATTCGTTGCCGAGTTTTCTTAGGAAATAGATTCACCTCTGATCCCAGGTCCAAAATAACCTGATACATTTCATAGTCACCAATATGTGCTCTTAGCCGCATTCCCCTACCAGTGTGTTTAGTATGCTGGTATAGCTTGTGCACATCCTTAACTTATGGAGGTGGGTTAGGTATCTCTGCGTAACTGTCTATTAATTCTTGCAGATTCTCTATTGACTTCTGGTTGTGCAGCAACTTCATACATGCCTGGAGAAATGGTTTAAATTTTTCATATGTTCTTAGGTTTTCTAGAACTTTTGGCATAGGTGCCTCCTCCTTAGTGAAGTCTTTGAGGGCTATGAAAAATGTTTCCTTTTCCTTCTATAGGTCCAAACCTTCTTGTTTGATAACTAATTTTCAGATAAGAGGTTCAACGGAAACTTTGTCCTCAGCTCCCCTAATAGCCACGCCACTGTGCATTATGACATTAATGCTTGGGCCTTTATCACGTGGTTTAGCCTTAACCCTCTGCACATTCTGCGTATGTGTCTTTTACTTTTCATGCATTTTTGCGATCAGAATTGGATAGTCTTAGATCATGTGATACAGATGTCTAGAATACCTGCAAGATTGTCTTGCAGGGTTCATACAATCCCTCGCAAAGTGCCCTACTTCTCCACAGTTATGGAAGATCAATTGTCCTCTACCCCGACCTGCTCCTCCACCCCTCCCTCCTCCTCTACCCCTGGCTAGGGAGCCTCCTCTACTGAAGGGAGATAGAGGTGACGAAGGGTCAGCCTACATCTGATATAGGTTACCTGGGTCAATCAGTAGGTCATATGTTTGACAATTTTGTTCGTCATGTCCCACAGATGAGAAAAATCAGCACCATTGTTGCTTCAACTCTAGAACATAAGCAGCTAGATGAGGGTAGTGGTTGGTATCATGTAACCCCACTACACGGGAGTAATCGCACCATAAGATTGGACCACTTGGTCCTGTAGCTTCTCTAGGATGTAACGGGTTACGTCCCCCGGCCTGCATATAATCCGTTAATAGATGGCACTGATCCTTGGTGTTCCCCAACACCCTTCATCTTATGCACCATATGTCTAGGCTGGATTCTTTCTCTCGCTCCTTGTGCAGGTTCTGGATTTGGAGTTGCATGGCCTGTAGCTGCCCTTGGATCTGTTGTACTCCAAACTGAGCATCATCTCTTGGCACAACTTCCAACTTCATAGAAATATCCAAGGCATTCTCCTACGAGTCAATGGCTTGCTGACCCATAGGTCCATGCAGGTGAGGTAGTAACATAGCTATGAACCATTCCTTGTGTTGTTTATCATCGTACAAAAATTCCCCCTCTCTAATTACCTTCTTTAGTCGCTGGTTAGCCTCCCATACAGACTCAAAGGGCCCTTGTTTAAAATATTTTAGGTCATTCACTATCTGAGAGTAGGATTTAGGCTTCCGAAACTACTGTTTTAGGGCATCCTTAACCTCTTGAATGGTTTCATTTTCATGTTGATCTACGTATCCCATATACCAGTCCAGGGATTTTCCTTCGAAGGCAAGGGATAGTTGTGCCCTTTTCACTGCATCGTTGGCCACATTCTGCATTGTCCATACTGAATTTGTGACAAGCCAGAACCAATCCATATCTTCATCCCCTATGGCCTTGAAGGTAGGTAGCTTCATTAGCGAGGTCATATCATCTTCTGATGGAAGTGGAGGTATGGGTGAGTTTTTACCCCTATGTTGGCTTGAAGGTGGTGTCGTTGGGGGGCTATGCATAACCAAATCTCTTACTGGACTGTAGACAAATCTATCTCCTTATTGATTAGTTTTGTAGTATTTACCACTTCGTGTTGTGCTTTCACCCAGATCAGAGGTCATTCACTTGGTGTGGCTGCACATAATACCTTTTTTGCACAGAAAATTTTTGATTAATAATGGCAGTGTTTTCAGAAAATTACCTCGGAAACCCTTCAAGAACCTCCACTCTGCCTCAGAATAGGACACAAACTAATCGACTGCGAACTCTGTCAGAAATCCTCCCAACACACTATCCACTCAGTGATCTACCGTATGAGTGATGGTATTATCAATTCTTTCTAACTGCTGGATCAACTCTAGAGTCCACTTCATGACCCGCTCATCCTTCCAACATGTTTGGAAAACGATCCTTGCTAGCCACTTTTGAAGCTCGTTCGCAAATGTTACAAAGAACATTTCGTAAACTTCAGTGAAAATGTACTTATTCTTCCACTTCTCTGCTGTCAAATTCGTGCTGCGTTTCTCTTTTACCGTAAATTCATGAACCTATTTTTCAAACCACTCTTCAATTTCTATCCTCTCAAGTCTCCAATGTTCCCTTTTAATTACCCAATCTCTCTCTCAAAATTCTCCCGGTCTTAGAAACAGAACCATTTATTGGCTCAAGGGGTCCTGACCCAGGTTCGGATGTTAAGGTTTTCCAACAAACCCCTATACTACTGGCCCTTTCAGAGGTCTCACCTGAAGCAGCATGGGAGGGCATTGGGACCAAGTTTCCGCACCTTGAGAGAGAGTAGGTTAGTCAAGCAGATTCGAGTTCACAACCTACTAGGTTCACACAGGTCTATTCATAGGCTTTCATAGTATATGCAATTATTAACCACAACAGAGCTATTTATATCTATTCTATATCTTCGCATCCATGTGCGTAACAACAACTATTGATACATGATATCATAAACGTAACTTATAGCATAAACATATGTATTCGTAGCTAAATAGAAACCATTATAGAACCCTTATACTCGTAGCTGGTACAAATCATAGATATACATATGCATAACACAGATAAATTTTCAGCTAATTAACCATCACAGATGCATTCAATAACCATTACCAATCCAGATACACATAGATACTTCAGTAATACTTCACTTTCATTAATATCAGATCAAATTACAACAAAACACAACCCGCTCACACAGCCTAGTGAGGTTTGCACACAACAAGACTAAGGATCACTATGCACACAACCAGCAGGAGTCCTTACCCAAATAACCCAAAATAGATCTAACAATTCCCACTTAGCATTATACTTAATTCTCTTCTACCGCTAGACTCAAAATGTTCATCTACTTATAACGACTTTGTTGAACCCTTAGTTAAACTGAGAGGGGGGGGGGTGAATCAGTTTAACACATTCATGGACTTTTAAAACTTTTTCATTAAAACTTATTTACACTTTCATTTCATGTTCAACTTAATATGTGAGTAGTCTTAGAATGTGAGCAGCAAGTATTAATATAATGCAATAGTAGATTTAATATGAGAGCGGAAAATATTAATCAGATGAGATAAACCACATCAACACATAAACATCATGCACAGAGACACCAGATATAAGTGGAAACCCATAAAGGGAGAAAACCACATCTTATTATTGTTGTGATGCAAAGGCAAGCTCCAACTCCCTCTCACCACTGATTTTCTGTAGGCACCAACCTATAGGAGGCTCCTACCTCGATTATGCAAGCTACAACTTGCAAGGAAGCTCCAACTCCCATCAATTTTCTACAGGCACCAACCTACAAGAGGCTGCAACCTCAGTCAGCTACAACTGACATTTTATCAAGCTACAACTTGATGTGGAAGCACCAACTCCCATCTATTTTCTATAGGCACCAACCTACAGGAGGCTCCTACTTCAGTCAGCTACAACTGACATCTATCAAGCTACAACTTGATAGGGAAGCTCCAACTTCCTTACTCTTTCAAAGCGAAACACCTGTTGATTTACCTTGGATATCAGCTCTGTTCTGTTCCATCTGCTTTGCTGTTCATCTATTCTCATATCTACCCTGTATCATCTCTGCATCTTCTCAGATTCTCTATCAGCTTCTCCTTCTTCTCTGCCTCACTGCTTCATTTCTGCATTCTCCTCACTCACTATCTTTAACCTCTTGCAGCTTTCTTATTTTCTTCAACTATCTTCAATTCAGCTGCACACTCTCTTCTTCTCTCACTCTCTTTTGTCAGTCTTCTCCCTTTGGATATTACCTTGTTTTATACAAAATAGTTTCATGGCTGTTTGTATTCTACTGGGAATCCGAAATGGACAACCATGTCTCTTTGCCTTCTTTCTTCTCATCTCTTTTATCCGCTTATTCTGAAAATATAACTGTAGGTACCAATTTATCATTATAGTGGGATATTTGTTCTCTTCCAGAGACTTGCCAATGCATCACAACAATATAAATCAATTAAAATATTACATTTAATTACAATGAGAGTTCCAGCTCACTCATATACCCTTTTGGATCGCTGTGCATTTGTCTTTTCTTTGACTGTGTTTGTCCCTTTCTCTCCTCTGTATGCCTTTCTGTTTATGGCTGCTGCGTAACTCCTGTATTTATGTAACTTCACTTTTTAAATCATGCGACTCTATAACAATGCCTTTTATATATATAAGCAACTGTTGACTTTAAATCTGGGCAACGTCCAACCCTTTTCACAGCAAGTGTCTTGTTGATGTGGTGAGTTCCGCAAGCGGAACATACATACACCACAATCGTTTTATATTACAAATCACCCTCCACCTTAAGCCGAGGCCTGTGGGTTCACAGACCACGCGGCATCTTTTAATACAATCGCAACAACGCGTTATATATATATACCAGCGCCTTTATATATATATATATATATATATATATATATATATATATATATATATAACATAATTTCAACTCTCAGCATAGTTATACAACGTTTTAACAAACAAACTGCCATGTCCACTTTAACACTGAAGAATCATGTTTAATACATAACTAATGCCCTTTCGGGCCCACTTGCCACGCTTTCCGATGCTATATTCTACTCCTCCAGTGATTTCTGATTGTGATTGATTGCAATCGCAAGCTGCCTTACTCCGATGCGATTGATCACTGTTCACTGTTCTTTGCCAATGCGATTGGAACTCAAATACTTATTAATAATAGTTTATAAGCCCATCGAGTCCGGGCTTCAATCACAATCATAAGTCTTTTAATATATGTTCCGACGGTCTATTTTTTCGATGCGATTGACCACTGTTCACTGCATTTTACCAATGCAATTGGAACTGGACTTCAAACACTTGTTAAACATGATTTATAGACCCATCGGGTCTAGAGCTTAATCACAATCGCAATTCTTTGGTTGCATGTTTCGACACATATCCATTATGTTTTATAAACCCATCGGGTCCGGAGCTTAATCACAATCACAATTCTTTGGTTGCATGTTTCGCTGCCCTTATAATCTCCGATGCGATTGGGAAGGGTCCCACCTTATATTACTTCGTTTCTTTGTATCTCGCGCTACTTTGATTCTTGATCATAAAGCACTCCATATAAATTAATATATAAACTTTGGACCTTTGTGGAATATGTAATGCGCTGCATATATATGTATTGTGCTACATATATATATATATATATGCTTTTATGTTCCAGCTTTAGAGTATCCTCCAGCAGGGTAGGCGATTCTCGGAATTTAATTTTATATATATATAAAACGTTCAGCTGGGTAATGATTCCCAGAATAATGTTTATATATATATATATATATACTTGGCTGCTCCATCCTTTAGTGTATCTTCCAGTGGGGGAGGTGATTCTCGGAATTTATTGCTCTGCCTCTGCCTCTGCCTCTGATAACCTGCTGTGATAACGGCTCTACCTCTACCTCTGCCTCTGATATAATGTCTCTTTTGCTTCCTTCGTTCGCTTCTTTGCTGCCTCTGCTACTTCTTTGTATCTTCCTTTCTTCTATATCTTCTGCCTTAGTTTCTTTGTGCTCCTTTCTCTGTTGCGTATATAGAATCCACTCCACTTGTTATACTTGTAGCAAATCCCATGAGGCTCTGATCTTCTACGCCTTCAATTCAAAATTTCTTTTCCTCAACTTCAAACTCCACTACGTTACCAGAGTTCTGTTCCTCATCTTGATTTAATTCTGCAGAATGAATTGTGATGTATTCTTCCCAACAGTGCTTCACAGTCTTCCCACTTGAATAATTGTTCCTCATTACTCTGTCTCTCCAGTTCTGCTATTAAATGGCCCTCTTCTACTTTCCTCACTACTTTGCAACACCTTATCTGACTCCTTTTGCCTTTGTTTCTTCTATGCTCTACTTGTCTCTCTCTGCTGCCTCTGCTTCTTGTATGCTTTTTTTTGCCTTGTTGTTTCAGGTTTTCCTCCTTTGCCATCTCCTTTGCCATCAATAACAACATTTCCAACAGACTTAGCCTATGCTTTCCTGTGGTCCGAAAACTATGGTTTGTGGACTCTACGTCTACCCTTGACCTAGTACAATGCGTTCGGGGCTTTGACCCACCCCAAAACCCTTGCATTAGACTAATTAATACCAAAAATATACAAAATTGTACAAAATTCATAGCTTTAGGGGACCCTGTTCCAACAGAGGGGTCAAGTATGGAGTTGAGGGAGGCTACCTCACCTAGAGTACTAGGAGGAGGAGTTTCCTGCTAGGAATGAAGTCGTAAGAGGGGTCATGAATATTTACAAATTTCCTGTGCGCATTATCATTATGAAAACGTGTAGGGAGTGCTCCCCTTACATTGCCTCGATGAGGCTTCTGGCGTTGGCAAGGAGGCATGGTGCAATAGTTGAGAGAGGTAGCGAGATGAAGGTGGAGAGGGTGGGAAAATATTGAAGGAGGAGTCAAGATGGTGAGGTAAAGGTGCAGAGTGCAGGCACTGCGTAAAAAGACAGAGCTCGATGGAGGGGATGAGAGAAGGCTTAAATGCTGGAGCATCGGGTGATGAACCCGAGTTGAGGCAGTGGATGGAATTAACTGCCTCAGGTGATGACGAGGAGGCTCAATACTAGCTAAAGGACAGCCAGTAAATTCCTTTAAGGTGGCATTAGCTTGCTGACTGGTGCGACGAGGAGGTCAAAACCAAGCATGGCGTCGTCTCTTCGAGCTATGTTGCATCATCTTCATCTGTGGGAGGTTGCGTCGCGCGAGGCTTGAAAAATAGAGGGATCGACACAAATTTTACCTGGATTTGGGACATGGTTGTCATTATTATTACTATAATTTTGTACAATTGTTGGGCTAGTATCTTAAACTTGGAGCATGATCAGGTAATTGTTCATTATTTAACCTATTTCCATTATTTCGATAAGATTTTCATCAAAATAATTATTGATGATGGTGCTTCTATTTTTTTATGAAGGCATATGAAATCATGATCAAAGATACACATGCATGAGAAATTAATTGCACCAAGTTTTGTTCCTGCACCATCACTCCTACACTAGCATTCTTGCACCGATTTGGGGTTTCGACATCTCAACACACTTGCGGGGAAAAATAAATATGGTTATTGTATAAAATGATGTTATAACACTTTTCCATGAGTTTTATTGCACCCATTTCACATGTGTGGGTATCTATAAACAAATCAGCAAATCTGCTCAAAATTCGCACAATTTCAAACTGCCAACTTTGACCTTGATTTGTGTGCAACTGGAGGCGAATCTAAAAAATATGAGAAAATGGTTTTTTACTAGTATAAAAAATTATCTGGAACCTAAAACATTTCCCAAGGTTCACATTAATCTAAAATTTACACACAGGTCCTTGAAGCAATTTTATAAAAACAAACCGTTTTTCCAGAATTCTAGGATCTTGGCATAGATTTAAAACTGCCAAGTTTGAAATTGATTTGGGTGCATCTGGAGGTGAATCTCAAGCATATGATAATTTTTTTTTTTTACTAGTGTAATAAATTATCAAAAAACTGAACCATTTCCGAATATTTTCATTAATCTAAAAGTTACACGCGGGGTGCACGCGGGTCTTTGAAGCAGTTTTATAAAAAAAGACTATTTTTCCAGAATTCCAGGATCTTTCCCATATTTTCCAAAAAATAAAAAATCCATATCAGATATGCATTTTCTTAATGGGAAAATGGTTGTACTGGTCTCCTATTAATGGGAAGTAGTTGAGATTCACTTCCTCATCTTGTTTGTAATGGATTGGTGCTATAGGGTAAACTGCTTGGGTGGTTGGTTTTCGTATATCCCTCTCAGGGCTTTCCGGTGCTCGAGGCAGACAGTAAGATTAGCTACGTTGTTCAAAAAGATGGCATGAGTATGTTCATATTAGCTTTGAAATAACTTGAAGGAATACAATAGATAATTACCTCTTTGACGGTCTGGGAATCCCTTGGAGAGTGCTGTGCAGCAAAGTAAGAATCCTTCTTCGCCGGCTCCAAATCTGAGACCTGCAATCAGTCAAAGCACCCGTGTAATTTCTAATATAACAAGTATCCTATCAATTAAATCAATATACTACAAACATCTAGATTATACACATCTGAGCCATTCATATCATACTAAGTGAATATTGAAACAACAATAATAACATTAAGCATTGAATGGACAAAATGAACACAGTTCTATTGATTTTGAAAGAAGGAGGATTACAACCATCGGTTGTACCAAGCCCTCCTCAGTCTCCCAATCTCTCTTCTCTCTCTAGTGAAGAAGTCCAAGTCAACAAACTCCCTAGGAGCCTCTTTGACTCTTGGCCTTCGCAATGTCACACTATTCTCTATTCCACAAGTATACAAGAACCTTGAACAATCCTTCGACCTTTGAACAATCCTTCGACCTTCAATTAAGAGCCTTCAGCCCCTTCTTATAGGAGAGGGAGAAGGCCATTGTTGCCCTTCTCTTTCCACTAGTTTGGAATGGAAAAGGCTTAGATGTTTCCTTGATCTCCATGCTTTTGCCTCTCTTGGAGTTCAGTCTTCCATGGCAATGACCAATAATGAACTGGTGCTTCTGCAGTTTCCTTTGTGCACTGACTCCTTTGTGAGGGAAAGTCGGAGATTCAAATCTTTCTCCGCGCTCTTTTCCCAATTCAAACTTAAAACACGGGTAACGCGTCCTTCCAGTGTAAACAGAGCGTTTCCCTAGCCACTAACGCGGCCAATGTATTGCTTGCCTACGTTATAACGCTCTTGTTCTATTCTATATATGCGTTACCCTGGCAGAAATAGGTTTAATTTAGGTCTTTGTACTTCATCCATATTTGTCTTCCTCTCTGAGCTGATGAGGAGGTATTTTGACCTGTAACAGATTCCCCCTAAAGTGTGAGGTCAGAGACGAAGACGATGGCCGAAATACTTTATAATTTGTAGAGAGAGAGAGATTGAAAGACTGAGGAAAACCTGAAACAACAACATATGTTAGAAAATATAGTATTTGCCTAGAGTCGGGCATGTCCCATGCTCAGTAGCTTTAAACAACATGATTTCTCTAGAATAGAGATATGAAGAATCTGTCCACCAATAGGCACAATGTGGAAGTGTCTGTCATAACAGGATCAAGCTGAAGAAGCTGTCTCCATAAACAATATCGCAGCTTGGGGAAGGGAACACAACTTGAATGGTGTAGCCTTTTGCCCCAAGGTCTTGACCGCCGATTCACTTAAACTGCATATTTCTCAACATGTGAATGAGGGAGTTGTCGTCGAACATGTGAGAAATCGTCTGATTACCAGTTAATAATGAAAACTGTTAACAGACGCGAAGGTGGCCACCGATAATGATGATGGTCCCTAAGATGCCCAGTACAATCTAGTGAGTGTGAATAAAAGGAGTTGAAGTCGAACACTCGTAGAATCATTCAACCAAGAGCCAATGATGAAGACCCTTGATCAAACACAAGACCACCTGCCACTGATGTCTGCAAGTATCTGGGTACTGATGGGTTTCTGGATCAACTTCCTAGATAAGGTGTTGAAGTCGATAGGAAGTGATCTGTTGAAAGGTAGGCACTGAGGCATCCTACATCAGTTAACACGAAACGGAAACCAACTGATTTTGTTTATGATTTGAGATAAGGAAGAGTAAATGGGAACGTCAGACGACAAATAATTTTCGGCATAATGAACGGTTTGGTTGATAACAGGAGCAGTAGATAGCGAGATCTGCTTGAACAATAGAAGGCACTCTAGCAGGGTACTAGGCAGCTGAAGCGTGTTGAACACCAAAGAGTGTGTTAGGATTTTACCAGTGCAGGGACACTAGGAAATGAAGGCTAATACTCATATATGGTAGGGTTCGGCTAACTGCGAAAGAGTTTTCTGGGAAGTGCCATGTTCAAGAATTTTGCTGCCAAATCGACCTTTTTTGAAAATGTAACAGAGGTAGTATCCATTTTGTCCAAATTTTTCCCCGTCTGATTAAGTTTAACAAGTCCAGACGAGTAAACTCGGTGAATTTTTCATGTTTAGAGAGTCTGAAAAATGTCAGGAAAGACAACTCTGTGCCCCATATGATTAGATTTAACGAGTCCAGATGAGCAAACTCGGTGAATTTTTCATGTTTAGAGAGTCTGAAAAATGTCATAAAAGACAACTCCATGTCCTATCTGATTAGGTTTAACGAGTCCAGACGAGAAAACTCGGTGAATTTTTCATGTTTAGAGAGTCTGAAAAATGTCGTAAAAGACGACTCCATTGGGGTACCTTTGTCATGTCTTGATAACCGGGCACGGCAAAGGGGTAATAGTAAGCCCGAAACAGTTCATTTTCCATAAGTTAGTCCATGGAATCCGGAAAAGTGAGAAATCTATGTTTAATGGACGTCTACCTCATTTTGTTATGAGTACGAGGAGATGAAGTAAACTCAATATTCTTTGTGAAATTTTAACGAGTCCAACAAATAAAACTCGGTACCTCCGTGAAATTTTAACGAGTCACGCGGAGAAAACTCGATTTACTTTTTCTGTTTAAAGAGCTTTGAAAAAGAGGAAAAGAATGGCTCCTTGTTCTCTGTCTCAATAGTTTAACGAGTCTGACAAAGGTGACTCGGGATTTTTTCGGTTTTATGAGCGAGAAAAAGATGCCTAAAAAGAATGCTCAGTACTTCTCCATAGTTTTAATGAGTCTGAAGAAGAAAACTCTAGGTTTTTCGGATTAACGAGCAAGAAAAGACCAAAAAAGAACGCTCGATGCCGACTTCGTATAAGTTTAACGAGCCCGAAGAAGAGAACTCGAGGTTTTTCGGATTAACGAGCAAGAAAAGACCAAAAAAGAATGCTCGATAAAACATGAGTATGTCTGCACATAAATCTTGATCCCTTATTAGAATCATCAGTACCAAATCTCGAGAGTTGCGACATGTGTACAGCGAGGAATCACGACTTTGCTGACTGACTAAAGAGAGTCGTGCCCCAGAATTTGCTATAAGAAGGTCAGAAGACATTCATTTTCACTGTTTTGAGTGCTGTGAAGAAGCTCTGGAGTGGAAAAGAGGTGGAAATTTCAGCTGACGATTACGGTCAATCTGGGCAACAGTCTTCTATTCCGCGAGATCCAGGTAAGAGCTAGAACCTCCTGTTATCATTTAATTGCCAATTTTTTAGTTTTTGCTGGTTCGAAATTAGGAAATTTTGAGGCCCTAGAAAAATATTTGCGCCTAACGCGGGTCAAGAGTACAACAGTCGCATTAAACGCACAACCCATGAGGGAAGTACATGTTAGAACGCTCTGTTTTGTACTAGTTCTCGCGTTAGGCGCAACATGCTTTCTAACAATTCAAGTTTTCCATTTTTGAAGTGGTCCAGGCAAATTTTAATCGGTTGGAAATGTTGCATTTGTAGGTGTTCAGCTGTTAATCATGAGTATCTGGCGAGAGAGAGAGCATGAGCGGGAAGAACGAGAGATGGTGACGGATGCGGCAAGTTTAATGGCTCTCCGGAGGTGCGGATTGCTTAAGTATGCCCGTTTAGAACTGATGAGGGGTCAAGAGGACCTCCTGAGGTGGCTGATCCAGCAGTGGGACGAATGGCATCATGTCTTTCGGATTGGTGGCAACGAGCTCGCCATCGAAAAAGATGATGTTTACTTTTTTTACCGGCTTGTCATGTCGTGGGCCGAGGCCCAATTTGACGGGGTCCAGAGCTGACCCTCGTTCCACTACTGATTTGATCCATGCGCACTGCATACGTGGCACCCAGGCTGTGAGTAACCGGATACCTATTGCACAGGTGACTTTGAGACCCTTGCGGTCTATTCTATGGATGATTGTTCGCTTGGAAGGTGCCAAGAGTCAGCATGTGGCGACCAAGGCTCAGATGCTCCTAGCCTTGGATTGTATGCAGCCTCAGGTTTTCGATTGGTGTGACGGTGTGGTCCGTCGGGTCCGAGCAGAGCTTACTGCATGCAAGACCCGTACTCAAAGAGAGTTTGGGTACGGAACACTGATTGTTTCTTTCATACTGGAGCAGATACCACTGATGAGGCCCAGGATCCCTACAGCGCCATTGGGTCCACGCGAGCCGAGGCAGGCTCGGTGGGCCACTTTGCTTCCATGGACTGGAGAGGGTCCCGTCCGTCACTGTTTTGATGAGGGATTTTTTGATTGGCTGGACTCTCAGATTATCATGATTGAGGATTATCCCTATGCGGGGATGAACTTCACAGGCGATCCCGAGTTAGTCTTGCCCCCTGGCACCCAGTGGGGGCCCGATGGTAAGAAAAAATGATCAGTGCTTTTCAAAGAAGTTTTTTGTTTTTTAGCTTTTGAATGTTTATGTAAAAAAAAATTTGTTTTAGAAAGGGGTGAAAATTTATTTTTGACATGAAACTTTTGCTTGCTTGACACAGATGTGGCACCTATCCATCCAGCTAGGGCCCCTCGCTATGCACGGCGTGGTTTGCAGCTACCCGGGGCTGGTGCACCTGTAGAGGATGCGGAAGCCAGTGACGATGATGATACCCAAATTTTACATGAACTCTCCAGGAATTTGGAGGGTCTGAGTATGGGTATACCGCCGCTTCCTATGCGGGAGGTTCCAGTTCGTCTGCAGCGGCATACTGTGGGTGTGCCGGAGAGATACCTGGTTCCTCTGAGGAGGATAGCTAGAGCAGTTGTATGCTATTATGAGCATCAGGCTTAGCTGGTGGAGTAGATGTATTAGTGTCAGAGCATGGCTTAGTGTAGCCAAATTTTGTAAAACACCCCAAGTTTTGGGAGATTTTTTTCTTTTTGATGTTTTCTGTGTACTAGACATGACATATGTATATATATATATATTTTTGGTGATTTTGTGTTTTTTAAATTTTTATGCATTTTTTGATGGGATAAAAATATACGTACTCATGAGTAAATCTTTTACAATAAATGTGACAAATGCCAATCTAACACATAATTTGCCAAAGAATCGGCTAATGCATTAAATTCTCTAGGAACGTGTTCAAATGTGATTGTTTGAAATTGACGTTCTAAAAGTCGCACTCGTAAAAAATAACGTAACAACATAGGGTGGCGGACACGGTAATGATTGTTTAACTGCATAATGATGAGTTGGGAATCTAACCTGACCACTGAATTGGAGATGTCACGAGATGCCGCTTCCGTGAGGAGTTGGATCACTGACATGTACTCAGCAACATTGTTGGTGGTGTTACCCAGGAAGATCCCCCCAGAACCAAGAAGGTTCGACTCGGGAGTATAGAGAACCCAAGCAGCTGAAGCAATGTGTCTAGTGTGATGACTAGCCCCGTTTGCATACCCGACGTATGATAACGAATGTGATGACATCTGTGCGAAAGAAAAAGATTACATGAGAAAAAACACCTTAAACCAAAAAAATAATCCAGAAGCATCAAAATAAAAATAGGCAAAACTTATATACATAAAATTACAAAGCATATGCCTAGTGCGAAACTAGGCAAAATACTTCTTTAGATAGAGCCCGTTGCGGGGCTCCTCGAGTGGAATTCCATTACAGTCCTGTAGTTCGTAAGCTCCTTTTGAGAGGGCTTTAGTAACGATGTAAGGACCGAGCCACAATGTTTGGAGTGTTCCTGCCCCCAAGAGGTCGTGTTTTTTATCATAAAGTAGAACAAGATCGCCCTCTTGGAAAGAACGAGGCTTGACAGATTTGTCGTATTGAGCTTTAACTCGGCGCTGGTGAGCTTCGAGTGCTAAGGTAGCATCTCGATGAGTTTCATCCAAATGATCGAGCGAGAGCAAGCGCTCTTCTGTGGCGGTGGTGCCAGGCAGGAGTTCAATGGCAAGTTTGAGTGATGGGATTTCGCACTCGATTGGAAGTACTACTTCCAGGCCGAAAGCAAGTTGGAAAGGTGTGATATTTGAAAAGCAATACGAATATTTTCCATGATACCTGTCTTGACCGAGATATCGATGAGCAGTGTCTTGGAAAGATTACCCATGTTCCCTTCCGAATCGATAGTGTGGACAGTCGTATAAGAGGAGGGAACGATCTCAGGTTGGTCAAAAGACGGGATTTCAGTTTTTATCGCCTCCGAATCAATCGTCGAAGTGCGATGGTGGAACTCTCCCCAAGGTCGTTCTTCTAATGACATGATCTCTCGAATAGCTTCATCTATAGGCCAGACTTCATTGAGGAGATCCTTAGAGAGAGCTGTTATGGGGGAGAGGGTTGTACCTGTGGTCGAAACCATATCAGTGGAGGGTTCAGATGCGGTTTGGATGGCTTGGTAAGCCAACTCAACCGGCGAAAGTGGCATCTGATCTCCATGGGAATCAATATCTGAAGGTGTCGGGATGATCAATGGGTCGATAGAGCCATCCGAAGAGGTGGATATCATTGTGACCGTGTTTGGGATCTGCGGCGGCGGTAGAGGAAAACAACCCAGTAGGGAAGATGCCTTCAGAAGACCGGTACTGATATGACGTAAGAGTCAGGGACACCTCCTATTAGGGGTATAGAGCTACTTGGTAAAGTGGAATAATTAGGGGTGCAGAAGGATAGCTGGTCTACCGTGACTATTTTCCCATCCAATGGAAATAGGATGAGTCGGAAGACCGAAGACACGATGGAGGTCATAGCATAAGACCAGCTGCGACCGAGCAATAGATTATAGTCGAGATGACGCTCTATGACTTCAACGTCCACGTTTACCGTTTTCCCACTCAGGGTGATGGGAAAGCTAGCAAGGTATCCTTTTGGTAGGAAAGTGTGGCCATCGAAAGCTTTTAGGGAATTCGATGGCGGGGTTAGAGTAGGAGAACCTAAATTCAGCCAGCAAGCTTGTGACATAATGCAGGTCGAAGCACCTTCGTCTATGACAGTACGATGGATGGGTCTCCCTTTCGACACAACCTGCACCTGGAATGCGATTTGATGCGAGAGGCGAGGTTTAGCCTTTTCCATATCAAAGACTTCTAGCATGGAATCCTGGGGATCTATTCCACCAATGGCCGAAAGCAAGGCTTTCCTTTGTGCTGGACAGGTTTGTAATACTTCAAGTGCAAACATAGCTGACGGTGCCTGCGCCAAATCTTCTACAATATTGTAGTTTTGGGCTGCACTTGCAGAGGTATTATGAGTCGTGCGTCGAAGTGTCCCTTTGGGGGGACGAATTACAGGTTCAACAGTAGGCCTTTCGATATGTAAATCGTTGGGCGGCGGCGGATTGGAACTAGTTCCCGGTTCCTGAGCATCTATGGTAGGAGTTCCATAAAGCTTGGCGCGAGTTTGAAGGTCAATAATCTTGATGCCATAAATGGCAGATGGTCCTTCGCCGGAAGGATACGAACCACCATTGCCCCGTTGATGGGGTTGTGGCGGGTTGTCAACCATATGTTGATGTTGCTATTGTTGATTGGGGAAGGGATTGTGAAGAACGGCAGGGGTTCTCCCAGAATCCTTGTTAGCAATAAAATCGGTGCATTCCTGCAACCGAGGACATTTGTATGTCAAGTGGTCCTCCGCACAGATTTTACAAGGAAATTTCATGGGTTTATCCTTTCCTTTGTCGTTTCTAGCAGCATTTTTCTGATTAGCGTTATTCTGATTATCAGACTGCTCTTCCGAATAAGATGTTTTCTTCTTATTCTTCCTATTTTTTCCGCTAGGTTTTTGTGAGGTTTGCACTGAATTTACCTCAGCGGAAGGGAGAGGAGTCGTTTGGTGGGGGGCGGTGGCAGCCGAGGATGGCTAGGAGGTTTTCCCCCGAGACTGATTGGTGGCTACACCAGAGATCGTGCCAACGAGACCATCGGCATGAGCTCCGGTTTTCTGAGTAGCCGGAGGATTTGGGTTACCAGGGGCATGGGGGAGCAGATCGTAAAGCGTGCCGGATTGTGAATAGATTAAATCTAAGTGTTGGGCACGATGAATACATTGATCTTCTGTCACTGCACCAGAAAGGCCAATGTCTTTAGAGATGTGGGGTAAAAGAGACTTGCAAAACCAATTGGCCAAGAGATGGTCCGGTATTGGCGCTTTGACTAGCCTCCTCCTACGTCTCCATTCATGAATATGGTCGGAGATGTGGGTGGCGGTGTCTTGGCGCAGCGATGTTAACAATTCTGTTCTGGTTTCCACTCTAATTGGTAGTTGGAAGTTCTTTAAGAACTCCGTCGCTAAAGCGCCAAACGTATTGATGGCGGCATGTGGTACTTCAATGTACCACTTGGCGGCATTGCCTGTAAGGGTGCGGGAAAACAGTCAGAGTCAGACACTATCATCTACCATGGAATTGGATATGGACCATAAATGGAAGGTAGTGATGTGTGCGGCCGGGTCATCCCCATGCTTCCCGTCGAACTTTGGGATATCGGAAGGAATATTATGCGGTATTGGAGGCCAAAGCGAGTTATGGTTGATGGGGTCGTTCGTCAGCTTATGGATGTCGGGTATGTCCAAAGCTGCCAAGAATGGAAATTGTGGACTTGCCCCCGAGTCTAACCAAGGCAGTATGGGCTGATTATTTGGACCATAGGGTCCCCCCATCCATGTGTTACCAGAAGGGTAAGTGGGACTTTGATAAAAACCTCCCATAGGTGGAGGAGTAGGAACATACCGTTGCTGTCCATAGGGCATAGTGTATTGAGGGGAAAATGGTTGGTTGCCCCCAGCGTAAAAGTGCCCTCCCACTCCAGATGGAGGTTGGGGTTGGTTAGTCCAAATGGATGCAATAGAATTTCCCAGAGGTATACTAGTATTTTCATAATTTGGAAACGGTATAGATCCTACACCTATGTTTGAACCACTTAAGGGGATAGTATTTACAATGGGTTGTCCCATTTGTACTAAGGATTGCATAGGAAGAGAAATATTCCTTGCTACCTGCGTACTGATAACATTGCCCCCTGGTATAGTGGCCAGGGGGTTTGAACTCAACAGAGGGTTCCAATCGAAAGGGTTGCTAAAGGGCACCGAAGTAGTCGTGCTCATGGGAGGAGCTACCGTGGTCCCCAACGTGGTCACGGTAGGAGTAGATGCCGAAGGGTTCAGTAAACTACTAACAATTGTGTTGACCATAGGGTTGGGGGTAGGCATATGTTGACTACTGGGGTTACCCAGTAATGGCATGGAACTGACCACTGGCGGGGAGGATGGTGGCGAACCAAGGATGGTTGCCATTGGCATCGTCCCTGTGGATGCCGGTGGTGAAATAGATGTTGGTGTGGCCGCAGACATATCTGGGCGTGGTGGAATCTGGACTATCATAGGTCCTAACGGATCAGTGAGCGGAGGATTGTAGTTAGGTACAATGCCTTCAGTGAAAGGGTCCTCCAGGAATTCCGGCTGATAAGGGTCTATGTGATAATCCAGATTAGTCAGAGGAGACTGCTCTTCCGTAGAAGGCCCGGGTTCACCAAGGTTCAATCTTTCCTCTAGGGTGAGAGGAGGTAGACCTTGCTGTCATCGAGATAGATGGCGTGGGTTAGGGGACGCCACGGTGACCGGTTTAATTTTAACGAATTTTAAAATGTGATGTATTATGAAGTCTCAAATGACAGTATCCACACAACTACTGAAAAGAAAAGACTCTCTAAAATCAATCAGCAAGCAGCCAGAATAGGGTGCCCTGTCTGAGTACTACTGTTCACTGGTGATGAAATCCAGTATCACAATAGCATACAGAGAGGGTTGGTCAAAAGTACAGTTACAGTCACTCTATAGCTTCACCCGAACCTCAGACGATAGGTGTAAGCACTCTCGTGAAGATGAGTACCCTCCTAAAGACCGAAGACAGAGTGGGTCCGTTTCTTTCAGGTACCAGGATAGCCCGTCCCAGTCACCTTGTGTAAGTCCCTAAAAGTATGGCCACTAAGGATACCTCAAATCACAGACATCATCAGGGGGGTCCACGGTCAAGGACAGTGTGCTATATGGGCAGAATACCTAGATCCCCGATCTAGTTTTGACATCCCCGAAGGGAACCCCAATATATAACACACCCACAGGATGTAGTTGAAGGCGGGCTACCTTCTAGTGTACCCAAGTGTTGTCTCGCGCTGAGCTCCGGTAAAGGAACGGTCCCAATAATGTGAGTGCAGCAGGATTTCACTCGTTAATGACTCTAGTTTTCAAGTTTTGAGATCTTGGGTAGTTTTCTCACTTTCTTAACCCAAGATCCTAGCCTGAACTACTGTTTGTGTGAGCTCAAAAAAGAGTTACTAGATTGATTTTATTATCACTTTGTTTTTAGTGTACTTTGTTATTAGTCTTGCGGAGGGGGAATGGACGTATGAAGTATAGTGAGACTCTGACTCAATAAACCATGCAAAACATGCTCTAAATATTAACTTCAATGAAGAGTGTTTCTACAAGGAGAGGTTTATTTATCAATCATCCATGCACCAACATGTAAATAACACAGCTCAACTTTCAAGATTCAGACTTCTATCTACCTCTTTTAACAGTCTGTGAACTAAACTTTCAGAATAAACTCAACTAAATGCAAAAAAAAAAAAAGTTCTCTTTTACAAAGTAAATGTTTTGCACACTAACTAAATAAGAGAAACAAATAATCAATGCCAGCTTAAGCAGAAAAGCATAGGGATTCAGTCTATGAAAGGTACTGGTGGCCAAAAAACTCTACAGCTAAAACACAGTCACAGTAGTGAACAGCAGGGTTTTTGGCTGAGTAACGCTCTGTCTGTGAGAAAATACAGCGTTATAATGCACTGTATTTAAGCCTAGACCGCGTTATAATGCACTGGATGAACTGCATAGGTCGCGTTAACCAGGGAAAAGCTCTTCAGTTGGCCAGACAGGAACAGGATTGAACTCTGCAAGCGTTTGGTAGGTCTACTAGGCATCAAAAAATGGTCGGAAGGATACTGAACAGAGGAGGGAAGAAACGAAAGGGAAAAATAGTCCGGAAATTATGGGGAAACTCCCCAGTGGAGTCGCCAATTCTGCTATAGGGTAAACTGCTTGGGTGGTTGGTTTTCGTATATCCCTCTCAGGGCTTTCCGGTGCCCGAGGCAGACAGTAAGATTAGCTATGCTGTTCACAAAGATGGCATGAGTATGTTCATATTAGCTTTGAAATAACTTGAAGGAATACAATAGAGAATTACCTCTTTGACGGTCTTGGAATCCCTTGGAGAGCGTTGTGCAGCAAAGTAAGAGTCCTTCTTCGCCGGCTCCAAATCTGAGACCTGCAATCAGTCAAAGCACCCGTGTAATTTCTAATATAACAAGTATCCTATCAATTAAATCAATATACTACAAACATCTAGATTATACACATATGAGACATTCATATCATACTAAGTGAATATTGAAACAACAATAATAACATTAAGCATTGAATGGACAAAAAAAACACAGTTCTATTGATTTTGAAAGAAGGAGGATTACAACCATCAGTTGTACCAAGCCCTCCTCAGTCTCCCAATCTCTCCTCTCTCTCTAGTGAAGAAGTCCAAGCCAACAAGCTCTCTAGGAGCCTCTTTGACTCTTGGCCTTCACAATGTCACACTATTCTCTATTCCACAAGTATACAAGAACCTTGAGCAATCCTTCGACCTTCAATTAAGAGCCTTCAGCTCCTTCTTATAAGAGAGGGAGAAGGCCATTGTTGCCCTTCTCTTTCCACTAGTTTGGAATGGAAAAGGCTTAGATGTTTCCTTGATATCCATGCTTTTGCCTCTCTTGGAGTTCAGTCTTCCATGGCAATGACCAATAATGAACTGGTGCTTCTGCAGTTTCCTTTGTGAACTGACTCCTTTGTGAGGGAAAGTCGGAGATTCAAATCTTTCTTCGCGCTCTTTTCCCAATTCAAACTTAAAACACGGGTAACGCATCCCTCCAGTGTAAACAGAGCGTTGCCCTAGCCACTAACGCGGCCAATGTATTGCTTGCCTGCGTTATAATGCTCTTGTTCTGTTCTATATATGTGTTACTCTGTTAGAAATAGGTTTAATTTAGGTCTTTGTACTTCTTCCATATTTGTCTTCCCCTCTGAGCTGATGAGGAGGTATTTTGACCTATAACAATTGGCTGGCCTAAAGCTAAATTTGTATCATGAAACGTAATAAAACATAGCTATGGCTCCAAGACAGGGGAGCAAGCCATTTCGTTGTAATAACATGCTGCTAAGCTGAGTGATAGGGATCTTCCTCTTCCTTCGACCAATTTGGAGCTGGACTACTGAACTCAAATGTATAAGGAATGATATTTCCATTAATAACAAGCTTCTAATGCCTGATTCATGCATGCATTTCCTCTATTTTATGTAATGTTAATATTTCTCTCATAGTTAAGAATTTTCCTTAAAGGGAAATGAGATGGTTGGCTAGGACCCATCCAACTCAGCTTGTTCTCCCTATATTCTGTATTATGTTAGATCTAGTATGCTGGTGTGGGCATAGAAATTTTATTTCCTTGATTGAACTCACAGATTAGTGAAACCCTTGTTATTGTTTCCATGCATAATCTTAGATCTGTGAAATCATAGTGTAGTGTGTTGGGTTGATTTCATTTCTAGTTCTATGTTTTATTTTCTTTCTGAAATCATCGCATTTTTATTTCCCTTTTTCGAGAAGCATTTTTAGAGCTATTTCCGAAAGATTGAATTTAGTTGTAATTTTTATGTTTTCAGTTGGTTTATTTCTTTACATCATTGCATGCCCTCATGTGACTGATATATATGGTTTCAAGTTTATAACTTTGTGCTCCAAGGTAATACTGTAACAATTTATTCACATAAACATAAGAGAAACATTATCAAGCATTGTAATCGTTATGAAATTTTTCTAGGCTTAAAGGTTTTATGAAATTTATCTTCTAAACAAAGCTTATTTCTTACTATGATAGATATATGAAGAAGGTTAAGTTTTGTCTTTTGGAAAGCGTACTCTCATTTCTGGCACAAGATACTTTTCCTTTATGCTAGTGTGAGAATTTCTTTCAGTCTTTGCAATTCTTTTCATCGAATGCTTTCTTTGGATTGAGGGTCTCTTTCATTAACGTTCAAGTTGAATATTTCCTTTCTATTTTCTTCATTTCCAGTTTACTAGTAATAACATATTAATGCATGAGTGAAGGGTGATTGGAAACAATATTGTTCTAGTGCAGGAACAATGAGTTCTTAGTGAAGGAACAATTAGTTCTTAGTACATGAACAGAACATTCCAGTACATGAACATAATGTTCCAGTATAGGAACAAAGCATTCTAGTACTGGAATAGAGTATTTCAATACAAGAACATGGTCATTTCAGTACAGGAACATAATTGTCATAACATAAACGAACTCACTCTATTTTCCTAGTACATGAATCATAATATAGGAATATATTTACTTTTCCAATATTTTTACTTTTCAATTGATTTATTGAGTGGCATGAATTTTGAGTTTATTATTTCTTTTAAGAAGTATTTTTCCAGTAAAATATTTTACTGCTATTTTCTGAGTCAGAGTCTAGTTTCCAATGTGGTGTGAGAAGTTTCTACAAAAGTTAGGGTTTTGTTTTGGAAGTTTCTAGAGTCCTTATCTGGAATTTCGAGTGTTGCGCCTTGAAGTTCATGAACTCCCAGATTGAAAATTAAATGTTGGTCCATTAATATTCCAAATACTACACCCAACAGGGACGTTGCTCCAGTACCCATAAGAAGATATGTCTGCAAGGTCTAGTTACTTTGAGAGTGGTAAGGAATAATAGGTATTCATAGGATCTTTTATCATACACAAAAATATAATAAAACCATTTTTTTGTATTTTTGTTTGATTGATAACATAACATAAGTTAAAGGGAAAGTAATCATTTTATTTTTAGCTTTTTTTTATGTTTGTGATTTACATGAGGTGACACACACTCTACTTGACACCATAGGGTACCCATGGCCCCCCATTTCTCTAGGCGCTTCAAACCCCCCCCCCCCCCCTCGCAATTACTAAGAGGTGTTCCAAGTCTCTCATCATCTAGGCATAGAAGACACAACATAACCACCATTATAAGATCATCCCTTTTTCGGTGCAACTTTTATTGGGACCCCTCCTCATCAAAGCACTACTTTCACCACCCTTCAAGGAACTCCACACACTACCCCTCAGGGGACCCCTCACGCTACCCCTCAGGGGATCCCACACAACTCCCCTCCTATTAATCCACATGGTTCTCACCAAAGTAACCATCCTCATCAAGGAACCCATTCACATATAGTTGTTCAAAGTTTTTTTTTGATGGTGAACAACTTTCAAGTCCCATTTTTAGTTTCCTTAAATTTCCCTAATTTAATCTAATTAACTGATGAACCTATTTCATGTTGGGTATGTGTTTTATTCTTTCCACGACTAGTCATGTGCGGGGGCGCAATAGCCCCCCCTGTACATTGCGTCGGGCATAGCAGGGGGGTCACAGGGGGGCAGCAACGCCTCAAGAAATTTTTTTTTTGGACCTTATTTTCTGGTGGGCGAACCCACCCATGGTTTTGTGCATGTGTTTGCACATGGTTATGGGGCATCCTGGTTTTCGGCCCTTGGTATTTTGTAGATCCGGTCAAGGGAACTATGGTTATGTTCTAATCCAGGGTTAATGGATTAGGGTTTATGTATGCTTCGACATGTATATATATGTGTTGTAACACTGAAAGGAATATAATGAAAAATCAAGCTAGTTGTCCCGATCTGGGATCCAGGGGAAAATCTCTATGTATATCTGTTTTATGTTTTATGCTCTCACTATTGTTTATTTTTTGTTTTTAAGATTTGTTTGTAGATAATTTATGTTCAGGGTTAAAACCTACATTTCACATGACCGAAATTTTTCACCCATTCCAACCAAGTTACCTTTAGATGTGAAAAAAATCAAAGGAAAACAAGGAGAAGTTCCGAGAAACCACGTTATGACCTTTCACCTTTGGTGTTCATCCAACAGTGTCACGGAAGACACTATTCACCTGCGACTGTTTCAACATACCGTCGCAGGATCCAAAAAAAAATGGTACATAGGTCAAACTTCTGGGTTAAATGGGAGCTTCGGTTCTCTAGCCACAACATTTCTCACATTCTTCCAGCTCCCAATCTGCTAATACTCAATACTAGAACTCTTAACCCATTTCAAAAAAACATCTGCTATGCACACATAAAATCATATCCATGAATGATGGAAATTCAGTAGCTTGTGCAGAGCTCATATGGAATAAAAAATCCTCTTCGACTTATTTTTGAGATATGTCACGTCATAAATCTTAAAATATGTGGAAAATTCATCCCCAAAAAATGAGGATGAGGCTATCAGCATAGCTCAACAATTAGAGCTCATATAAACACAATATCGATACCTCTACCATGCGCTTTCATATGCACCATTCCTACAAAATTTTAAACCATAATTACTAGGCGCATCTAGTGTTGCAGACAGGTTGATTAGGAGCATAGCCCAAAATCAACCAGGAAATACCTTCCAACACTCTGGAAATATGTATAGAAAAAAACCATTTGGTGTTATGTGTAGAAATTATATGCACTAAGCATACATATGTCCTTGATTCACCTGATCTCACACTGTTTAACTTTATGCAAAATACTGAATCAATTCCACTTGTTAATATTTTGCAGAAAAAATAATTGCACACACATGTGAAGCATAAACAAAAATAATCAATCACACATAACACAGTTTTTAGCCGGGAAAGCCTAAATCTGAAAACCCCAACTATATATTATGTATCATGGAATCATATGAAAATCCTCATACAAAGCTTATCAAGCTTGCAGTACAGTACAATCGTCATACACTAATCAGGAACAATCTTGCAAATCCATGCACCGATCTTTGCCTCCTGCTAGCCTGCCTCCACTGCGCAATCCTTGCTTAAGAATAGCTATGAATGAATTTGAATTACTCTTTCCTTGACTGCGCAATCCTAATTGGAAACTCCAATGTGTGTGTGATGCAATCAATTCATCACTATAGTCACAACATATAGTCTATCTTGACCTTTCACCTATCTCTCCACTGGGTCTCCACTGAAACTGCCATGCACTATAGTTAACTGTTGTATTGTTCAGTTTATTAATGATTTATTATTTGTGAATCAATTAAATAATTAATTCACTCCACTCTCACTATTGTATCATTCAGTTAGACTAGATACAACTAGCTCAACCGAGCCTAACTGAGTTATACTAAATACAACTCCATAACTACTTCTTCCAACTGTGTCATAACTCTCCCACTTGAGTTCTAACTGAGTCCTCCATGCATTAGCTCCAGTAAACCCTTGGGAATTGCGTGATTCCATCAGTCCACTGATGTGTCACATCTGTTCACTGAAACAAAGTTCTCCAAGAGAATAAGTTGATGTTTAGTGTTTGATTATTATTAAGAGCTAATAATAATTGACATGCATCTATTTTTAGATCAACGATCTATAAATAGACTTCACCCAATATTCTAAAAATAGAATTTTATCTATTTTCCAACTTGACCAACCATCCACAAATAGCATCTTGCAACTTTTGAAATATGATCATCATGTCTAAAAATAGACTGGTGCCAAAAAAAGCCTGTGAGCCCACTTAGTGAAGGTGACTCTTTTCACTAAGCTCATCATCTTGTTGAATCTCAACACTCCCTCTCAACAAGATAGGGATTATCTTTCACCCCGATCCTGCCTCTATGGTATTCGAATTTTCTCTTGGTGAGCGCCTTCGTCAGAATATCTGCATCCCGATCCTCTATAGGAATGTATTGAAGAAACATGATCTTCCGCTGCACACAATCTATGATATGATGATACCGAATATCAATATGTTTATATATATCATGAAACACAGGATTAACTGAGAGTTAAATGCAACTTTGATTATCACAATGTATCACTGTGGGATCTAAATGTGAACTGAACAAACCAACCAGAATCTTCCTCATCTAGATAGCTCTACATGTAGCTTGACTTGCTGCCATGTATTATGCTTCCGCTGAACTGAGTGCCACAGATCTTTGTTTACTGCTGTACCAAGAAAATACTGTAGATACAATACTGAAAATCCCTCTTGATGTGCTCTTTCTATTTGTTGGGCTTCTTGCCCAATCTGCATCCGTGAAGCCATGCAACTTCACCTCATCCATCTATCTATACCATAAACCATACTCAGATGTGCCCTTGATATATCTCAAGACATGCTTGCCTGCCTTCCAAAAGATCTTGGTAGGCTTAACCATCGCTTGTGAAAGCTGGTTCACTACATAGCATATGTCCTGTCTTGTATTGACTAAATACATGAGTGAACCCACCAACTTTCGATAAACAGTGGCATCCACTACCTCTGCCGATGTAGCATCCTCTTTCTTCCAATTTCCTGGAAGAGGAGTGTCGATAGGCTTGCAACCTTGCATGTGAAACTTCTCCAGTATCTCCGGGGCATACTTTCCTTGAGACACAAATAGTTCACCTTCCTGCTGCCGTATTTCCAATCCAAGGAAATAATGAAGGAGGGCCAAATCCTTCATCTCAAACTCCTTTGCAATATCTTCCTCGCATGAGTGTATCGACTGCTCATCACCTGTTAGTATTAAATCATCAAAATAAAGTACAATGATTAAAAGCTACCCTCCACCACAATCTGGTATAGGTTTGCATTCGCCTCACTCTTGGTGAAGCCAAGTCCGGTGAAATAGCTGTTAATCTGAGTGTACCAAGCACATGGTGCTTGTTTCAGCCCATACAACACTCTTTTGAGCCTGCACACATGCGACTCGCTGCTGAAGATCTCAAATCCTTCAGGCTACTCAATGTACACCTCTTCCTCAATGATCCCATTAAGGAACACAGTCTTCACATCCATCTGATGAATGTGCCAACTGATCTGCACTGAGAGAGCAAGGATGGTCCATATGGAAGAATACCATGCGATAGGTGCAAAATTTTCTTCATAGTCAATCCCCTCAATCTGTGAGGAGCCCCAAGCAACAAATCTTTCCTTATACTTCTCGACACTCCCATCAGTAGCTTGCTTTACCTTGTAGATCCATCTTGATCATACAACTGATTTTCCCACCGACCTTGGAACAATCTCCCAAGCACTGTTTCTGACAATGGAGTCATATTCCTCCACCATGGAATCTACCCATGTGGGCTCCTGCACTACTTCTTCAAAAGAAGATGGCTCTGTCATGATACACTTGCTCATAAGAGCCATGTATCCAGTAAATCGGCCAAGTGATTGTCTCTGTCTACACTATGATTTAGGAACTCCTACATTCTGTGCCGCATCAAGCTTCA
Organism: Pinus albicaulis; assembly: GCA_034641835.2. Classification (NCBI taxonomy): domain Eukaryota; kingdom Viridiplantae; phylum Streptophyta; class Pinopsida; order Pinales; family Pinaceae; genus Pinus; species Pinus albicaulis. The sequence continues at coordinate 1,162,337,320 of CM076580.1, forward strand.
GTCTCTCAGCTTATGTGGTACGATTTCTGCCTTGTATGATGTTTGGTTCTACATGAGTGGACTCCTCCACTCCATGAATCTCCTCCTATGGTTGATCCACATCTAGAGGCCCATATTTGGGAACAAGCAGTTCCTTCACTGCATGCAAGTCTAGCTCCCTCTTGAGCATAGCTCGTGCAAAACCCACGATCATTCTATTCTTCCTCTTCGCGACTCCATTATTTTGTGGGTTATGAGGCGCTATGATTTCTCTTCAAATTCCTTCTTTGCTACAAAATTCTTTTAATTCGCCTGAGATGTATTCACCACCATTATCACTCCGTAGAGTTTTCACTTGCTTCCCCAACTCCTTCTCCACCAATGCCTTGAACTAAAATAACTTTGATAACATTTCACTCTTCTTCTGTATGAAGAATATCCAACATCTACGATAATATTCATCAAAAAATATAACATAATACCTATGTTTTTCTATTGAAGCAACCGAGAAAGGTCCACACACATTTGTGTGAATTCTCTCCGAGATCACCGAAGCATGCTTCTCATTCTCATGAAAGGTGGTATTCACAAAATTACCCATAGTACATCCCTTGAACTGATCTGACTGTGCAAGATTACCCTTGGGAAGTCCAGTAGAAATTTTCTGTAAAATCTTCAAAGTGCCATGGTGAAGATGGCCCAATATCCTATGCCATAATTCGCCCTCATCCTAGCTCACCACTTCTTCTTCTTTGCCCACCATTGCAACGCAGCCATCTACCTCTAGCTTGTAGAGATTATTAATTTTAACCCCTATCTTCTTGGTTTGACCCATTGTTTTATGTCAAAGGAAGGCTTTTCCCTCACTGAAAACAACATCATAACCTTTGTCTTCCAGCATTGCGACTGAGACCAAGTTCTTCTTCAAACCTAGAACATGCATGACATTCTTCAACAAGAATGGATTACCAGACTCCCTCTCAAAGGTAATGGTCCCAATTCTAGTCACACTGTACCAACCATCGTCACCCATCTCTATATGCATCTGGAGGTCCTTCTCCTCCAAGTCACTAAACAACTCTTTGTCTCCCATCATATGGAAAGATGCACCATTATCAAGATACCACACCGATCCCATATAGCTTGAAACCAAACATGCGATCAAGGAGAAATAAATCTCAAATTGCGAGGCTAAGGCCTCTTCAGTTGCATCTCCAGCAACCTTCTTGTTCTTCTTCTTCTGTGGATAGTTAGTGGCAAAATGCCAATGTTTGTGACAGTGAAAACACTTCACTTTGGACAAATCCTGCTTCTTGCCTTTAACATCAGATTTTGATGGATGTTTCTTCCCCTTCCCTTTCCTTGCTTTGGCAGTGAAAGCGCAATTCTCTTCATCTTCATTCTTCAATGAATATCCATCTCTGGTACCCCGCCTTATCTCCTCCTACACAAGATTCGACCAAAGTCGCTCCCATCTCGACAGTTTCTCCCGTCCATTGACAGAGTCTTCATAGCTATGAAAACTCTTCGAAAGCCTAAGGAGAGCCAATCTTGCCAAGTCTTCTTCATCAATAGTAACCCCCACACTTCCCAGTTCATCCTTGCAGTGGACAAACTTCGTGAGGTATTTTGAAATATTGTCGCCCTTCTCCATTTTTATTTTTCTGAGCTTGTCTTTAAGCACCAACTTCCTCTGGTCACTTCTCCTTTGGAAAAATTCTGTCAAAGCCTTCCACATTAAGAATGGAGTGGCTTTATCATGAAGGCTAGACACAATACGGTCCTTCAAACCTTCCAGTAGAATTCTTCTCATCTTTGTTGTCTTCTTTTGCCATCCGTCAAGTAATGCAACATCGCTAGATCCCGACTTAGAAACATCGCTTTCGATGAAATCCTACAGCCCATTATCCTCCAACACTGCCTCCATCCTATCCTTCCAGGCTATGTAATTCAAGATCCCATCAAGGGCATACTCCAATCGCAACCCATTGAAAGAAATTTCAATGTATACTCAACTTCTGCACCAAGAATCTTCTGTAGCAAATTTGAATTGTCCACCATCACAAACTCACTTCACAATTTCAATATTCAATCAACAATTCTCTGATACCATGTAGAAATTATATGCACTAAGCATGCATATGTCCTTGATTCACCTAATCTCACACTATTTAACTTTATGCAAAATACTGAATCAATTCCACTTGTTAATTTTTTGCGGAAAAATTAATTGCACACACATGTGAAGCATAAAAAAAATTAATCATTCGCACATAACATAGTTTTTAACCGGGAAAGCCTGAAAATGAAAACCCCAACTATATATTATGTATCATGGAATCATATGAAAATCCTCATAAAAATCTTATCAAGCTCTCAGTACAGTACAATTTTCGTACACTAATTAGGAACAATCTTGCAAATCCATGCACTGATCTTTGCCTCCTGCTAGCCTGCCTCCACTGCGTAATCCCTGCTGAAGAATAGCTGTGAATGAATTTGAATTAATCTTGCCTTTACTGTGCAATCCTCATTGGAAACTCCAATGTGTGTGTGATGCAATGAATGCATCACTATAGTCACAACAAATAGTCTATCTTTCCCTTTCACCTATCTCTCCACTGGGTCTCCACTGAAACTTCCATGCACTATAGTTAACTGTTGTATTTTTCAGTTGATTAATGAGATATTATTTTTGAATTAATTAACTAATTAATTCAATCCACTCTCACTAGTGTATCATTGATTTATATTAGATACAACTAGCTCAACTGAGTCTAAATGAGTTAAACTAAATACAACTCCATAACTACTTCTTCCAACTGTGTCATAACTCTGCCACATGAGTTCTAACTGAGTCCTCCATGCATTAGCTCCAGTAAACCCTTGGGAATTTCTTAATTCTCTCATTCCACTAATGTGCCACATCTGTGCACTGAAACAAAGTGTTTCAAGAGAATAAGTTGTTGTTTAGTGTCTAATTATTATTAAGAGCTAATAATAATCGACATGCATCTATTTTTAGATCAGTGATCTATAAACAGACTTCTCCCAATATTCTAAAAATAGAATTTCATATATTTTCCAACTTGACCAACCATCCACAAATAACATCCTCCAACTTCTGAAATATGATCATCATGTCTGAAAATAGACATAGTCTGAAAATAGACTTGCGCTAAAAATAGCCTGCGGGCCCACTTAGTGAAGGCGACTCTTTTCACTAAGCTCATCATCTTGTTGAATCTCAACATTATTCTTTCAACACCACCACTGAAAAAAACAAGATATTACCCTTGTCAAACCTACACCTATGCAGAATCTTGCTATACAGGTCAACCAATACCCTCCCACGTAGGGTGGCCAATACCATCCCACATAGGGTGGCTAATACCCTCCCATGCAGAATGGCCCATAACTTCCTACGCAGGAACATATGTACTCCCCTAGGAATGCATAAGTAGTTTCCACTTCCCAGAACACTTATGCCATTTAAATACAAGGGACTTTGTACTTCCATTTTCTATCACCTCAACATAATAACCCACCAACGAAGGCTAATGTAGTGGTTAATTTTGTGCAAACTTCTCTCCCTCAACAAAAACAATCATTTGAGCAACCAAACATGGCTAACCCACCTAATGTTGCTAAGAAAAAAATGAAAGAACAAGACATAGGTAGAGCCTGGACAGGGAGGCACCAATCAACCACAACCTCCATGGGCACCATCTAGGGGAAAACCAAACCGAAATCCAAACCAAGGAAAAAACAATAATAATAATCCACAATGAAAAAAAAATAACCCTGGTCTATAGACTAATCATTTCTGTGCCATTTGTGTGGAACATGGCCATTACACCAATCATTATCCTCAAATCCATGAGTTGAAGAGGATGAAATATACTAGGGAGGAAGGGAGAAAACCCAAAAAAATGTAGTAATGCAGAATCCCTTCCCCCACTAGGGAGTGGTGAATACTCTGCAGTAAACCTCCCATCAACAATATTGTAGCCTCCTCGAGTAAGTTCCCAAAATACCTCAAGTAATGACATTTACATGGAAAGGGAAAAATTTCTCCTATAGATGTGGAACTAGGATTATGGAACTCCACCAGAAACCAACCCATCCACGTCGACCACTACAACAACTATACCAACTTTGACAATCCCTCTCCACCCTATAGAACCCATCTCAAAAATGGTCAAAGGGACTTTACAGTGAATGAGACATAACTCAAAGGATACTCAGAACTCTATCATAGTCAATGACTTAGCTCAAAATTGGTCAAAGGGACTTTATAGTGAATGAGACATAAATCAAAGGCTACTCACAACTCTATCATATTCAATGACTTAGCTCAAACTCCTTCAGCTATGTCAACATTGGAATTATTGAAAAATTCCTAACCCAATAGAAAGCCTTACTTTCCTCATTATGCACAATCGACCCTTCCTATTGTTGTTTAATGGCTTTTGACTTGGATAACGCTACCCCACTTCTTCCATCGATAGTCGCCTTCCAAATAACAGTTAGAATCTATAATATTACCATGCACCTATTTTTATCTATCATACCATTTTTTGTTTGTGTCATATGGTCCTATTTTTCATCCCTCGTATAGAGGAGGATGGGTGCAATATTGGTTGAAAATGGAGAGCCAAAATTAAGAGGCTGAAATCAAAAGGGAAAGTCGAAATTCAGAGGCGAAAATGAAAAGGGAGAGACGAAATTCAGAGGCCAAAATCAAAAGGGAGAGTTGAAATTCGGAGGCGGAAATCAAAAGGGATTGCCAAAAATAAAGAGTCAAAATTTTGAAGGGATCTGAAAAGGGAAGAGATGAAGTTAAAAACCCAATATCAGAAGGCTGTACCTAAGAATAGAGTGATATCTAGACCTCAGAGTTTTGTAATTCCTTAATAATTAAAATTATTTTGAAAGCGATGAAATTGTGGAGAAGGGAAAATATAAAGGAAATAATTGAAAACCAAGGACCCCAAGGATCCTTTCTCTCTCCTCCAAGAAGACACATGGAAGTATGTGATTGGACCTGATAAGAAGCCATGGAAGATGACATCAAAATGATGTGGCCATACAGTGGACACATGGTAGTCAGTTTCAGCATTTTGGGTGGCCTAATTGGAAAAATGCATGTAACATGTGTCACCATTGTAGAGGCGCCACATGGAGATGATGACCCCGGTATGATGTCATTCTTAGAGGTCATAATTTCAGAGGAAAGATATTTTAGAACTCCTATGTATTTTCAATTCAAAAAATTTCCGATGTAAGGGGCTTTCGATGATTAAGTGACACTTGGTTGTAGGGACCCAAAATGTTGGTGGTGCTTGGTTATGGAAACCCGAAGAAACAAGGGAAGAGAGCGATTACAAAGGGAAATAGGCCCCTGATAGGAGCCCAAAGGATTTAGCACCCAAGCCCCAAGCCACTGGTTACGATACCTAGTTCTATGGAAAAAATGTGATAAGAAGGCTAAGAGAAAAGGGATTGAAGAATCCGAATCTTGTTGTTTTGTAACAATTGTTTTAATAAGAGTTACGATAGATCAAGGATATGATATCACAACACTTAAGTACTATACTGATGGTAACAACGAGCAGTCCCATGGAGGAAAAAGAAGAAGGGGGGCTAAGAGAAAATGGGAGAAAGACATTGGAATGTTATGGTTTAGTAATGTTTCTCTTAACAAAGTTACGATATATTGAGCTCTGATACTGTAATATAGAGAGTATAAAGGATGGCTGGGTTGACAGCTAAGTGTAAAGCACCTCCAAATCCACCACATCAAATCATGACCAACTCCAAAGAGGGAAAATCCAAGCACTTAGAGGGAGAAAATGATAGGTGAATGGATAAGAAACAGTGGGAGGAATACAATGGAAAAGCCATGCCCATATCACCATCTCACCACTAACTAAGATAATGGAGCTTGAGTCCACCTAAGGAAATAAAAGGAATCGACATGGAGATATTTTTTTGTGTCAATTATGACACCTCATGTTTCTAATTTTTTGTTAATTTTTTCATTTTCAAGAAAAGAATCGAATTTGTTATGTAATCATTAGGAAAATCATGCTATTTTCATTCTCAAACAACTGTGCAGTTCAGACAATTGTAGCATTCTAAGATATTTTGTAACTATTGTTTAGACTCTCTCCCTATAAAAAGGAAGAGGAACTCAATAGTAAGGGTTCCAGAATTCTATGTTCAAGGGTTCCAAATTATTTTTTCAAAGAGGAGGTTCCAAGTTTGGTTCCATAATCCATTTTCCTTTTCCAAAGGTTGTTATTGTTCTGAATATCTCACTAGTTTGGGAGTTTGACATGTATTCCATTCCTGAAGATTAATGAAGAAGTTTCTAGTGATTCCAAGTAATTGGGATATGTAGTATGTCTTCTACCTCTGTATGTGATTTTGATATATATGTTTTCTTCTTCCAAAATTGTGTAATTTTAGGTGCTAGATTCACTCTTAAATCACAAATTTACTAATGTTATGTGATAGAAGACAATACCTACTAGATTGTAGATTTATATATGTTACGTGATAACATATATAAGCTATTAGATATTAAGTTGGAAGCCTTAAAACACACTCCATAATTTCTTCACTTCATTTCCTTTATCTATCCATAATTATACTAGGATTTATTGCATATGATTCTATGTTCGACCAACCCTCTTCACTAGGTTCCTCCCTTATATTTATCCTTTCCATATTTACTTCAGTGAAAAATTTAAGTTGTGTTCTCTGTGTGTCGACCACCAGACCTGAACATTTAATCTTGGGAATGATACATTTTTTATGTGCATACGGAATCAACCTCTGAGAAATTTAATTGAACCAAAATCTAAACCATTTTACATTTATCTCTTGAGTTGCACTGATTTATCTTCAAGAGAGACTAAGATTTCCTAGGAAGTTACCTCTCCTCAACCTAGGGGTTGTCTCAAGGAGCTACAACATCTTCTGGCATCATTTCCAAGGAACGAATCAAAATATTTTTCCCCGAGTATGACATTTTTGCATTCCTTCTACTAGGTGAGCAAAGGAAGTATGAGTTGAATATATCTCACCTTGGCGATTCCTCTGCTTAAATATTTATTTGACCATCCATGATTTCAAGAGGCCTCATACCCACTTTGAAACTTCTTAATATAAAATTCATGTATTTGACCCTGAAAAATAATATCCAGGAATATTTGGAAAGAAAGGACCCCCATTACTCCAGACCCTGTGATCTCTTTCCTCGAAGTGTTGAATTATGACTCTCAGAAGGGCAAGGTAAATTACTCTGAGTTTTATTCCAAAGCCTTGGAATATTCAGAAGAAAATTTACAATTGTTTAGCTCATTTTCCTTAAGAGTCAAATCTAAAGAAGCTTTTTTTAGTAGACCTCCTTTCATATTTATGACCCACCCAAAAGATGAAGAAATAAAAGATATTCCCATAAAGATTCCTACTTATAGCACTGCTAGCACTCCATCTCACCTCCATATATCCATAATTGATACAACTCCTCAACCAAGCCTCGTGGTAAATCTTATACCACCTTCATTGAAAAACATGGTTGTCCCTGGTTTTCTACTAAATAACACTGCAATTTATAAGTTGAAGAAATTTTCACCTCCACTGGAAAGTGGAATGGGAAATTTGAATATGGTGGTAGGAGGAGAGGAAAGGAAGAAGTTATTTCTTAAGGCCATGTAAATGAAACTCAAGAACATAAGTTAGAGGATATGAGCAAGATGATAATGATTTTGTCTAACAAACTGGTAAAAATGGAGTTGGATAACAAGAACCCTCTTCAAAAAATTCAACCAACTCCTACCATAAATTTTAACCCACAATATAAGAGGTTGCCTTTGAAAATCTTGAAAAGTGAGAGAGGGGATCAACAAGATCATATTCAACCTCCTTTTCATTTAGAATATTATCCCTAGGATATGGTTGAAAAAACTATTTAAGTTCAATAAAATCAATTCTCTTCTCTCTCTCAGGGAGAAAATGAAATAGAAGCAAATGAAGGAGAAGAGGATGATTTGGAGGCCCTGCTAGTTGATGATGAGATATATAGCTACTGAAAATAGTTTTCTGACTTCATGAAAGCCCAGTTGCATAGGAAATATGATCTCAAGTCATCTAGGAAAAGGTCTAAGGGGCAAGATCAAAATGAAGAAACTCTTCATGCGAGTTCTCCTAAACCAATAGATAAAGGGATGAAACCACTCAACCCTATCTCATCAACCAAAAAATAATCCTCAAATCCTATTCCAAATGATTCTATCACCTCCAAAGAAGACAAATTCCCCCCACTAATAAATAAAATCTGCAATGAGAATAAAGAACCTATCGAGTATGCTAAAATTGATAATAATACATATGCATTTGGTCTTTGAAAAGAGTTGGAGAAAGTCAAAATATATGTCGCTTTGAATGAATTATTGAAACAACCTAGTTATAAAGCTAAAGTGTCTCATTTCATGAGTTCACCCACCACTACCCCCCTACAGGACAACCTTAACATGCAAAAAGAGAGGGCCATGATTGTGTTTGGACCCCATGTGGAAGAGAATGACTCTTCCACTACCCCATTCTATGTCACCTTGGTAATTCATGACCTGCTACTACACAATTATATGATTGATTCAAGAGAATCTCATAAATTAATGTCATTATCTGTGATGGATCAGTTGGGACTGTAGATACCAAAATCATACAAAGATATATACTCCTTCAATTCCAAAAGAGTGAGGTGCCTAGGTATGATCAAATATCTAGTGGTAAATTTTTCTCAAATCTGAAAAACAGTGTAGTAATGGATATTGTAGTTACTGACATCTCTGCATGGTTTGGTATGCTTTTGTCTAGGTCATGGGGAATGAAAATTAGGGGGTACATTAAACTGAATCTAACATATGCTACCATTCCTATGTTTGGTGGAGAGGAGTGTTGATTATACAGAGAATCTAGATTTGTGAAGACAGTTGCAAAGGAATATTGCTCAAACAATGCTCCTGTCTATAACAAAGATAAATATTTTTCATGTCTTCTATTTGAAGAAGATGCTCAAATCATGGGAGACGCCCAGGTGGAATGTTTAGCTTAGCTGGGTAAAAATCCCTTGGATCATGACAAGGTATTGAAATTGTATTTTGATTATGCTTATTCTAAGGAAGGACATGGGGAAGGTGTGTTATTGGTATCTCCAGAAGGTAGCCTGATCCCTCTATATTTCAAGTTGGAGTTTTAGGCGACAAACAATTCTGCAAATATGAAGCTTTGTTTTTGGGGTTGCAAGCTTCTAAAAACCTTAGCATTGGGTGCTTGAATGTGTTTGGGGATTCAACGTTTGTGGTGAAGAAAATGAAAAATCAATGCTGAATGAAGAACCCAAGATTGATGTCCCACGGGAATGAAATATGGGATTTGGTTGAAAATTTTTTCTTATCCTTTAATATTTAGTTATTTCCTAGAGAAAAAAATTGGATGGTTTAATCTTTGGAAATTTCTACTAGTAAGTTCAGACCCCCTTAAAACCCCTTGCTCAGATATGAAGTCGAGGTCGGGTAGAAGACTTCAGTACCAAAGAATGTTTTTGAGGATGAAGAATAGATCAATTTCTTCATGGAGGTTGTTGAGGAATTCTCAAACTCGATGATTGATTAGGAGGATGAGAAGCTGATAAACGAACAACAAGCTAGTTGGGAAGGATCTATTGTTGGTCACAAAATTTTACAACTATAGGTAAATATCATTCATAGAGGGTTGGTTCCTTTGGAAAGGCTCTTCAACTCAAGTGATATAGATTCTAAGCCAGCTAAACAAAATATTGAGGAGGTGGAGGATTGTAATATTAGCACTGAAGAAGATCCTAGAATCATCAAATTAGCTAAGGGAGTTCCTAAGGAATAAAAAAAAAAGGTAGATGGAACTTTTCAAGGAGTAAATGGATGTGTTTTCTTGGTCATATAATGATTTGAATAAATTTGATCCTAGTTTCATACAACAAAAAATTCCTCTAAAAACTGGGGTGAAGCCATATAAGGAGAAGCTCAAGCAGATTAATCCTCTGTTACTTCCATCAATTGGAAAGGAGGTGAAGAAACTATTACATGTTAATATTATTGTTCCTTTGAGGTACTCAGAGTAGATAGAAAATTTAGTCTCATTTAGGATGAAAAATGGGGAAATAAGGTTATGTGTGCATTTCAGGAATCTGAATAAGGCCTCACTGCAAGATAACCATCCTTTGCCTAAAATGGATTATGTTTTGAAAAAAGTGGTAGTGTCTTCCTGAATGTCCATGATGGATGGTTTTTTTGGATACAACCAAATCACTGTAAACCCTTGGGATCAGAAGAAGAAAATTTTTACTACACCTTGGGGAACTTTTATGTATGCCAGAATGCCTTTTGGCCTCATAAATTGTGGAGTTACTTTCCAAAGAGCTATGGATCTAACATTTTTTAGAGAGCAGGATAAATTCATAGTAATATATATGGATGGAATAAATGTATTCTATAAATTATATGAATAGCACCTCAAGAATATGTAACTCACTTTTAAAAAATGCAGAAGGTATGGCCTAGCCTTAAACCCCAAAAAATCATGATTTGTTTTAAGTGAAGGGAAGCTATTGGGCCACATTATGGCAAAGGAAGGAGTGAAGATTGATACCAAAAGGATGGAGGATATTAATAATATTCCATTACCAAGGAATATGAAGAATATTAAGGTTTTCTTGGGTAGGATAAATTTTCTAAGAAGATTTATACCAAACTATGTTGAAATTGTCAAAGAGATCACGTAAATGTTAAAGAAGGATAGGGAGGTAAAATGGACTATTGAAGCTAGGGAGTCATTATCCAGAATCAAAAAATACTTTTAAGAAGCCTCAAAATTATCTAGCATAGATTATCAGAGGTCATTCATCATTTTATCTTTTTCCTCTCCTAACACGGTGGAAACTGTTTTATTGCAGAAAAATTGTGAAGCACAGGAACAACCGATTGCATTTTTTAGTAGGGTGTTGTGAGATGCAGAGCTGAAGTATAATATCTTAGAGAAATAAGCCTATTCCTTGGTCAAAGACCTATTTACTTTTTGAAATTATGTAATGAATTAAAATACAACAACTTACATCTCTACAACTATTGTGAAATATAATCTTGTGTAGGGTGACAGTGAAGGAAGGAGAGACAAGTGGATTTCCAAGATTCAAGAATATGATATGGAAATCAAACCAACTCAGTTGATCAAGGGATAGGGATTAGCAAAAATATTATCTAACACTAACTACTAGGCCTTGGGAATAAACCTATTGGAAAATACAACATAATAATATAAAGGAGAAGAGGGGGAAAAAACATTGTATCCTCAACACAAAAAATTAAGATGAAGCACCTCGCCTCACATTGGTATAAATTTATTATCCATTATTTACTTTTCTCTGAAGTTCTTAATAAATTTTGACAAAGTTAAATATAGGACCTTGAGACTACAAGCCCAACATTTTGTTATCTCAAATGTCCAATTGTAATGGAAGGATCTGGTGGGGATTTTGTTTCTATGTCTGGTAGAAGAAGATATTCCTAAGGTGATTGATGAATTCCAAAGCTATGTTTATGGGGGAAATTACAACTGGAGAGCCACAACTCAAAAAATCCTCAAAGCCAGTTTCCATTGGCCCAAACTATTCGGTGAGGTACATATATATGTTTCAAGCTATGGAAAATATCATATTTTCACAGAGAAGCAGGAGTTAGCACCCCTCCTCCTTATCTCTATTTTTGTGGAGCAGCCCTTAAGGCAACGGGGGCTAGATTTCATAGATAAATACATCCGCCATCCAACATTCAACACAAATGTATACTTACAATCATTTATTATTTCACGAAGTGGGTGGAGGCCATCCCAACCTAACATTCAACCGATTCAATGGTAATTAAATTTATGGAGGAGAATATCCTTGCTATATTTGGCTGTCAAAAGGTGATTATCACTGAAAACACTCTGGTTTTTAAGTATTCCAAGTTTCTTAGTTTTTTCCAAAAGTACAACATCATCATGGGACACTCCACCACCTATTATTTGTAGGAAAATGGATTTTTCAATTAAAACTATAGTGAGGATTTTGAAAAATACCATATCATAAAATTAGAAAAACAGGGACTCACAAATGAAATTTTCTATATGGTCTAACAAAGTCACTACTAATAGGTCAACCGAGAAGTCCCCATTTGAATTGGTATATGGTAAGGTTGCAATTTTCCCTGTACAACTAGCCAAGCCAGTGGCTAAAATTTTACAAGATGTTGACGATGAGCCAAACTCTCTGAGTAGGAGAATAAATCAGTTGGTAAAACTTCAAGAAATCAAAGGGGATATCACTCAGAATATGATTAAATATCAGGAAAAGATGAAGGCTCTTTTTGACAAAAAGGCAAGGTGTTAGTATGAATATTTCGTCGGAAAAAGACCACTTTAGCTACTCATAAAAAATAGCCCTAACATCAATTATGGCTGCCAATATCTTTAAATCTGCAATTAGTTGATCCAAATAAAGCTGCACAAATCCAAATCTATGCATAAAAAGACATTAAGCAGTGAAAATGAAATGTTGCTCCATACATCCAATAGATAAGACAAGAACGATATATTTGAAAGAATTTTTATATTAAAGGGGCACCTGAGAGGAAAACAAGAAAGGTGTTTCTAATTCTCCTCAATGGGATGGGTTCTTGAAAGTCCTCATCATTTCAGATCTAAAACTTCTCTCTCTTGTTGGTGTAGAAAACCCAGACAAACATAGAACTCAAAGAGAGCTCACAAAGTAAATAATAGAGAATGTGGCAATGATAATGGCTCAAAGTCAAACCAAGAGTATAGATCCAAAGTGATCTAATATGCAATGGAAGGTGACAAATGAATGGGAAAAACCTTCTATTTATAACAAAATACTAGGGTAGTCTAGAACTTGGTGCATGAATAAAATATTATTAATCAACTTCTAGAACCACCTTTTAGGAATATTTTATTATATTTGTTGGAGGGAAAAGGATTTTGACTTGGGTCAAATTCTTTATTTATAAATAATAAATAAATAAATGATTTATTTATTATTTTTAAGAGAATGGTGGAAATATAATTAAATAAATAATGATTTATTTAATTATTTATAAATGATTTGGTCAAATTTAACTAGGAATATTATTTAAATAAGGATTAAATAACTTATTCCTAGGAAATAATAAAAAAAATAAGGATTTCTTTAATTGATTTCCTTGTTTTGGGTTAAATATGACCAGGAATAATAATTAAATTGATGTTTAACTGATTATTCTTTGAGGAAATATAAACAAATATAGATTTGTTTATTATTTCCTTTTGGGGTTTCCTGTTTTGACCATAAAAAACTTAATAAAGGTGTTTTACTAAGTTATTTCACATAGTGAAAGAAATTTTACTTAGGGTAAAATTGGTCTTACATGGTGTACTTGGGTTCATCTAATGATAATAGGTTAGATGACCAAAAAATGGTGTAACAAATTTCCCCCCAGCATACGAGTGTTAGGAGAAAATCGTATGACCGAAGTACATTGTAAGAACTCAATCACCAGACATCAAGAGGCAAGTTAGAGAGAGAAATGTAAGGTAGTCTAATGTGCTAAAGGACTAGACCCTGAGGAGATGAGACTTACAGGTGCAACAAGTCTCTTTTGATGAGATGGTACCTGTGCTAAAGGCGACGGGGGAGGCATACCTATGCTCGCAGAGACAAAGTACAAAAGAATAGTGCATCCAGTAAACAGGGAACCGAACTATAAAGTACATGTTGGCATAAACACGAGCCAAAAAGATAGAATGATGAATCCCACATACATGTTGTGCCTGGGATAACAGCCATGACTTATACAATAATATCTGAGCACATGAGATACAAGTACAACCCAAATGCCCCATATAAACGGGGAAGGGCTCGCAAAATATGACTGATACATGCAAATCAAGAAGATGCTGCAAGCGGCTAGGGCCATCATCATCAAATATAAGGAGTTTCATCAAAGGCTGCAATGAAGAGGTCATCCGGGCATGTGGGGTGCTACCTGCAGGGCCACCCTCTCATGAGGGTTGAGATCTCACACACACCCGGGAATCACCAATAGTGGCTGCTGCATCACTGGACCATCAAGTATACAAATCTCAATCATGCTGAAAGGATCTTGGAGTGGAGAAACAATCAAGTCACAAGGTAATAATAAATCTCGTTGCCTGATCCAAGGAACCGAACAAGTGGAGAAGCTCGAACCAAGGTACACCGCCCTTTAGACCTGTCTTCTGGAGTGAATGAGCTGATGTCGACAGAAGGAGATCCACCGTAGGTGAGGCAATAAAGGATCCTCAATTAAGGCATGAGAGAAAATAGTAGAGCGACTGACAGACTAACACTAATGATGATGATGAAATGGGGGGAGATCCAAAGGGGACCATAAAAACATGAGTACAAGATGGTATCTCATGATGGAAATCAACACGAACAAGAACAAGTTTGGAGGCAAGGTGGTGCCCCAAGGAAAAGTGTTGTAAGTGAGGAAATCTGATTTTGAGGAGAGGTGAAGTGACCCTTCGTGGACAACATGTATCCTGGTGAAGTAGTGAATCACGAAAAACAAACAGATGCTGGCTATCTAAAAGAAAATAAAACATGCATGTCGAGAGGGAAATGCTAAGGGTAATATTTCTTAAGATAGAGTGCATTGCAAGGATTAGGAAGGGGGTGGCCTTCAAAGTCCTCTAAAAGGTATGCTCCCTTACCAATATCTTTACTGATGATGTAAGGACCTAGCCATGATGAGTCAAATTTCCCATGACCGAGGGCATCATGGGCCTGGTCATATACTATAACAAGGTCACCTTCATGAAAGGTGCGAGGGTGGACTTTTTGGCCGCTTCAAGAGTTTGCAATGCAACACAACAATCTTTAGAGGTGCGCTCAAGCATGATTAGTCATTTTTCTAGAGGTTGGGTATTAGGGAGAAGTTCGACTGCCAAGTGAAGGGAAGGAATTTCACACTCAATCGGTAAGACTGCCTCTTCGCCAAAAACAAGGTGGAAAGGAGTGAAACCGGTGGCGGTTTTAACAGAATTTCTATAAGCCCACAAAGCAGGGAAGAGCATAAGATTCCAATTATTTTTGTGCTTATTCACCATTCATTGAAGCATGGTCTTAAGAATTTTGTTGACCGCTTCAACTTGGCCATTACCTTGGGGGTAATAGGATGATGAATATTGGTGCTCAAAACCCAATAGTGAGGATAGCTCCATACATGTCTCATCTTCAAAATGTTGGCCATGGTTAGAGACCAATTGTTTTTGAACCCCGAATCGAGCACTGATGTGTTTAAAGAAAAAGAGGGCTGCGGTGGTTGCCGTATTGTTGAATGTTGGCATAACCTCGGCCCATTTTGTGAAATAGTCAACCGCCATGATGATATATTTGTGGTTACTAGTAGATATAGGTTGAAACTCCATAAAGTCAATGGCCCATTTATAGAAAGGACCAGCTGTGACGATGGTATGGATGGGAGAGGGAGGAGCTCATGCCTTAGGGGAGAAATGTTGGCAATTGGAATAGTGCTTGACTGCTTCAATGAAATCACTGAAGAGAGAAGGCAAAAAATACCCAGCGCACATGATTTTTTGGGAGGTAGCAAGGCCAGAGAGGTGGCCACCACAAGCACCACTATGACAGGTATTGAGCACTTGCTCGGCTTCAGCGTGTGCGAGGAAACGATGAAGGATAGTATCTACTCCGTGAAGATAAAGGTCGTCACTGAGCAGAAGGTAGTGAGGATATTGGTGTCGGATACGTCGTCGAGCATCATGATCAAGATGAAGGGTGAAATTTTGGGTTCAAAAGTAAGTAAGGATGTCACCGTACCAAGGGTCATCGGTGGTGATGGCGAATAAGTGTTCATCAGGAAGAGCATCATTAATTGGAGGGTCCTGTGTATTGGTAGGTAATTCAGAGAAGAGTTCAGCGAGGACTAAACCTTTCTTACTTTTTGGGGTGACAAATTGGAGGTCAAATTCTTGAATGATAATGACCCAACGAGTGTACTTCCCACTGAGGATGCATCGAATCAATAGGAAAGCCATGGGGTTGGAATTAGTCGCAACTTTGGTGGAACGCATGAGGATGTAATGTCGCAGTTTTTGGACCGAGAACAAAACAGCTAGCGCTAATTTTTCATCATGTAAGTAGGATACAGGTGGACCGGAAAGGTTCTTACTGACATAATAGATCACATGTTCAATACCGTTATCATCTTCCTGGATAAGAACACCAGCTACCGAATAAGTGGAAGCAGAGATGTACAGGATGAAGTCCCGATCAATGGTAGGAGGATGGATCAAGGGAGCAGATGTGAGAGCATTTTTGAGGGCATCAAAAGACTCTTGAGCATAGGTATCTCAGACAAATGGGGTGTTATATCGAAGAAGTCTAAGGAACCCATGTGCAGGATTGGCATAGTCAGGAACGAATCAGCGAAGAAAATTAGCTTTACCTTGGAGACTTTGTAGTTGGCGTAAGGTACGAGGAATAGGAAGTTCAAGAATGGCTTGAACTTTCAAAAGGTCTAGAGTTATACCGTCTTTAGACACTATGAAGCCTAGGAGACGGCCAGCGGGAACGTAGAAGACACATTTCAATGGGTTAAGGTGGATATTATACTTGTGACATCGGAGGAAAATGGTATGCAGATCATGGAGGTGTTGCGCCCGATGTTTAGAACGCACAGTAAGGTCGTCTAAATAGGCAAGGATAATATGAGCTAAGTCATGGAAACAATAAGACATGGCTCGTTGAAAAGTGGCACCGGAATTTTTAAGGCCAAATGGCATGACTCGGTATGCGAAAGTGCCCCACAGACTAATGAATGCGGTTTTAAGTTGATTAGCACAACGGATAACGATTTGGTTGTATCCGGAGAATCCATCCATAAAGGATAGAACCTTGTGCCCCGCGCACTCATCAATGATTTGGTCAATAAATGGTGTGGGGAAGTTTTCTTTGGGAGAAGCTTTGTTCAGATCATGAAATTCAGTGTAGATGTGGATGGTGCCTTGTTTTTTGAGGACAGGAACTGGGTTGGAAACCCAAGCGGTGTATTCGATGGGATAAATGAAACCAGCCTGTTGGAGCTTATCGATTTCAGCTTTGATGGCTCCACGTCTAGAAGGATGAATGGGTCTCAACTTTTGATAGACTGGATTGGCATCAGGCCATGTGTCGATATGGTGTTCGACAATGGCTGGATCAAGTCCGGGCATTTCTGAGTAGGACCAGGTGAAAATATCACGGAATTCTTTGAAGAGTTTGGTGTAGGCTTCAATTTCTTCCACAGTGCATTGGGCGCCCAAGGTGATATGTTCTTCGATTCCTGGTTTGACAGAAATGTCAATTTTGATGGTAGGAGATATATTGGCCATATTACCTTCTTCGAAAGCGTTAGGTGTAGGGATGGGGTTTTTAAACCAATCGACTTTATCGGGAATGAAGTCTTTAGATTCGACAGCATATTGGTCATGGGATTGATGTGGAATGAAGTATGCATGATGGTGCATATCATCCCATGGAAAATCAGGTTCGGTCATGGCTTCCATAATGTCTTCATCAGACTGGAAGATGGGAAGAGTGGGGGGAAGAGGATCACCTAATGAGGTAGAAATATGAGACTCCTGATTGTGGGGGGGAAGGCTCACATGCACGATGTCATGGGGGGTGACAAAAGAGGAAGCATATGGGTGGTCAGGCGAAACATCAGGGGAAGGCACTGAGGGGCCAGCCGCCGAGGATCGTAATGATGATGAGAGGTAAGAAATGGTGGCTGAAGACTCGGTTAGTTCAATATCAGGAGGGAGAATGCTAATTGGGGTATACAGGTTGTCTGGTGCTAGTGAAGAAGGTCTATGGTCATGTGTGGCTTTGAATTGGCGGTATACATCTAAAGAGGAATGATACTCATCAAGGCGAGGGCAGAGGTGGGTATAATGGCCATGGAAATCGCACAAAGAACAAGGGTGATTGGTGTGCAAGTTTTTAAGTTTCGGGATTGAATCAGGTATAGTGACATAGACCTCAAGGATATCGGATTCCGGAAACGTTTCATTGACCATGGTCTTGAGATGTGGTAACTCAGGACATGTATGGGTGGCATGACTGACAGCGTCACAAAAGGCACACTGGATAGCGTGCTTTGGTGGCTGAGGAGGGGCAGGGTGCGATAGGGTAGCCTTGTCATTGGATGCCCCCTTTTGAGTTTTACCTTGCTTTTCTGGAGCTGTCACAATAGGAGAATGGTTTTGTTGAGGTGCTGGGGGCACTGTAGCAATGGAAGAAGCTAAGGGGAGCGGTTGAACCAGTGTCAAAGAAAGGTAAGGTTTGGGGTGACCAGGCAGGGTAGTGGTTGGAGGGTTAAGGTACTAGACGGGTATACCCAAGGTCAAGTTGGGGAGGGATAGGGTGGCCAAGATGGGGACTGAATAAGCTCCGGGAGGGGGCACAACGAAAGGTATCTAACCAGCGGGGTAATGGCCAGGAGGAACGGTGCCAAGGTGGTTAATATCAGGTGGAATTGACCTAGGAGGGTAGAGAAGTGCATGGGGACTATCTATGGAAGAAGATTCAGAAGGAAGAAGGCTAGCTAGCAGGGGCGAAGGGCTAGGAGCTGGTTGCGGTGGGTGAGGTGGATGTTTCTAACTAGCCAAAGCGAGCTGCTTAAGGTTAGCCCGAGACGATTGCATCATGAAAACATTCGCCAAGTTGGGATCAGAGACAAGGGGGGGAGGAAGGCCAGGGAAGGTTCCAAGAAACGATGAGTCTTTGTAGACACCAGGGGAGACACTGGTCAAGGAATCGACAGTTTGCTTATTGGCTACAGAAGAGATGGTCGACTCAGAGGGGGTCTGAGTTTTCGGCTCATGATATGTCAACTG
Source organism: Pinus albicaulis (assembly GCA_034641835.2). Lineage (NCBI taxonomy): Eukaryota > Viridiplantae > Streptophyta > Pinopsida > Pinales > Pinaceae > Pinus > Pinus albicaulis. Next base: position 1,162,356,319 of record CM076580.1, read on the forward strand.
GTCAATGGTGACTATTTTTCCATTGTTTGGGAAGAACATCTTGCAATGGACCGTGGAGGGGACAACAGACATGGAATAGGTGTAGCTACACCCCAAAATAATGTTATAATCAAGATAAGCGTTGATGACTTCAACGTCAATGAAAAAAGTCTTGCCCACAAGAGTGATAGGACAATTACGAAATAGGCCAATGGGTTGGGAGGCATGGCCATACCATGCACGAAGAGTGATGGTGGAAGGGGCCAGCTCAGGGGATCTGAGTTGTTCCCAAACCGAGGTAGAAATTACACAGGTAGATTCCCCCTCATCAACGATACACCGAGTCACGTTGGCATTCCGGATTTTGATTGGGATTTGGAAAGCGACGGAAGCAAGAAGGGGAGGATGATCCGACTGACGGGAGTCGAAAACAATTAATTGGTCATCAGCAGGATCTACAGCACCCATGGCAGATAGTAGAGCTTTATTTTGAGAAGGACACGACTGGAGGAGTTCCAGTGTTGAAATGGCGGCATGAGACTGCGCCAAATCATCTACTACGCTATATGAATGAGCAGCTCAACCGAAAACAACATTTCGGCATAATGGGCCCTTAGGAACCTTGATAGGGACCTCAAATTTGGGTTGAGGAATCTGCAAAGGACCATTTGGTGTTGAAAGAGGCTCTGTAGGACCTAAAGAAGGTGACTCGGGGACAAACGGAGCGGGAGACGTGGGGTACTGACGAGACCGAGTTTGAAGGTTAACGTTGACGATGAGAGGTTGGTCAGAAGTCATCATGAGAATCTGGTAATCGAAGGAACCAGAAGGGGAAGGTTGAGTGGTTACCGGCGCATGAGGTGGTTGAGTAGCCATGAATCCTTTTCGAGGGAAAGGATCGGTAAACACGGCTGGTTGAGAAGTAGTTGCATTGGGGGGAATAGTTGGGGAGGTATGATGTCCCCGCAATGTAGCCTAAGACTCCCACATCTGTCGCATCTGTGGTAATAGGGGAAAATTGTGAGTGTAATGATCATAAACACCGCAACACGAACAAGGCTTATTGGTGCGAAGAGGCCTGTCCGGTTTGGGCTGAGAGCCCTGTGGCTGGTTAGCAGTGTTAGAATTAATACTTGGAGGATTGGATCCATGATTACCAGGGGCAGATTGATTTTTATTGCCTTTCCGCTTTCTTTGAGAAGAAGGAAGATTAGTCGTGCCCTGCTATGAAAATACTGGCCCTGGAGGGGGTAGTAGGTGTTGTTGTAGGGGTTGAGAAGGCAAGGGAGTTGGAGGTCCAAATGCTGTAGGAGCTAGGACACCAGGATGTGGATAAGGATAAGGGTTAGGATGGGAAACATTGAGGTAAGCAGGAGGGTGGGCAAAAGGAGGAGGCATACCGTATCCTAGATACATGCTACCTAGAAGGGGTAAAGTGCTGGAGGTGCTGGCCCCTCCTGGAGGGAAAACATAACCCATAGGAGGTTGAGCGTAGGTATGTGAAAGAGATCCAACGATACCGTTAGCAGAGTGATATGCCCCCGGGGCGTTAGCGCCACCGGGTTTTGGGAGGTCAGGAAGGACAGTATAAACATAACCAGATTGAGCATAGATGAGTTCATATTTCAAGTCTATTTGGAGGGCATCTTCTTCGGTTTGAGGGAATTGAGATGCGACATATTTTTCGATGGCAGGTAAGAGAGAATGAAGGAAATAGTCCATATAGACCTGATCATCAAAGGTGGGAGCTCGACATAAGCTCCTTCTTCTTCACCATTCCTTGACATGAGAGGAAAGGAGGGTCGAAGAGGATTGACGAAAAGAAGTCAAGAGTTTTGTACCAATGTCATATCAGAGAGGGAACTGGAAATAAGATAAGAAGGCTTGGGCAATGGTTGCAAAGGTGGTATGGGAAGAGGCAGTTTGATCAACATACCATTTAGAAGCTTCATTGGTAAGCGTGCGTTGGAATAATCTAAGACAGATGGAATCATTAGTAATGGAATTGGATGAACACCACATGTGGAAAGATCAGATATGGTTGGAGGGATCTTCACTAGCAAGGCCTTCGAACTTGGGAATGTCAGAGGGGAGCTTGGTTGGCATAGCAGGCCAACTAACATCGTGGCGGATAGGATCATTGATCAACTAATTGAAATCGAGGAGAATGAGACTGACCATATAAGGGAGTAGAGGGATAGTCGAGGTAGTTCCCATAGTGGTTCCACTAGAAATGGACCCAGCAGTTGGACTGGGGTTGCCGCTAGCGTTAGGCCCTGAACTAGACATGGTGAAGGTAACAGGGGGAGAACCAAAAGGAGGGGGAGAACCTGAAGAATCAGAAGAAGAGTCAGAGTGCGGACTCGGGGGAGGACTAACTCGACGACGGTGGGAAGGAGTAAGTTGACCAACCGGAAACTGAGGGTGAAGGCCAAGAAGTCTCCAGCATAAACGCCTTAGAGGCGCAATGATGACGGGAAGAAGAACAACCAACAAAGGCAACGAGCTACAGAATCAAGTGAGGTCAATGTCGAAACAAGGGGCAGAGAGGTGCAGTGTCAATTGATTTTAAATTCTTTGCTAGGCGGTGTTAACCAGGCTCTTCTTCACTTAGGGTCAGTGTGTGGCGTGTGTTAATTTTAATTTTTAAGCCCAGACGTTTTGAGAGTAAAATAAAAAGTGTGTTGCGTAACTGAAAATAAATCTGCAGTAAGGCTAAAATAATAGAAAATTAACAGCTAACAATACATCGATCTAACCCAAGAAGGTGGGTCTCTCAAAACTAGTCTAAAAGAGGGAAAAAATCTAATCAAAACACACTAAAAAGAGGCCAATAGATCTAAGGTCGGGAGGGACATGGATCTAAAGGAGAAATATACTGAAAAGAGGTGCAGAAAATAGAAAAGAGGCAGAGGCAAGGTTGCTGCAACAAAAGCGGGGAATCAGCTAAAGGTAGAAGGGACAAGGAGGTGACCCTAGAGGTAAACCCAAACAAAACTATATCAGGTGATTTGAAAGGGAGAAGAGTTGATCTAAAGGGATCTGAAAATAAGGTATCATATCTTAAAAGAACAAGGCCAAAACTCTGAAAATTCAGACGCCTGAAACAGCTAAAACTCTTCCACAAAAGGTGGAGGGTACTAAATCCCTAAGGGGCAAGATTCCCACTTAGTTGAGTGAAACAGATCAGAAACATGTCTAAACGGGCGGAGACAGAGGCTAGAAAACCCTGACAGAAGCTTCAGACAAACCCAGAAAAATTGCTGGAAAAGTGAAGAAAAAATTGCAGGTCGCAGGTTCTGACCTGTTTTCTGTCTAGGTTGCAGTTTTAGGCAGAAAAGTGCGTCCTTCAGTCCAGGTCGCAGGTTTTGGGCCGATAAGTGTGACCTGCAGATCTGGGTCTCTCGGCGGTAGATTTCAGAAAAAGTTGTCGTCTCAGATGCGGCTGATGTCTGTCACCTACGCAATAGGGCCAGAAACACACGGAAGTTAAAAATGTTAATGTTTGAGGGTTTAAGAGGTGAAAAACAACATAAAAATAGAAAAACAAAAAACTTAAGAGAAACCCTAGGGTCTGAAAAAGTTGGATATGTAGGAATATATAAAATGACAGCGGTCGCAAAATAAAACCCGTGTGGAGTCGCTAATTGTTAGTATGAATCTTTCATCGGAAAAAGACCACTTTAGCTACGCATAGCAAATAGCCCTGACATAAATTATGGCTACCAATATCTTTAAATCTGTAGTTAGTTGATCCAAATAAAGCTGCACAAATCCAAATCTATGCATAAAAAGACATTAAGCATTGAAAATGAAATGTTGCTCCATGCATTAAATAGATAAGACAAGAACGATATATTTGAAAGAATTTTTATATTAAAGGGGAACCTGAGAGGAAAAAAAGAAAGGTGTTTCCAATTCTCCTCAATTCGATGGGTTCTTGAAAGTCCTCAGCATTTCACATCTAAAACTTCTCTCTCTTGTTGGTGTAGTAAACCCAGACAAACATAGAACTCAAAGGGAGCTCACAAAGTAAATAATAGAGAATGTGACAATGATAATGGCTCAAAGTCAAACCAAGAGTATAGATCCAGAGTGATCTAATATGCAACGAAAGGTGACAAATGAATGGTAAAACCCTTCTATTTATAACAAAATATTAGGGTAGTCTAGAACTTGGTGCACGAATAAAATATTATTAACCAACTTCTAGAACCACCTTGTAGGAATATTTTATTATATTTGTTGGAGGGAAAAGGATTTTGACATGGGTCAAATCCTTTATTTATAAATAATAAATAAATAAATGATTTATTTATTATTTTTAAGGGAATGGTGGAAATATAATTAAATAAATAATGATTTATTTAATTATTTATAAATGATTTGGTCAAATTTAACTAGGAATATTATTTAAATAAGGATTAAATAACTTATTTCTAGGAAATAATCAAATAAATAAGGATTTATTTAATTTATTTCCTTGTTTTGGGCTAAATAGGACCAGGAATAATAATTAAATTGATGTTTAACTGATTATTCTTTGAGGAAATATAAACAAATATAGATTTTTTTATTATTTCCTTTTGGGGTTTCCTGTTTAGACCATAAACAACTTAATAAAGGTGTTTTACTAAGTTATTTCACATAGTGAAAGCAATTTTACTTAGGGTAAAATTGGTCTTACATGGTGTACTTGGGTTCATCTAATGATAATAGGTTAGACGACCAAAAAATGGTGTAACAGATTGCCCCCCAGCATACGAGTGTTAGGAGCAAATCGTATGACTGAAGTACGTTGTAAGAACTCAATCACCAGACATCAAGAGGGAAGTCAGAGAGAGAAATGTAAGGTAGTCTAATGTGCTAAAGGACTAGACCCTGAGGAGATGAGACTTACAAGTGAACAAGACTCTTTTGATGAGATGGTACCTGTGCTAAAGGCGGTGGGGGAGGCATAGCTATGCCCGCCGAGACAAAGTACAAAAGAATAGTGCGTCCAGTAAACAAGAAACCAAACTATAAAGTACATGCTGGCATAAACACAAGCTAGAAAGATAGAATGATGAATCCCACATACATGTTGTGCCTGGGATAACAGCCAGGACTTATACAATAATATCTGAGTACATGAGATACAAGTACAACCCAAATTCCCCCTATAAACGGGGAAGGGCTTGCAAAATTAGACTGATACATGAAAATCAACAAGATGCTGCAAGTGGCTAGGGCCATCATCATCAAATATAAGGAGCTACATCGAAGGCTACAATGAAGAGGTCATCCAAGCATGTGGGGTGCTACCTGCAGGGCCACCCTCTCATGAGGGTTGAGAAATCTCACACACACCCGGGAATCACCAATAGCAGCTACAACATCACTGGACCATCAAGTATACGAATCTTGATCATGCTGAAAGGATCTTGAAGTGGAGAAACAATCAAGTCACAGGGTAATGATAAATCCCATTGCCTGATCTGAGGAACCGAACAAGTGGAGAAGTTGGAACCAAGGTACACCAGCCTCTAGACCTATCTTCTAGAGTGAATGAGCTGATGTCGACAGAAGGAGATCCACCGTAGGTGAGGAAATTAAGGATCCTAAACTAAGGCACGAGAGAAAATAGTAGAGCGACTGACAGAATAACACTAATGATGATGATGAAATGGGGGGAGATCCAAAGGGGACCATAAAAGCATGAGTACAAGATGGTATCTCATGACAGAAATCAACACAAACAAGAACAAATATGGAGGCAAAATGGTGCCCCAAGGAAAAGTGTTGTAAGTGAGGAAATCCGATTTTGAGGAGAGGTGAAGTGACCCTTCGTGGACAACATGTATGCTGGTGAAGTAGTGAATCACGAAAAACAAACAGATGCTGGCTATCTAAAAGAAAATAAAACATGCATGTGGAGAGGGAAATGCTAAGGGTAATATTTATTAAGATAGAATGCATTGCGAGGATTAGGAAGGGGGTGGCCTTCGAAGTCCTCTAAAAGGTATGCCCCCTTACTAAGATCTTTACTGATGATGTAAGGACCTAGCCATAATGAGTCAAACTTCCCATGATCGAGGGCATCGTGGGCTTGGCCATATACTAGAACAAGGTCACCTTCATGAAAGGTGCGAGGGTGGACTTTTCGGTCATACTGAGCTTTGGTGTGATTTTTGGCCGCTTCAAGAGTTTGCAATGCAACACGACGGTCTTCAGAGGCGCGCTCAAGAATGATGAGTTGTTGTTCTAGAGGTTGGGTATCAGGGAGAAGTTCGACATCCAAGTGAAGGGAAGGAATTTCACACTCATTCGGTAAGACTGCCTCCTTGCCAAAAACAAGGTGGAAAGGAGTGAAACTAGTGGCGGTTTTAACAGAAGTTGTATAAGCCCACAAAGTAGGGAAGAGCATAAGATGCCAATTTTTTGTGTGCTTATTCACCGTTCGTTGAAGCATGGTCTTAAGAATTTTGTTGACCACTTCAACCTGGCCATTACCTTGGGGGTAATAGGATGATGAATATTGGTGCTCAAAACCCAATAGTGAGGATAGCTTGCGCCATATCTCATCTTCAAAATGTCGGCCATGGTCAGAGAGAAATTGTTTTGGAACCCGAATCGAGAAATGACGTGGTTAAAGAAAAATAGGGTTGCGGTGGCTGCCGTATTGTTGAATGTTGGCATAACCTCAGCCCATTTTGTGAAATATTCAACCACCATGATGATATATTTGTGGTTACCAACAGATGGAGGTCGACACTCCATAAAGTTGATGGCCCATTTACAGAGAGGACCAGCTGTGACGATGGGATGGAGGGGAGTAGGAGGAGCTTGTGCCTTAGGGGCGAAATGTTGGCAATTGGAAAATTGCTTGAATGTTTCAATGCAATCACTGAAGAGAGAAGGCCAAAAATACCCAGCGCGCATGATTTTTTGGGTGGTAGCAAGATCGGAGAGGTGGTCGCCACAAGCACCACTATGACAAGCATTGAACACTTGCTCGGCTTCAGCGTGTGTGAGGCAACGACGAAGGACAGTATCTACTCCGCAACGATAAAGGTCGTCACCGAGTAGAAGGTAGCAAGGGGCTTGATGTCGGATACGTCGTCGAGCATCATGATCAAGATGAAGGGTGAAATTTTGGGTTCGCAAGTAACTAAGGATGTCACCGTACCAAGGGTCATCGGTGGTGATGGCGATATAAGTGTTCGTCAGGAAGAGAATCATTAATTGGAGGGTCTTGCGTACCGGTAGGTAATTCAGAGATGATTTCAGCGAGGACTAAACCTTTCTTACTTTTTGGGGTGACAAATTCGAGGTTTAATTATTGAAGGATAATGACCCAACGAGCTTACTTCCCACTGAGGATGCATTGAATCAATAGGAAAGCCATGGGGTTGGAATTAGTCACAACCTTGGTGGAACGCATGAGGATGTAATGACGCAGTTTTTGGACCGAGAACACGACAACTAGTGCTAATTTTTCGTCATGTGAGTAGGATATAGGCAAACCGACAAGGTTCTTATTGACATAATAGATCACATGTTTGATACCATTATCATCTTCCTGGATAAGGACACCAGCTACCGAATAGGTGGAAGCGGAGATGTACAGGATGAAGTCCCGATCAAAGGCAGGAGGACGGATCAAGGGAGCGGATGTGAGAGCATTTTTGAGGGTATCAAAAGGCTCTTGAGCATAGGTATCCAGACAAATGGGGTGTTAGATCGAAGAAGTCTAACGAACCCATGTGCGGTAGTGACATAGTTAGGAACGAATCGGCGAAGAAAATTAGCTTTACCTTGGAGACTTTGTAGTTGGCATAAGGTACGAGGAATAGGAAGTTCAAGAATGGCTTGAACTTTCAAAGGGTCTAGATTTATACCATCTTTAGACACTATGAAGCCTAGGATACGGTCGGCGGGAATGCAAAAGACACATTTCAATGGGTTAAGACGGATATTATACTTCCGACATCGGAGGAAAATGGTACGCAGATCATGGAGGTGTTGCACCTGATGTTTAGAACGTAGAGTAAGGTCATCTAAATAGGCAAGGATAATATGAGCTAATTCATGGAAACAATAAGACATGGCTCATTGAAAAGTGGCGCCGAAATTTTTAAGACCAAATGGCATGACTCGGTATGCAAAAGTGCCCCACAGACTAATGAACGCGGTTTTAAGTTGATCAGCACGACAGATAACAATTTGGTTGTATCCGGAGAATCCATCCATAAAGGATAGAACCTCGTGCCTCGCACACTCATCAATGATTCGGTCAATAAATGGTGTGGGGAAGTTGTCTTTGGGACAATCTTTGTTCAGATTGTGAAATTCAGTGCAGACGAGGATGGTGCCTTGTTTTTTGAGGATGGGAACTGGGTTGGACACCCAAGTGGTGTATTATATGGGATAAATGAAGCCAACCTGCTAGAGCTTATCGATTTTAGCTTTGATGGCTTCACGTCTGGAAGGATGAATGGGTCTCAAATTTTGACGGACTAGATTGGCATCAGGCCATGTGTCGATATGGTGTTCGACAATGGCTGGATCGAGTTCGGGAATTTCTGAGTAGGACCAGGAAAAAATATCGCATAATTCTTTGAAGAGTTTGGTGTATGCTTCAATTTCTTCTGGAGTGCATTGGGCGCCCAAGGTGATATGTTCTTTTGATGGTAGGAGAGATATTGGCCATATTACCTTCTTCGAAAGCGTCAAGTGCAGGGATGGGGTTTTTAAACCAATCAACTTTATCGGGAATGAAGTCTTTAGATTCGAAAGCATATTGGTCATGGGATTGATGTGGAAGGAAGTATGCACGATGGTGGATATCATCCCATGGAAAATCAGTTCAGTCATGGCTTCCATAATGTCTTCATCAGACTGGAAGATGGGGAGAGTGGGGGGAAGAGGATCACTTGATGAGGTAGAAATATGAAACTCCTGATTGTGGGGGGGAAGGCTCACATGTGCAATGTCATGGGCGGTGACAGAAGAGGAAGCAGATGGGTGGTCAGGTGAAACATCGGGGGAAGGCACTGAGGGGCTGGCCGTCGAGGATAATATCGGAGGAAGGAGGCAACATAACTTTGTTTTAATTCCAATTTTAAGAACTTCTAATGAAAGGAGCTCTGATGTGTTGATGCCGCTTGGTTATGGAAACCCAAAGAACCATGGGAAGAGAACAATTACAAAGGGAAATATGCCCTCGACAAGAGCCTGAAGGATTCAGCACCAAAGTTCCAAGCCACCAGTCACGACACCCAGTTCTATGGAAGAAATGAAATAAGGGGGCTAAGAGAAAAGTGATCAAATCAAAATCTCGTTGTTTCATAAAAATTATTTTTATAAGAGTTATGCTGTTGCGGGACTTAAGTACTATACTGATGGTCATAACTAGTGTTCCCATGGAGTAAAAACAATAAGGGGGGTTAAGAGAAAATGGGTTGACTACATCAAAATGTTATGATTTCATAATGTTTATTTTAATAGAGTTATGATATATTGAGTTCCAATACTATAATACGAAGAGTATAAAGGATGGAACATTCGAAAAATAAGTGAAGAGCACCTCCAATGCCAGCACAACAAACCATGACCAACTATAAAGAAGGACATTTTAAGAAATTAGAGGGAGAAAATGACAGGTGAATGGATAATAAAATGTGGGAGGAATACAATGACAGAGGAATTCCTAGATCACCATCTCACCACTAACCCAAATAATGGAGCCTGAGTCCACCTAAGGAAATCAAAGGAATCAACCTTGAGATATTTTGCTGTGTCAATTATGACACCTCATGTTTCCCATGTTTTGTTAGTTTTTTCATTTTCAACGAAAGAATAGAATATGTTATGTAACCATTAGGACAATCATTGCAGTCGCATGCTTAGAAAACTATGTAGGTTATACAAATATATAATTCTGAGATATTTTGTAACTATTGTTTGGAATCTCTCCCTATAAAAAGGAAGAGGAAATGAGTAGTAAGGTTTCCCAAATTATGTTTTTAGAGGTTCCAAATTATGTGTTGAGGGGTTCTATATTCTATTTTCAGAGAGGAGGTTCCAAGTTTGGTTCCATTTTCCTTTTCCAAAGGTCATTATTGTTCTGCAAATCTCACTAGTTTGGGACTGTGACATGTATTCCATTCCTGAATATTAATGAAGAAGTTTCTGGTGATTCCAATAATTTGGGACATGTAGTATGTGTTCTACCTCTGCATGTAATTTCATATATGTATTTCTTCTTCAGAAATTGTGTAATTGTTATAACTATTGGATTCACTCTTAAATCATAGATTTACTAATGTTATGTGATGGTAGATGATACCTACTGGATTGTATATTTATCTATGTTATGTGATAGTATATTTTTCTTGTGAGATATTGAGTTGGAAGCCTTAAAACATGCTCCATAATTTCTGCACTTCATTTTCTTTATCTCTCCATAATTCTACTGGGATTTATTACATAGGATTATGTGTTTTTCCAACGCTCTGCACTAGGTTCCTCCCTTATATTTCTCCTTTCCATATTTACTACGATGACAAAGTTAAGCTAAGTTAAGTTAATTGAACCAAAATCTAAAACATTTTACATTTATCTCTTGAGTTGAACTGATTTATCTTCAAGAGAGACTAATATTTCCCGGGCACTAACCTCTCCGCAACTCAAGGATTGTATCTAGGTGATACAAAACCATCGCCACATAGTCGATGAAGGAGAATCCACATGCATTATGTCCAAAACAATTTGGTAGAAACTTGGATATTGTTGACTCAAAGGGGTTTCGACCCAGGTTCAAAGTTGTTGCGCAACCGCAAAACCCTCTATCACCAACCATTTCGGAAATGACCTACAGTGCATATCACAGTCTCACCTGAGGTAATATTGGGGGATGTCAGAACCAAGTTTCTACATCCAAAGGGACAATAAGCCATGGCTCTACGACTAAACTTTTCTCTTATGCTTCTCTAATATGCACAGTTGCAATTATCTACTTTTACAGTTGATTCCCTAATCACTAATGAATACCATCATGCACTACGCCTTTACTAGTATTATGCAATATTTGACAACATAAAAATAATATAAATAGTATGAAAAATATCGTTATGCCTAAAACAACACGTAATACTTCGTGATGCATATAATAACTTCAAATATAGATAATAAATATATTGCACAAATAACACAAAAATACTTCAGAAACTTCTTTCTCTTTATTAATGATGAATCTTTTCAGCACAATCCTTCTTTTCCCCATGCACACAGCTACAGATCAAGGCCTCCATGCACATAGCTGCAGATCATTCCCTTTGCCCCCAAAAAAATAACGTAAATTACAGACTCAATACATGGATCTATCTATTCATATCTCATGTCTTGAAAATACATTGCTTTATATAGCCTTCACATACTTACAATACCATGGTCCACATACCATGGGAGGACATAAAATAACAAATTAAACTCGATCCATTTACAAAAAGAGGGGCTTTGATCCACCCCAAAGCCCCTAAAACTCCTAAAAATCTTCACGATTGATTTATATTCATTGGTTCACCCATTTTTCTTCCTCAAAATGCGGAGCCTAAGAATCACGATTGGACCAAGTTGAGCCCTGACCAATAGGCCCCCGACACTCACATGTGACTCGTCCCGAGTCACTCAGCTTATGCACCCTGAACCTTCACTGCAATGCTGGTGTATGTTGTCTTCAATGGCTGAAACATTTCTGCAAGTTTCTTCTCTTATTGGTGCACCTCCTCTAACAGCTTCTCTAACGTAGGCTTGGAGATATTCTGAAGAAAATATTTATGATTTGTGCTCATTTCCTTAATCCTTTCATCAACTATATGTGATAGTTGAATGGCCTCATGTTGCCATGACTGTGTTGTGATCAATTTCTCCTTCTTGTGCAGATCCTCGATCTAGCTCTACAAAAATTTTCCCTCTGTAATGTGAGCAAGGTGTTGCGCAGGTGCCAAAGTCCTCGTAGTAACCTTGATCTTATTCAATTGGTTCTTCTTTTGCTAAATCTCTTGGTCAATCTGTTGAATATTTGGATCCTCATGTAGCAAGTTCTAAATTTCCATGGTGTCCTCAAACAATTTTCCATAGTCCTTGACTGTGGTGGAGATACCTTCTAATGTTTTTTTTTAGATCCACTTCACGTTGTTCATGCACCTTTGGTCGTGTGACTGGATACAACCTCATCTACATCTTCCTGATATGGGCTCTATACTCAAAATTCAGCTTCTCCATATTAAAATTGGAGTCTTGGATGGCTTGTACGAACTTGGAAACTTTGTTAGTTGGTGGCTCTTCGACACGAACCTGTATGTCTGGGAGCTTGCTGCAAGTCTTAGTAATAATTTCCTCCAACTTTCGTCTTTGTTGAGTTGCCTCATCTCAGTCCTGTAACACCTTATTTATTTATTTGAAAATATTTTGGTTGTCCTGCATTATTTCCTCAGTGATATTCAAGGCACACTTCTCACGCACCTTCAACTCATTCGTGACCCCCTATTGAAAGTTATGATCCCCTCGATGCGTAGCGAAACAAGATTCAAAATAAGGTTGTGCCAATTCTTGATGCATGCATGATCCTTTACGTCCTCAAAATGGAGCGCCCCTCCAAATTCTTGAAAAATGAAAACATTAAAGGAAATTTTAGTCTAAAAGTGCCCATGAAATTTTCATGTAATTTCCATGTCATAATATGCAAACCAGTCAAAATAATTTAAATTTAAAAGGAGCTACATATAAATATTTTGGAGGGAAAAGAAGAAAAACTACTTTTTTTTAATTGTATTTTTTGCTTATCTCCTTATAGGTTTACTCAATTTTCAGGTGTAGACACTCGTTTAATGTGGAATTAAATTTTGCATCCAATGAGTACCCATCATGTATACTTTTGAGAAGGAACACATTGATAAAAAATTAAGATATATTAATATAGTGTATTCAAAATAATTTTTAATGTATCTTCAATTTTTATCAATGTGGGTCTTCTCAAAAGTATACATGATGTGTACTCATTAGATGCAAAATTTAATTATTCATTCAACGAGTGTCTACACTTGAAATTTGAGTAAACCTATAAGGAGATAAGCAAAAGAAAAATTAAAAATATAGTTTTCTTCTTTTCCCTCCAAAATTCATAACTTTTATTTTATTATTGTAATTATTAGTTTATTATTTTTCCTTAGGAGACCACTTTTAGGTTTAAATTTCATATAATGTGTCAGCAGTTATCTCTAATTGGTGCAGTGGCTGTGCCTGTTGGCTCACTTGTACCACACTCGCTTGAACCATTTGAGTGGTTGTCTATTCCTGTGGTCTTGTTTTCTGTCCTAGTACTTTCATCTCTTTCATGCCCTGTCGCACCTCTGTCAATACATCCTTATATTGATCTTCGATCTTGCTCCATGTATCTTCGGTTATATGTTGGAAATATGATGCAGAGTGTTGTCCTTGATGGCAACCCACTTAATGAAGATGAAGACATGCGACTGTTGACATGTGTTGTCCTTGATGGCAAACTACCTGATGAAGTAATACTTAACCTGATGGACTTGGTAAATGATGTAAATCGGATATGATATGATGATGCTGAGTGTTGTCCTTGAAAGGAAACTTACTTGATGAAGTTATGCTTGATAGAATATGGTTTGCTGAACTAATTTTGATGTATCTACAGTAAGTACAGAAGGCAATGAAGAAAGAAATTCAGATTGTGCTAAATCTATGGTGAAAGAGTATGTCTCAAGGTATACGCGGATCTGTCTAAGGGAAGTCGCGTATGCACGCGGAAAAGAACGTGCCAAGTCGCGTATGGGCTAAAGCGCTCTAAAAGTGCAAAACCAGGGGTAATCACCTTGGTATTGACCCATTGTATTGGGCAATGATCCGCCTAATTGGCCCCGTCTAGTGTAGTTTTGGGCTCCTGGTTTTGGTTTGGCCCATGGTATTTAAAAAGGGGCTCATGGTATTGACAAAGGGTAAACATATATAAGGAGAAGAAATTCATTGTGCAAATCGTGTGTGTGGGTGCAAGATGTCTGAGCTTGAATGAATACTTCTCTCTGAAGTATATCTGAATGGAAAGGGTTACACTTGAATGATAAATCTGAATGTATGATGCACCAATGATGAAGAAGGGGATCTAGATGTGAATTGCACTTATATTTGCTAGATCTGATTATGGAAGGCTTAGATCTGTGATGAGGCGAACATCTAGGCGAACATCTGTCTGAAGTGAAAGGGTAAATCAGAACTGAAAATCTGATCTGAAGAAGTATGCTGGTCAATATTGATTGAAGATCTATACGCTACTTCGCCGCAGAGGAAGCGCGTATATACGCGGCTTTGCAGAGGAGAAAGCGCGTATGCGCAATGAAATATGTACTGAGGTGTACGCTGGTTGATGAGGATGAAAGCGCGTATATACGCGACATCAGTGAAGTAAAAGCGCGTATGCAAACTAAGGTTTGCTGAAGCATGGGGTATGAAACATCTGATCTGTTCTGTTGTATTACTGCTATCTGATCTGGATTGTCTGAATTGGTATGTATCTATTTGTGATGTATGTTTGAGCTTAAAAGTATGAAAAGGGTTCAGTCTGAAAATATGATGAAATGTGGCCTGCAAGTTGTGTTCTATTGAGGTTGTTGGATCCAGTTTGAAAATTGATGAAACGTGGTCCAAGGTGGTGCTGAGGGTTGTAGCCTTCAGTCAGGGGGTGGTAGCTCCCTTCCAGGTGAGGCTGGTAAACGAGATCGGGGGGTCGTAGCTCCCTTCCAGGAGAGGCTGGTAAACGAGATAAGGGGGTCGTAGCTCCCTTCCAGGAGAGGCTGGTAAACGAGTCAGGGGGTCGTAGCTCCCTTCCAGGAGAGGCTGGTAAACGAGCGCAGGTGGGTGCCTGCGTGCTGGTCAAGTCTGCGCCAGCACATATGTTGTAAGATGTTTTCTCTATAATAAAATATTGAAGGCCGAGCAACTGCAGCGGTGGTTTTCTCCCGATTTGGGTTTCCACCTAAAAATCCTGGTGTTCATGTGTGATGCTTTGTGTGATGGTTTATTCTGTTCTTACTGCACATGTTTACTGTTTATTGAACATCTGATGAATGAATGATGGAGTAATATAAGTGAAGATTTAATGACAGATCTAGATCTCTGTGTATACGCTAGTTTCATAAAGGGGATCCGCGTATATACGCTAGTTTACTGAAGGAAAGTAGCGTATGGGTTTTTAAGGAATGAAAAAGTAAAAGATTTGATTATGCAGTAAATACTGATTCACCCCCCCCTCTCAGTATTTTTCCCAACAATTGGTATCAGAGGGTGGTCCTTCTGCAGAAGCTTGATCGCTTGAAGGAGATCCGTCGCAATGGGAAGTATACAAACAAAAGTTTTGCTGAATTTTGGTGCAAAAGTATGGGCACTCATGAAGGAATGTGAAAAAGAGAAGGGTACTTTTGTGGATTCTCTAGAAGACAATAATCTTCTTGAAGAAAACACTCAACTCAAGGTAAGCCACGAAGAAAAGAACATAATCATAGAGACTCTTGAAAATCAGCTTAAAGCAGAAAAAAGGTGCAATGAGGAATTGGAGTGTGAAGTAGTGAGTCTAAGGAAAGATAATGAGAAAGTGAAATCTCTCAATCTTAGGTTTGCTAAAGGTTCAGAAACCTTGGATGAGATTATCAAGGCACAACGGTCCCCTCTTATAAAAACAGGTCTTGGATATACTGGGGAATCTTCCCAGACATCAGCACCAAACTTTCTAAAAGCAACCACAGTCGGTTCTCTACATTCAGCCACTCAGCAGGGGAACAAAGGAACTTTACAGGTAAAGCATGATCATCTCAATGCAAGAAACACTAACAGGGAGATCTTTCAAAATGGATACAGCCAACAGGTAAACTCTAATAGAAGATTTCATGATCATAGAAATTTCTACTTCAATGGACAATGTTTCTCATGTCACAATTTTGGTCATAAAGCTGTTCAATGTGTTGCATATAAAACCATCATGACAAGAGAAGCAAGAAAGATAAGGATGAATGAAGAACCAAAGAAGAACACCTATAACAACTTTTCTCCTCTTCAAAACGAAGTTGAATGTACTTATTGCAATAACTTTGGTCATGAAGAATCTGAATGCAGAAGCAAGGTCCAGCCAAAAGAGCATGATCTCTCAAGCTCTAAAGTGTGGAAAAAGGAAGAAATACCGGTTGAAAATTTGTTAGGTCCCTATATCACTAGTATAGCCCCTTATTATTGTTAGTTTAAACCCCTTATTGTTATTATTGTACCCTTGTAACCCCCATTTTGTTATTATTGTGCCCTTAAATTATTATTGTTAGGTCAGCTAGGATTACATTATGGTCCCATGGACTCCTATATATAGAAAGGAGGTTTTGTGAATTGTATCATCGAAGAATTGTGCATTTATGTAATGTATTGGAGGTTGCCCCCTCGAAGTGGCTTATTTCTAAGGCGTTTATATCTCTTTTCTTCTACTTTTGAAGCTGGTTACACAACATTTGGTATCAGAGCTTTGGGATTCTAGGGTTTCGCTGCTCCAAACAAGTCATCGTGGCATTTTCGCTATAACTTTTTTTCTACGAAGCTTCAGAAGCTGAAATTTTTAGGGTGCGAAGCTGAAATCTTGAGGAAGGTTTTCTAAAAATTTCAGATCTTGGTTCGCAATATTTGAGGAGATATCATCTGTGGAAGTTAGGTATTGTTTCAGGCTCATAAACAGGGCATTGTGGCATTTGCGCTATAAATTTTGTTTTACGAAGGGTCAGAGTCTAAAATTCATATGGTGCAAAGCTGAAATCCAGAGGAAATTCGTCAAAAAATTTCAGAACTTGGTTCGCAATATTTTTGGAGATATGATCTGTGGAAGGTAGTGCTTTTTGAGGCTCCTGAATTTCATCTCAAAGAGGTGATCGTGGGAAAAGTTCAATAACTCTCTCTCTGAAGATTGGATTGGAGTGCCGTCAAAAGTGGTCACAAGTACACAGCCTGTAGTTTCTTCGCTATCAATTTCAGAGACAAAGAAAAAAACAGTGACACGTGGCAAGTCGTACAAGTTCGCTCTACTGAACCAGTCCAGAATTAGGTCATTGTGGGAGATTGGACACAACTTTGTCTTGGAGCATCAAAATCAGGTCAGACCTGTGGCATTTGAAAAAAGCTTCAGAGGGCTACTACAGGGATGAATTTCAGATATCGAAGATTTTCAAGCACAGAGATAATACAATTTCAATATCGAGCTCCTCAAAGCTAGTAAAAGGTGTGTATTTTTTTTTCCGAATTGCATAAGTCTTGTTTGAAGAATCAAGTTGAATTGATTGCAAGGGCCTATTGTAGAATAGATATCAATATTGGAGTCTGAAATGGCCCCTAAAAAGAATTAAACACCCATTAAGCCTTTAGAAGGCTCTACTATTACTCATGAAGATGAAGAATGACAACATGACATGTCAAAATTACAAGAGCAAATGCAACAAATTTCGCTCTCGCAAAGAACAACAAAAAATGAAATGGAAGTTTTGAAGAAAGGCATGGAAGTGAAGATGGACGGTTTGAAGAAAGGCATGGAAGTGAATATGGACGGTTTGAAGAAAGGCATGGAAACTAAGATGAATGGTTTGGAAGCTAAGATGGATGGCATGGAAGTCGGCATGGAAGCTAAGATGGATGACATGAAGAATGATCTAAAAGCATACATGGAAGGCTTGATGACAAGCTTAAAACCAGAAATGATTCCTAATGGCGGAAATATAGGAGAAGAACCTCCCGATGAGAACAAAATAAATGTTAATCATGATTCCATAAACTCGAATGTTGGCGGGAAGAACCACCATATTCCAAAAATGGATATGAGGAAGTTTGATGGAAAGGATCCTGTAAGATGGATACTACAGATGGAGCAATATTTTGATCTCCATAACGTGCAAAACACACAAAAGGTATGCATTGCAACTTTACATTTAGAACAAAAATACATTTGTATGGTATCGATGGCTTTGCTCCCATAAAAAAATTGTCACTTGGTCAATTTTTACGGAGGAAATGATAGCACATTATGAGGATACAAAGAGCAACACCTTCTTTAGCCAATTGATAAATCTCAAACAAAAGGGTTTAGTGGGGCAGCACATTGAGGACTTCCAAAATTGAATATAAGGGTAACTGATATTCCAGAGGAACACAGGATTGATCTCTTCATAGGCACTTTAAAGGATAACATCCAACATGAAGTTCGCGCTTTGGAACCTGATTCATTGGAGAAGGCATTCAGGTTGGCAAGAAAAGTTGAATGTAAAATTATGGCGACAAGGAAGCCTACCACTCAATTCTATAAAGAAGGAAGTGTTGCTACGCCTAGATTTCCACAACCTACAAGGTTGACACCACAACAATTGGAAGAAAAAGAGCAAAAGGGCTTTGCTACAGTTGTGATAGCAAATACACTAAAGGTCATAAGTGTGCTGAGAAGAAATTATTTTACATAGATTGTGAAGAGGAAGAAGAAATGAACAAGAAGAGGATATACACCAGGAACCAGCCATAGAAGGGGAAGAAATGAATCCGACCATATCGTGTAATGCACTGGCAGGAATTACCACTCCTCAAACTCTCAAGATAGAAGGACATATCAAGAAGAAAAAGGTAATAGTGTTGATTGATTCAGGTAGCACCCACAATTTTATTCATTATAAGGTAGCCAAGGAATTAAATTGTTTCCTATACCCAGCACCAGAATGTCAAGTGATGGTTGCAAATGGAGGAACTATAAATTTCTCTTGAAAATGCCATAATATCAAGCTAACCATGGGGGAATATGTATTGACTAGTCCAATGCTTTCCATTCCTATGGGAGGTGCTGATGTTGTACTAGGAGTACAATGGTTACAATCTTTGGGGACGGTAGCTTTTAATTTTCAAGAATTTCTCTTGAAATTTTTTTCAGAAGGAAAGGAAGTCGAATTACGGGGTATTGAAGGGAAGCTGGGAAGGATAATAAGCTCTAATGTCATGACAAAGATTCTAAAGAAAGAACAACGAGGCGTAATTGCACAATTATGCTCACTAGAAGTTCCGACATCAAAATCATCTATTTTTGCAGATCTCCAACAAGTCTTGGACAATCATTCCAAGGTGTTTGAAAGTCCCAAAGTACTCCCACCTATTCGTGATCATGATCATGCTATTCATTTGATTCCAGGAAGTGTTCCTCCAAACATCAGGCCTTATAGATATCCTTACTTCCAAAAGAGCGAAATTGAACGTATGATTGCAGAAATGTTAGAGGCGGTATAATTCAACCTAGTCAAAGTTCTTTCTCTGCTCCTGTAGTATTGGTACACAAGAAGGATGGATCATGGCGAATGTGTCCGGATTATAGGGAGCTCAATAAGCTCACCATTAAAGACAAATTTCCCCTTCCTGTGATTGATGAATTATTGGATGAATTACATGGAGCAATTTATTTTACCAAGTTGGATCTTC
Source organism: Pinus albicaulis (assembly GCA_034641835.2). NCBI lineage: Eukaryota > Viridiplantae > Streptophyta > Pinopsida > Pinales > Pinaceae > Pinus > Pinus albicaulis. The sequence goes on from CM076580.1 coordinate 1,162,375,831, forward strand.
GTTCAGGATATCATCAAATTAGAATGAAGACCGAAGATATTCCAAAAACAACATTTCGAACTCATGAGGGTCATTATGAATTTTTGGTCATGCCTTTTGGCCTTACCAATGCACCTTCTACATTTCAAGGGTTGATGAATTCCATTTTCAAACCCTTCCTTAGAAAATTTGTGCCAGTATTTTTTGATGATATACTAATCTACAGCAGGTCTTGGAAGGATCATGTTGAACATGTTGACAGGGTGCTCAAACTATTGCAGGAGAAACAATTATATGCAAAAAAGTCCAAATGTTTCTTTGGAGTACAAGAGGTGGAATATCCGGGTCATATTGTATCTCACGAGGGGGTTAAAGTGGACCCTAACAAAATTAAAGCCATTAAGGAATGGAAAGTTCCCACAACCATAAAGCAGTTGCGAGGATTTCTCGGGTTAACAGTGTATTATCGCAAGTTTGTTAAGAATTATGGGAGAATAGCAGCACCTCTAACAACATTATTGAAGAAAGATGCATTTTCATGGACTCCTGAAGCAACTAAGGCCTTTGAACGCCTTAAAGAGGCAATGTGCCTAGCACCGGTCTTAGCTACACCAGACTTCACAAAAACCTTTATTGTGGAATGTGATGCCTCAGGAAATGGAATTGGTGCAGTTTTAATGCAGGAAGGAAGACCCATTGATTTTGAAAGTTGTCCAATCAAAGGAAAGTATTTACAGAAACCTATTTATGAGAAGGAAATGTTAGCAATACTACATGCACTAAAGAAATGGCGAACTTACCTAATGGGAAGACACTTCAAGGTAAAAAACTGATCATGATAGTCTTAAACACTTTTTGGAACAAAGACTATCATCAGAAGAGCAGCAAAAATGGGTCACAAAGATGTTGGGTTATGACTTTGAAATAATCTACAAAAAAGGAAAGCTCAATGTTGTTGCAGATGCACTCTCAAGAAAGAATGAAGAGGTGGAAGCATTTCTTTGTGCCATTTCTATTATCCAACCAGATTGGATAACCGAAGCAAGAGATGAATGGAAGAAGGACAAAGATGTATGGACACTCATTCAAAAGTTGCAGCAAGATCCTAGTACATCCGATACATTTAGTTGGAAAAATGATTCCTTATGGTACAAAGATCGCTTATATCTTTGTAATAATTCCCAACTAAAACAAAAGATTCTTCTGGAATTGCACACTTCTCCTTTAGGAGGACACTCAGGATTTTTAAAAACTTACCACAGGGTGAAGAAAGAATTTTTTTGGGATGGCCTAAAATCTGATATTCGAAAGTTTGTGGCGGAATGTTTGGTTTGCCAGCAGAATAAAGTGGAAACAATTAAGACCCCAGGACTTCTACAACCTTTATCCATTCCCAGTCAACGTTGGGAGGAGATTTCAATGGATTTTATCACAGGTTTACCTAAGTCCGAAGGAAAGAGTGTCATCATGGTGGTAGTTGATAGACTTACCAAGTATGCACACTTTTGTGCATTATCTCATCCATTTAAAGCAAGTACGGTTGCTACTACATTTATGGACAGAATTCAAAAGCTACATGGAAGCCTAAGGGTTATTGTGAGCGACAGAGATCCCATTTTTACTGGAAATTTTTGGACGGAGTTATTTTCTTGTTTGGGTACTCAATTAGCTCATAGCTCATCTTATCATCCTCAATCCGATGGTCAAACCGAGATAGTAAATAAATGTTTGGAAGGATATCTTCGTTGTTTTGTATCTGATAAACAAACACAATGGGTCAAGTGGTTACCTCTCGCTGAATGGTGGTATAACACTTCCTTCCATACCGCAGCAAAAATGACCCCATTTATGGCACTTTATGGATATCATCCACCATCCATCACATCATCTTTAAGGGAAAATTCGAAGGTTCAAGCAGTGGAAGATCACATCGAGCATCAGCAAGAAGTTCTCCAACTCTTAAAGGATACCCTGAATTTGGCACAAAATCGAATGAAACAACAGGCAGATCAACATCGTAGCGAGAGAAGTTTTGATGTAGGAGATTGGGTATTTTTACGGCTACAACCATACAAACAAATGCCCCTCAAGCAAGCAAAGAAGGATAATAAATTATCGCCAAAGTACTATGGTCCTTACAAGGTGTTGCAAAAGATTGGTACTATGGCATACAAATTGGAGCTTCCTGCTTCTTCGCGAGTACATCCAGTGTTCCATGTTTCATGCTTAAAAAAGGTTATAGGTGAAAATCTTCCAGTTCAAACAGTATTGCCAGAACTTGATGGGGAAGGGAAGATCATATTGGAACCTGAAGCAGTCATAGAAAAAAGAACTCGACAACTACGGAATCGATCAATTTCAGAGTATCTCATCAAGTGGAAGAACTTACCCACCGAAGATTCTACATGGGAGGATGAGAATTTTATACAGAAGCACCCGGAGCTACTCAAGTGTTGAGGACAACACTTTTTTGAAGGAGAGGGGCATGTTAGGTCCCTATATCACTAGTATAGCCCCTTATTATTGTTAGTGTAAACCCCTTATTGTTATTATTGTACCCTTGTAACCCCATTATTGTTATTATTGTGCCCTTAAATTATTATTGTTAGGTCGTATTAGATATTTAGATTACATTATGGTCCTAAGGACTCTATATATAGAAAGGAGGTTTTGTGAATTGTATCATCCAAGAATTGTGCATTTATGTAATGTATTGGAGGTTGCCCCCTCGAAGTGGCTTATTTCTAAGGCGTTTATATCTCTTTTCTTCTACTTTTGAAGCTGGTTACACAACAAAATTGTGGGATAGCGTTATTTGCAGAGGGTGAAGAAAATCAATGGTACATTGATAGTGGGTGCTCAAGACACATGACAGGTGACAAAAGCAAACTTCTTGCATATGATGCTCTAGAGAAAGAAAAGAAAGTTACATTTGGAAATGATACTCCCACTATAATTAAAGGAAAAGGGTCAGTATTTCTGAAAGAAAAGGTAAAGGCTAAAAATGGCATGTATGTGGATGGATTAAGACATAACCTGTTAAGTGTAAGTCAATTGTGTGATCAAGGAACAGAAGTGGTCTTTAGTTCAAAAGAATGTGTGGTTCGTGATCTTGATACAGGTAAAATCATTATAAAGGAAAAAGAAATCCAGCAATGTGTGTACTAAACGGCATAGATCAATGTTACTTGAGCAGTCTTGAGAAAAGTGGTTATGGCATAGAAGGGGGTGGGGCATACGGAATTTCTCTCTCAGTCAACAAAGCAAGCAGGACTTCAGAAACATTGGTGATGCTTGGAATAAATTCTTCCAGAAAGTACCATATGCAAATCTTGTCAATTTGGTAAGCAGACCAGAGTTCATTTTAATGCCAAAGAAGGATCATCAAGTAAGCCTCTTGAACTCATTCATACTGACATCTGTGGACCTATGAGGAAAAAGTCATTACGTGGGGAAGAATACTATTATTTATTGATGATTACTCCAGAATGTGTCATATTGCGTTTATTAAACACAAAGATGAAGCTTTTGAAAAATTTCAGAATTTCAAAGCATTGGTAGAAAATGAATTGGACTTAAAAATCAAGTGTCTTAGATCTGATCGAGGAGGAGAATATTCATCAAATGAATTCTTTGAATTTTGTGAACAACATGGGATTAAAAGACAGTTCTCTGTAGCAGGCACTCCACAACAAAATGGTGTAGCAGAAAGAATGAATAGAACAAATGTTCAAATGGCTAGAGCTATGCTTGCTGACTCTAATGTTCCTGACATGTTCTGGAGTGAAGCAACACGTGCAGCAGTTAACATTCTCAACAAGGCTCATGTTCGGGTAAATAGTGACAAAACTCCATATGAACTCTGGTATGGTAATTCTCCCACTGTGAAGCATTTTAAAGTTTTCGGAAGTAGATGCTTTATCAAAAATAATTATGAGAAGCTTGGCAAGTTTGAACCTAGATCAGATGAAGGGATACTTCTTGGTTACTCATCTTCAAGCAAAGTATTCACATGTTACAATAAGAGGCTTCAAAAGGTTGTTGAATGTATTGATGTTGTTATTGATGAGTCTCCTGCAGCTCCTAAAGAAGAAAAACAAACAACAAAAGAAGATGATAGCGACATATGGCCTTCTACATCATATGGAAATGATATAGACAATGAATCCAATGAAGAACCTGAAAATGATCTATCTGAAAAAGCTCCATCCAGATACGTTCAAAAGAATCATCCTGAATCTCAGATTATGGGAGACAAGGAATCAGGTGTACGAACAAGGAGAACTTTTGTGGGATCTTCTAGTCATCAGGCACTTCTATCCACAATTGAACCACTCAATGTCAATCAAGCTAGCAAAGATGAAAGTTGGAACCAAGCCATGAATGAAGAGATTGATCAAATTGAAAAGAATGACACTTGGGATTTGGTACCAAGACCACATGATAAAAATGTCATTGGAACTAAATGGATTTTCAAGAACAAGTTAAATGAGAATGGGGATGTTGTAAGAAACAAAGCTAGACTGGTTTGCAAAGGGTATACTCAACACGAAGGTATAGACTTTGAAGAAACGTTTGCTCCTGTAGCTAGACTTGAAGCCATAAGAATGTTTCTTGCTTTTTCAAGTTATCAACAAATCAAAGTTTATCAAATGGATGTTAAATCTGCTTTTCTTAATGGTGATCTAGAAGAAGTATATATAGAACAACCGGAAGGATTCATTTTGGGAAATGATGCAAATCTTGTTTGTAGACTTAAAAAGGCTCTATATGGTCTCAAACAAGCTCCAAGGGCTTGGTATTATCGTCTTGACAAATATCTTCATCAACAAGGTTTTTTAAAAGGGTCTGCTGATAGCAACTTATACACAAAAATTGAAAATGATAAACTATTTATTGTGGTTGTATATGTTGATGATATCATTTTTGGGAGCAACGAAGAATATTTGAGTCAAAAATTTGCTTCTGTCATGCAGCAAGAATTTGAAATGTCTTTACTTGGGGAACTAACATTCTTTCTTGGCTTGCAAGTGCATCAAAAGGCAAATGGTATTTTCCTATCTCAAGCAAAGTATCTTAAGAAAATTCTGAAGAAGTATGGCATGGAAGAATGCAAACCTGTAAGTACACCAATGATAAACAGATGCAGTCTCAGTTCTAATGATGATTCTCCCACAGTAAATCAACCAGAGTACAGATCGATGATAGGAAGATTACTTTATCTCACTGGGACTAGACCAGACATTATGCATGCTGTTGGGATTGTTGGACAATTCCAAGCTAATCCAAAAGAGTCTCATCTTCAGGCAGTTAAAAGAATATTCAAATATCTTCAAGGAACTCAAGACTTTGGTCTATGGTATCCAAGGAATGCTGATCTTACTCTTCATGCTTACACTGATGTAGATTGGGCTGGAAGTGTTGATGATCGGAAAAGCACTAGTGGTGGTGCATTCTACATGGGGCCCCGGTTAGTATCTTGGTTCAGCAAGAAGCAAAATTCTATTGCCTTATCTACAGCAGAAGCAGAATATGTGGCAGCCGCATCTTGTTGCACTCAACTCCTTTGGATGATGCAAACCTTACAAGATTTTCAAATCAAATGTACTCCTCCTGTCCCCATTAAGTGTGACAATACAAGTGCCATCAGTATTTCAAAGAATCCTGTTATGCATTCAAAGACCAAGCACATTCCCCTCAAGTATCACTTCTTACGTGAACAAGTGCTTGAGCAAACCGTGAAGTTGGAGTATGTTCCCTCCAAAGAACAAATTGCTGATATCTTTACCAAACCTCTGCCCAGGGAAGCGTTCGAGTATCTAAGACAGAAGCTGGGAGTGTTCTCTGCCAGTCAAAAGAACAAATCTGCATAAATTTAGAAGATGGCATTGGATACGCGGATTTCCTCAAACACAGTCGCGTATATACGCGAGTTCATGCATAGAAAACCACGTATGTCTGATTGCTGACATTTTTCTGTTTGGAGTCAGCTCTCTTCAGCACAGCTGCAGTGCTGTTTGGTATCTCTGATACTGTTTGGTATCTCTGGTGGTGTTCCAGTTCTCATAATTCTGTTTCTAATGTTTTGATAAATATGCCTTGATGATTTGTTGGTGATGAAAGTGTTCAGGATGCACAAACTAAGGGGGAGCCTTAGTCATTTGGAAAGGATGCTTGGATGCACAGATTCAGGGGGAGCATTGGCTTTGTTGAGTATAATGCATTGTTGGCATTATGATGGTTCTGAAATATGTTCTCTTTCTTGAGGACTTTCTGGTGTTGGTCTTAAATGGTCATCTTTGCAATTTGTTGAAAAAGTCTTGTTGAGACTCATGTTGTAAAATTGTAATATTCAGTCATGTAAGGACTTGTCAATTTGTAAACCCACTTGGTTGGGTAGCTGAGTCAAATTTGTAAACCCACTTGGTTGGGTAGTTGAGTCTCATATGTAAATCCATTTGGATGGATAATTGATGTAAGTATGAGTCTTTGGTGATAGGAAGTTCATAGAGTCATGTACTTCATTGACAAATATGTTTGAAGATTCAGCATGAACTCAGGGGGAGCTTGGCCACTTCAGCACATATTAGATCTGTAGAATGTTTCTTCCACATGAGGAGAAAAGGGGGAGAGTGTTGGTTTTTGATCTGCCCTTTGCCCTTGATGTCAAAGGGGGAGAGTGACATGGTGTTTGAATGAAGAATGGTGTCAAAGAATTGGGAGAGTGACATGGTGTCATTATACTTATCTGTTGTGGTAACCAAACACCATCGTGGTTGCCATCAAGTCCAAAGGGGGAGATTGTTGGAAATATGATGCAGAGTGTTGTCCTTGATGGCAACCCACTTAATGAAGATGAAGACATGCGACTGTTGACATGTGTTGTCCTTGATGGCAAACTACCTGATGAAGTAATACTTAACCTGATGGACTTGGTAAATGATGTAAATCGGATATGATATGATGATGCTGAGTGTTGTCCTTGAAAGGCAACTTACTTGATGAAGTTGTGCTTGATAGAATATGGTTTGCTGAACTAATTCTGATGTATCTACAGTAAGTACAGAAGGCAATGAAGAAAGAAATTCAGATTGTGCTTAATCTATGGTGAAAGAGTATGTCTCAAGGTATACACGGATCTGTCTAAGGGAAGTCGCGTATGCACGCGGAAAAGAACGTGCCAAGTCGCGTATGGGCTAAATCGCTCTAAAAGTGCAAAACCAGGGGTAATCACCATGGTATTGACCCATTGTATTGGGCAATGATCCGCCTAATTGACCCCGTCTAATGTAGTTTTGGGCTCATGATATTGGTTTGGCTCATGGTATTGAAAAAGGGGCTCATGGTATTGAAAAAGGGTAAACCTATATAAGGAGGAGAAATTCATTGTGAAAATCATGTGTGTGGGTGCAAGATGTCTGAGCTTGAATAAATACTTCTCTATGAAGTATATCTGAATGGAAAGGGTTACACTTGAATGATAAATCTGAATGTATGATGCACCAATGATGAAGAAGGGGATCTAGATGTGAATTGCACTTATATTTGCTAGATCTGATTATGGAAGGCTTAGATCTGTGATGAGGCGAACATCTAGGCGGACATACATGCGAGAAAAAGGGTAAATCAGAGCGAAATTGTGATGCGAAGAAGTATCTTTGCTCGATAGCCAGTTGAAGATCTGTCACGCCTTGTGCATGAGAGGAAGCGCGTATACGCGGATTTGCGGAAAGAGAAAGCGCGTGTGTAATGATATGTCTTGAGGTGTCACATTTGGTTGATGAGGACGGGGAAAAATGTGTGCTCTCTGTTGTTTTGTCAGGTGAAGTAAACGCGTATCAAACTAGGAGTTCTTCCAAGCTTGTAATTGTAAAACATCTGATCTGTTCTGCTATATTACTGCTATCTGATCTGGGTTGTCTGAATTGGTATGTATCTATTGGTGATGTATGTTTGAGCTTAAAAGTATGAAAAGGGTTCAGTCTGAAAATATGATGAAATGTGGCCTGCAAGTGTTGTTCTATTGAAGTTGTTGGATCCAGTGTGAAAATTGATGAAACGTGGTCCAAGGTGGTGCTGAGGGTTGTAGCCTTCAGTCAGGGGGTCGTAGCTCCCTTCCAGGTGAGGCTGGTAAACGAGATCGGGGGTCGTAGCTCCCTTCCAGGTGAGGCTGGTAAACGAGATCGGGGGGTCGTAGCTCCCTTCCAGGAGAGGCTGGTAAACGAGTCAGGGGGTCGTAGCTCCCTTCCGGGAGAGGCTGGTAAACGAGCGCAGGTGGGTGCCTGCGTGCTGGTCAAGTCTGCGCCAGCACATATGTTGTAAGATGTTTTCTCTATAATAAAATATTGAAGGTTGAGCAACTGCAGCGGTGGTTTTCTCCCGATTTGGGTTTCCACCTAAAAATCTTGGTGTTCATGTGTGATGCTTTGTGTGATGGTTTATTCTGTTCTTTCTACACCTGTTTATTGTTTATTGAGCACCCAATGAATGAATGATGGAATAATATAAGTAAAGGTTTAATGACTGATCTAGATCTCTGTGTATACGCTAGTTTCATAAAGGGGATCCGCGTATATACGCTAGTTTACTGAAGGAAAGTAGCATATGGGTTTTAAGGAATGAAAAAGTAAAAAGATTTGATTATGCAGTAAATACTGATTCACCCCCCCCCCTTCTCGGTATTTTTCCCAACATTATATTCCACACCTTATCACAAATCTGATCAATGTCCCCCTCAGTGAGGCTCATTGACTTTGAGACCGCCGATCGATCATCCTTGTTCTTTTTGCGCACACTTGATGTTTGTGGCACCCCTCTGTTAGCCCCTTATAAATTCCTTGACAAGTAAGCAAGGGGCTAGTTTGTTTTATAAGCCTGCAAGGAATGAATTTCCCTTGAAAACACATCATCCTTGCAGCCTTTTCATGTTCCCTGCCTTGTGACTTTTTCCCTCTACTGTTCTGAGTAAATAAGCCTTGCTGATAAAGAATTATGCTCCAAAAGGCTTTATTTCTGCCCTTTATACCCTTGCAAAATGCTTCATTTTCACCTTTTTTTTTTCCTTTTTCAAAGTCCCCTTTGTTCCCCCCAAATCCCCCCTTAGTCCTCCTATCGTTACCCTCTTATGGTTTTAAAATCCATTAAAAGGGCTTAAAAACCCACTTTTAAACATTATGATAGGGCCTAGCCCCTTTCGGCCTAGTCCCCTGTACATTCCCCCCCATAGAACCCAGTGCTATGATCGAGCGCTAGCCCCGAAGGCACTTGTCCCATATGTTTATAGTGAGAATCAACCCACTGATTCAGCCACCAAGGCAGTGGCTAACAAAACAGAGTCAAACATTCTAAAGAGTCAGTCCACTTTCAATTTGGAAAGTGAGATTTCAAAGATTAAAATCTCTATCCCACTCTCTGAGCTGGCCACTCAGGATGTATATAAAGGCTAAATTTTGAAAGCCTTAAATTTAAGCGAGAATAGTGACACTGTAAATCTAAGTGATGACCAACCTGCCCTTCTATTTGGTCCAAAGATAGAAGGAAAGTTTCAGGAAGGGGTAGTGCCCCCTTTTTATATCAGTCTTAATATTCATAACAAGATTCTTCATAATGCAATGCATGATTCTGGAGCATCACATAACCTAATGCCTAAGGTAGTGATGGAAAGATTAGGCTTGGAGATAACCTGTCCCTACAAAGACCTATATTCATTCGACTCTAGCAGGGTAAAATGTCTTGGCCTGATCAAAGATCTATGTGTGAGCCTTGCCCAAATTCTAGCAAAGTGTATGGTCATGGACGTTGTGGTGGAAGATGTGCCACCCAAGTATGGCATGTTGTTATCAAGATCATGGGGAGCCCAGCTGCAAGGAACAATGCATATGGATGGGGCTTATGCCACAATCCCAATCTTTGGCCAACTTAGAAGACTGTATAGGGAGGCGCAAATGAAATTCCTGGTTAGTAGCCCTAAAAAGCCTGAAAAATATCCTCTGTACTCTGTATATACAGACCTGGATTCCTTTATCCTCTGCAATGATAAATTTTTGGGGGAACCAGAATCTGAAAATGCAGATATAAGCAAAGATGCACATGATGAAACAGAACTAATGGACTTAAACATAATGGATACCCTAGACTCAGTGGAGGAAGATGTAGAAAATTTTGAACAGTGCACTAAAACAACGACGCAAAGTGAACCGGAAACAGAATGCAAACAACTAGCTTGTCATCCCCCACAAACTCATACATCACGCAAAGAACCAAACAACCCACAGCCTAGTGCAGCACCTATAATGAAACATAATGGCAAAACCAGCTGGAGGGAAAAAACTGATAACAAAAACGAGAGTGAACCCCTATGGGAAATGATCTTTGACAGGTCTTGCACAAGAAGAACTATCAGTGCTGGGGTTTGGCTACGTAACACAGAGAGCGATTATGCAGAAATCCGTGCCTGCAATCTGCATTTCAAATGTACCAATAATATTGCAGAGTACGAGGCTCTTATCCTGGGTTTGAATCTATTGAAGAAAATAGGAGCCTGTAGAATAGCTGTACAGGGAGACTCTGAATTGGTTATAAAACAGGTGAATGGTGAATACACAGCCAAACACCCTAGGTTGAGAGAATATAGGAACGATGCTGTGGATATATTGAAAACATTCGTTGAATATGAATTAGTGTTTGTTCCTAGAAATCAGAACGCCATTGCAAATGGATTAGCTTGCCTAGCCAGCTCATACCCTAAGACTCCCAATGACCAGCAGATCATCATTCAGACCAAATTCAGACCCGCAGTGCCAGACAACGAAAAGTATTGGCAGGTCTTTGAGGGGGATAAGCAAATCGAAGATTTCCTGATAGGCAGGAATGAGTTTGAATTTCCTGATTCAGACTCTAAATCTGACAGTAGCTGCCTAAGTGAAGAATCCTCAGATGAGGAGGAGACACCTAGTAACATAGAGATAAACGCTTTAAACGAAGAAACTGGAAAATCAATCACAGAATGTGAAAACGCAGACAGTGAAGAAGTAGAGGTGCTGCAAGCCAAAGATAAGAACATACCTTGAGGTCTGGCACCGTTAGAAGATATTTTTGACTTTGATGATGTGGAAAAAAAGCCTACCATAGAGCATGCAGACTCTGACGTAGAAGAATGCAATATAGGCACAAAAGATAAGCCCAAAATGATTAAATTGGAAAAATCCTTACCCACAGGGATGAAAAAGAAATACATTTACCTTTTCAAAGAATTTATTGACGTATTCGCTTGGTGCTACGAAGATTTAAGGGCTTATGACACAAGTATCATACAACACAAAATACCTTTAAAAGAAAATCAGAAACCCTTCAGGCAGAAACTTCGTAGACTAAATCCAAAACAGTTGCCTGCAGTGGAAAAGGAGATTAAAAAGATGTATGAGGCAGGCATAATAGTTCCCATGAGATTCTTTGATTGGGTTTCGAATCTAGTGGCTGTAAGAAAGAAAACTGGGGAGATCAGATTATGTATAGACTTCAGAAATCTTAATAGAGCCTCACTCAAAGACAACTACCCTCTGCCAAAAATGGAACATATTCTTCAGAAAGTAGTAGGCTCCAAAAGAATCTCCCTGCTAGATGGTTTCTCGGGCTACAACCAAGTCCTATTTCTCCCAGAAGATCAACTCAAAACAGCCTTTACCACTCCATGGGGCACTTTTATGTATGTAAATATTCCTTTTGGGTTGATGAACGCTGATTCAACCTTCCAAAGAGCGATGGATATAGCTTTTTCAGATGAGATAGGACACTTCATTGTTATTTATTTGGATGACATAACATTCTACTCTAAGACTGAAGAAGAACATCTGAAACATCTAAGAAAAGTATCTAAAAAATGTAGAAGGTTTGGTCTGTCACTGAATCCCAAAAAGACTGTATTTGGGCTACAAGAAGGAAAGCTTCTTGGCCACATTATATCTAAAAAGGGAATTAGGATAGACCCACAGATATTTGAGGGAATACTACAGATCACACACCCAAAAAACATCAAAGAATTACAGTCCTTCATCGGGAAAATCAACTTCCTTAGGAGATTTATCCCCAACCTAGTTGAACACCTTAGGAATATGACTAACATGCTGAAGAAAGGTGAAGGATTTAAATGGATTGTGGGAGCTAAACAATCTTTTGAATCAGTAAAACTCGCACTCACTCAAGCTCCTGTTCTGATCAGCCCAGATATCTCTAAATATTTCCTGATTTTTTCATTTGCCTCTGAGCATACAGTAGTTGTAGTCTTACTGTAGAAAAATCCAGAGGGTATGGACTAGCTAATAGCCTTTTTCAGCAAAGCACTAAGGGACTCTCCCTTGAAATACAATATAATGGAAAAACAGGTTTATGCCCTTGTAAAGGCTTTAAAGGATTTCAGGGTATACATTTTCCATTCCCGCACCGCTGCTTATGTGCCTAACATAATAGTCAAAGATATTATGTGCCAAGACCCAGATGGGAAAAGGGGAAAATGGATTGCTGTGATTTTAGAGTATGACTTTAGATAAAACCCACCAAGTTGATCAAAGGCCAGGGCTTAGCTAAGTTAATTGCTGAAAAAAATCTGTAAGCCCTCGACATTAATATGGTAGCTGCCTTAGATGAGCAAGAAGGATTTCCTGCTCCCACTATTGAAGAGAAATTTCAGAACTTCCCTTGGTACTCTGAAATCCTTTATGTGCTCACCAACCTTAATGCTCCACTTGAACTGTCAAAAACCAAGGCCAGATTCATAAAAATTAAAGCCAGAAACTACTACATTTTGAATGAAAACTTATACTGGAAAAATCTAAATGGCCTATTGCTTAAATGTTTGCCTGAAAAAGAGGCAGAAAGGATTAAACAAGAATTCCATGCAGGGGAGTATGGAGGCCACCTGAACTGGAAGGCCACTGCAAACAAAATACTCAGGGCTGGTTATTATTGGCCCACACTCTTCAATGACATCCACAAGATGGTAATTGACTGCCATAAATGCCAGATTTTTGAAGGCAAGAGAAAACTCCTCCCCCTCCCATTACAACCCATCACTGTTGAAGGTCCTTTTATGCAATGGGGCCTAGATTTTATTGGGGAAATCCACCCTGCTTCTTCTGCACAACACAAATGGATCTTAACAGCCACAGACTACTTCACTAAGTGGATAGAGGCCATACCTACTAGGAATTCCACAGATTCAGTCATCATTAGGTTCCTAGAAGGTCATATCCTCTCTCGGTTTGGTTGCCCAAGGAAAATAATCACCGATAATGCTGCTGCTTTTGGATCCAAGAAAATGGTTGATTTTTGTCATAGGTATCAAATAACGCTTGGTCATTCAACTGCCTATTACCCACAAGGTAATGGCCTAGCTGAATCATCAAACAAGAGCCTCGTGGACATCATCAAAAAGTTGTTAGAATAGAAAAAAAAGTCATGGCATAATAAGCTAGTACATGCTTTGAGGGTTGACAGGCTTACAACAAAGAAATCTATTAGCATGTCACCTTATCAACTTGTCTATGGAACGGAAGAAGTGTTTCCTACCAGCCTTGGGGTACCAGTGATTAAGCTGGTCCAGGAGATTCAAATGGAAGAAGACAGTATGGTGAGAAGGATAGACCAGACAATTCATCTCCAGCAAACGAGGGAAGAGGTTTACAACAGAGCCGTGAAAGTTCAGGAAAATATAAAGAAATTGTTTGACAAAAGAACCAAAGCTGCTGATTTCAAAATTGGGGATAAAGTTCTGAAGTGGGACTCAAGAAGAGAGGATAAAGGAAAGCACAACAAGTTTGACAGTCTGTGGCAAGGTCCCTACATCATCCAAGCCATTGTGGGTCCAAATGCTTTCTTCCTACAGGAATTAGACGGTACAGAGCTGTTTGGGGGTTCTGTCAATGGCAGGATGCTCAAACACTACTTCTGCTGATTTACAATTTCCAGTTTCCATTACCATTGTATATACCATTGCAGTTTTTTATTTTTCAAGAAAAGAGAAAATGTTTCGAAAAACAGAGAGGAAAGAGAGGTTCAGACATACTCAAAACATGAACCTTTGAGGTGCAAAAGATTGGCTCTAATAAGCTCAAAAACTGAGCCAAAGAAAGTAAAGCAGCTGGTCCTAACATGCCCAAAATCTAGACCAGCAAAGAAGAAAGAAGAATCAGCTCTAGCATGCCCAAAACCAGAGCTGAAATGAAGAAAAGAGTGACTCTAACAAGCTCAAAACTTGAGTCACAAAAAAGAAAGAAGGACAGTACAAGCTTCAGAGTTCAAGCCTTCACAGTTTTGTTTTCAGTTTTCTACAAATTTTTGTCCATGTGCAACTGTCTTTATGCCTTTGATCTACAACAAACTAGACTGTCTAATCCTAGTTTGACTGTTTTTCAATTTCTGTCGTAGAATGTAGAGAAGAAATCTGCTGGACAGTTTAATCCCAGCAGATATTAGATTAGGTAGAGAAACATATGAGACCAACAGCCTAATCTAGTCTCATGGAGCAATAAGGGTAGATTTAGAATAGGTTTATTTTATGTTTGTAAAAATAAAATGATGTGAAGGGTCTGCTAGCTCAAATGCACCCTCGAAGAAGAAAAAATGCTAGGATTGTAGCGTGGGAAGGTAGATTGATTGGGAAAGTTTTTCTGCTAAATTGATGTCTTCGCAATTGTGGCAGCTGAAAATCAAAGAAGAAGGTGGCTTGAAGTAGCAGGCATCTGGCCTACACCAAAGATCATTTTGTGAATTCTTGACTCCTTCAAGAAGAAGCCATCCCCATGTGGAGCCACTGTTAGCCCCTTATAAATTCTTTGACAAGCAAGCAAGGGGCTAGTTTGTTTTATAAGCCTGCAAGGAATTCATTTCCCTTGAAAACACATCATCCTTGCAGCCCTTTCATGTTCCCTGCCTTGTGAATTTTTCCCTCTGCTGTTCTGAGTAAATAAGCCTTGCTCATAAAGAATTATGCTCCAAAAGGTTTTATTTCTACCCTTTATACCCTTGCAAAATGCTTCATTTTCACCCTTTTTTTTTCCTTTTTCAAAGTCCCCTTTGTTCCCCCCAAATCCCCCCTTATTCCTCCTATCGTTACCCTCTTATGGTTTTAAAATCCATTGAAAGGGCTTAAAAACCAACTTTTAAACATTATGATAGGGCCTAGCCCCTTTCAGCCTAGTCCCATGTACATTTCCCCCCACAGAACCCAGCGCTATGACCAAGCACTAGCCCCGAAGGCGCTTGTCTCATATGTTTATTGGGAGAATTTTCAACCGTCAATCTGTATAGATCGGACGACGATCGTGGCCCCTGCAACCTCCCATGTTCGCAGTTCATTTCTCCGATCGCGCCATCGCTGTCCGTTTGGTTGTTGATCCGATGGTCCAGAAAGGACCTGCCCCTGTGGTCCCCACCAGCGCGCCCGTTCGAAAACCGCCTGTATATATCACACCGCTAATGAGGGTCAGGCGGTATTTTCCAATTGTGCAGTGATTCCACTCATCGCGCGACGCGTGGCAGTGGCACTGTTCCAAAACTTCTTCCTCATCGCGCGTTAACATTCGGTACAAGACGTGGAGCAATATCGTCATCAGCTGTCAGATCTGTCATTGCCCATCCAATGGTCATCGTTCAACGAAGCTGCGCGAGGTTTAACCCGAGGAAACCATACTCCTGGCCCACCGTTCGTCGCCATCTGCTGCGTTTTCAACCGTCGATCTCTTTGAGATCTGACGGTCCAGATTTGTCTTCACCTCTGTTGACTTCTCCGCCATCACTCGGTCTCATCACGTCACCCTCTCCATGTGTGTCCATAATATATTCGCCCCCGCCATATATATTTGTTCCAAGGTCGATTTTTCGTAGGTTTTATTTAATTTTTGCTACGATCCACCCACGTCCACCCAACTCTATTTCACTATCATACTGCACTGTCTGCCATAGTCCCGCGCTATTCCGCCATCTCATTCGTCTGCAAAGTCATCCTCACCACCCCCATTTTTTTCTTAACCTGTTTTCGTGTTTTGCAGGGTTCCAAAGAGGCGGAAAACCGCCATGGTTCAATTGTACTATTGCAATGGCGTGTTGAGTAGGAGGGCTGAATTTGGAAGCTGGTACTACAATAGAAATACTCAGAAAGGTAGCAGAGTCATAAATATTACCCAGGGACAGTTCAACCTCCGCGAAGAAACCTATCCAGCGCCATTAAAGCCCAGATTCTGCAGATAAAGATTTGAATTAAGAAGGAGAGAGCTAAAGGCACGCAAATGAAGATATTTAAGCCTTATGTTCATAGTTTTAAAGGTAAAGCATCAAATTGAAGACCCATGGATCACGCAGAAGGTACAGCATGAAGAAATCAGTGTATCAAGGTTTTCTACATCAGCAGAATGTGTTTCCCTAAGAAAGGATGAAGCATCCATGCATTCTTTTTTCCATGCGTGTCCTAGAAGATTTGTTGCCCTGATAATAGTCCAGATACTATCAGAAGCATTTTTTTCACGGTATGGAGACCCTAGCATCGTTGTTTGACCTTTTTTTAAGTCACCAGAAGTATCACAGAGTCCTACAGGCCAGTGTACATCAGGGTCAATATCATAGTAATTGGAAGCTTGAAGAAGATCATTCATTCACCCAAAAGAGTGACAGGAATTGAATGCTCAGAATTTAAACAGAATGGGCTTTGGCCCTCTTTCTTTTTAGAAGTTTTAATACTGCATTTAGTTCTTCACCTACCTCCTCTGCTTCCCTTCAGCTATAAAACACATGAGATAATATTGTAAAGGTTGTTGATAAGTTATCAGAGAATTGCAAGTAGTTTCTTTTGAGACATAGTCTCTGTGTAAAGTTGTAAGATAGGCTGAGGAATATGATTTCAGACTGAGTATTCAGCTATTGGCAATGTTGTACTTGACCGGTATTTCTATTTAATATGACAAGCACATTTCTTTGGATCCTAATCTAAAGCAGCGGTGATGTTTTCCTATCTCTGTGTTTAATTCATTTCATTTCATTTCTACTGGCTTGCATCAGAATATTGGCATAGGATTTACCCTTGATAGGTACCCTATGTTGCTGCTCTCCTTGCCATTGATGTTTCTCCTCTGAATGTGTTATCTAAGAATTGATTTTAGTCAATTTAACCAGTGTAGTGGATGTTATTGCCTGCTCTCTGATGTATGAATTAAATGTATCTATTCTTAGATGTTTCTTGTTAAGGATTTAGCTGGAAGATTTGGGAACACTGGGGATTAGAGTTAGCCCTGTCCACTAGGATCCTTGTGTGACCAGTCAGTCTTTAACTTCATGCTCTGAAATCGGTGTTATCTCCTCCTCTCTTACCTTTCATATCACACAATCATCTTTAAGATCCAATGTTTTAGATGACTAGCCCAATTGAAAGCTTGCACATTGGATAGTAAGAAAATCCTTTCGTGACTCCATTTCCCAATGGTTTTGAATTCTCTCTGGAATACTTCACCTCTTCCTTGAAGTTTCTTTGCTCATCCTGGTCTTACAATGAACCCTTCTTTCCTGATAACCAACAACCAAAACAAACAAATCAAACAAACAAACCTTGTGCCTATAACTAGCCTAAAACCCCAAACATTTGAACTTCAAAGATATACACCTTTGATATAACATAGAGAGATCCCTCTCTGGACCCAGGAGGGCTAGATCCTGAGGTCTGAAAGTGGTTTGATGTTGTCTCATCTTTTGGTACTTCCAACCTTACCAAAACATGGGAACCCCAACACCTTCTCTTCAAAATAAATAGTGAATCAACCACTTATATATCATTGAAAGGTTCTTGACCACCCTAGTCTTGATCTGTGCTTGCCATTTCTTCACCGAAACTTTTCTGTCTCTTGCGCTATGTCTCGTCCTGTGGCCTTCTCGATTTATTTTTTAGTTTCCTTCTTTGTTACTTTCCTTTTTTTCTTTATAGTCGTGGTGTATTTCTTTGCATATGTATATTTCTCACTGGTTCATACCTATTTTGTCTCCGCTACTCTAGTAGGTGGAGACAACCAATCAATCAGCCAACAACTTATGACCTGTGCAATAACAACCTCATGGACCAAAAAAGGTAATAGTTACCATAATTCTTTAGGGTACTTTTGCATGTGGATAAATGATTGGTGAAAGTCTGCTTTGAAATCATCTATTCTATTATAACCCTTAGATAAAACATGTGAGATCTTGGGACATTGACTCACCATAGTGCATAGATCCATCTCCATCAATACCCAAAACAATTTGTTTTCCATCACTCGGGTAGGTTCGTTGGTAAACCATAACGAGGTGTACCTCACAGATTTGAAGATATCTGGGTCTAAGGTGGGGAAATGTGACTCCTCGAGCTCCCTCTATGCCATAAGAGCTATAAGTAAAAATAACCATGCACAGTGGAGTGCTTCCAATCCTCCTATGCCTTGCAAAAATCATCAATAAATTATTTTCACAGATATATCGCCCAGTTATACTACACCTTTACTACATTATGCAGCCATATAAATTGTGTAGCCAAATACATGACGAGTACTGACACTTCATCTGCGTGACACTTCCTCATAATTTTTCTTGCTAAGATGTGCACGGTGAAGCACATTGTTGTATCATTGATGGAGTTGATGTCATAGCATCGATGACCGCCTTATCTTGGCTCTTTCCTACAAAATCCTCTGTGGGGTTCTATCCTTGACAGGGCAGTGTGGTAATTCTGTGAATCAACATATCATCAATAGGTATCCTTTCGCCAAGCCAAAGGCACCCGTCATGCCCTAACACCAAAATTTTTCGCACATAAATCATACTGCTATTGTTGCGCCAAAAATGCGGAACATAGAGAATATTGAGAAGCCATGCCTGATGTATCCATGCATTCCACCACTGTGGCTCAAATATGGTAACACCATTCTCATGATAATGCAATGCACGCAAGTATCGATTCAAATCAAATTGAAAATATTTTCTCCTATCGTTGAATTCAAAATATTCCATCCTTAGATGAGGTACCTTTGCTAACAGTTCTCCCTAAAATAGAGCATTTTCAGAAAACAATGGTGCAAATACAACAAATTTCGTTGCATCTGGATCGTTCACTTATTTTGCACTCGCCTTCCTGGGTGGTAAATATGGAGGCAACCTAGAGATAGGTTCCAATTATTTTTCTATCACATCCTCCAGAATTTCTGCTAGGATCTCCTCTTCGTCACTCTCCTAGACCTCCATAGGCTCCTTTTGCTTGTCGACTTGCTCCTTAGTTCTCTACTCCTTGGCGATCTTATTTCTAGGTGACTATCTTACAGTTGGCTTCTTGGGCAATTGTTTCTTTGGTTGCACCTCTCCTGTAGTGGATTTTTCCTTGGTGACCTCGGCCCTGTCACACTCGTTGGTGGTGTAGCAGTCATGATTCTAGCTAATCGTCTCTTGATAATTCCCTGGTAATTTCTTCGCAACTCCTCTTGGACATGCGACTAAAAGCTCGGGTCACACTTAGGCGCAAAATCACAATTCTAAATCTCAAGAAGAAAAGCAGCCAAATGTAGAGTGAGATGCGATATTTATACCAAATTTGAATTTCAAACCCTATGATTATCTTCAGTTTCAGCTCATTAATGCGGATTTGGCGTCAAATTTTCCCAACTATGCCCAACAAATGCATTTCCCCTGCTTATTTTAAAGGATACACCCTTATCAACTCATATTTTTCACTTCCAATGGTCATATTTCTGGTGGACTTCGACGGATCCTCCCTCACGTCACAATAATTCCTCCCTTGTCACAGTTCCCTCATACTTTGATAACCTCTTGAGTGTCATGCAATAATCCATATTTAGTGAAGTCTAGCATTGGCAGAGTAGTTTAGAGTATCATTCCCACTTTCAACCGCATGTGACACTAAGAATTTATTCCATTCATATAGTGAGTGTGAAGTTCCTTGGACAAATTCATTGATGTAGATCTTTAATCTGCTCCCATTCACGTGTCTGGGCATCAAATGGACATCCAACTTCAAGAGCTGAATTGTCCCTCCCTTAGAGATGTTCCTGATGATATATGGCCCCAACCAATGTGTTTGAAACTTTCGAAGGAATTTCACAAACTTTCTATCATAGAATAGCACAAGGTCCCCCTCCTTAAATGTTTCTTGCATGATATTCATGTCATGCCAGGATTTTTCCCTTTCTTTTTGCACTTGTTGTTGATAACATGCAATAAATCTGTCTTCCTCCAAAGCGAGAAATTGATCCATCCTTTCTTCCAATGTGTCATGGTCCTCCATGTCTATAAATGTTGTAATTCTTACACTAGGCACAATATACTCCATAGGCATGAATGCTTCTTATCTATAGACCAACCTAAAAGGTGTTTGTACTTTCAACTTCTTGCATGTTTTCTTGTATTCCCATAGTACCATTGGAATTCTCAGATCCTAATCATTTCTATTCACATTTCATACTTTGGTGAGTGCACTCTCCAAAATATAGTTAAAAGCTTCAACCATCCCAGTCACCTTAGGATGATACAGTGTACTCTTGTGATGGTGCATTTCAAATTCTTCAATGAGTGCCTCAATAGTATTATGTGTGAAATTTGAACCCCTGTCAATCATCAAGATCTTTGGACACCCAAATTTGGACAAAATATACTGAAATATGAAATTATTTGTCATATCTACGGTGTAATCATTCACCAGCTTCGACTCGGTCCACATTATCAAATACTCTGTTGCAGTGATGGGTTACCTTTTTCTAGCCTTCTTTCCTGGTGGATTGATAGGTCCAACAAATTCAATCACCCACTTATCAAATTCTTGCAATGTTACCTGTGGATTCAAGGGAATTTCATCCCTCCTAGATGATCTTCTTGTTCTTTGGCACACATCACAAGATCTACAATACTACTTTTCATCTTTATGCAATGTGGGCTACCATAATCCAACTCTCAAAATGTTTTGCGCAGTGGCCTTCCCTGCATAATGGCCTCCTGTAACTCCTCCGTGAGCTTCTTCCAATATATGCTGCCTTTCACGCACAAAGATACAACTACGCAATATTTAATGTAGTCCCATCTTATACAAATGTCCTGAAATCAATGAAAATCAACTTCCTTGATTACCAACTCCTTCTCCTATTACGTAGTGTACTCCGTGTTGGAAATACTGAGTGCGTGGGTGAATCAATATTTCTTATCAATTATAATTTTTAAATATTTTCAGAGAATTAGTTAATCTTCAATTATTCTTGATTTTTATCTAGTAACAATAGTAAACAATAGAACACAATGGGTACAGGAATTTTAGGTGGAAAACCCCCTCCGAGTAAAAAACCATAGAACACTTTGTTAGTAAATTATTTAATATTCAACCCCAACTGAAATGAAAGGAAAAACTTCCTAGAATTCTAGAAAATCATTCTTCTCTAGCTCCCAATGGAAGGATGCCCCAATGCCCTAGTTTCTTCAGTATTCAACTGAATGAATGCCCCGACATCCTAGGCAAACCTACCACCCTGAAGTGTTCACAAGCTCCAACCTGTAGGTGACTTCATGCACCAACCTAGCATCTCCCTGCTACCCTATAATGTTCATTAATAAGACAAAAGTGTGGACTCCCGTACCAGGGAAAATGATCCATGATACAATATGATTCACAATGATTTTCTTGAACTAGACCAATCACCCAATCACACTATGATCTACAACCCAACCATAACATTATCCAACAATGACACTTATACCTCCCAAAAATGCCTCTCAAACTCTAGGAAAATTGACTCTTTTACAATAATGACTCTTTTATAGTTTTACAATGATGATTTTTACAATACTGACTTTTGACATGACCTGATAATTGACTTGACATAGATTCTTTGAACACTAGTAGTTGTTGAGGTATTGTTGTGCTTGCTTCAAGTAATAGTACTTTGGCATTGCATTTCCCTTCTAGTATGTGCCTAAGTTGTCCTATTGTTTCCTACTTCCTTCTCATGCATTAATCAAGAAGACCCAAACCAATATACAAACAAAATACTTACACTGTCCTGCAAACCATATGTCAGAGAAATATTCAAAATTCAAATGTAAATACGTTCAACATTTATGAACAAAACCCAATTAAACATACATAAAAAATACTTACACTGTCTTGCAAAAACACATTTCAATGATGATATTCAAATTAAATTCAAACACTAATTATAGATACCTTGTTGTAGGAGACTTGCGCTTGACTGTTGATGTGTTGTCCTTACTACAGTGATCCTTGAATGCATACTTTTTCTTTCATTCTAGAAGCTCGATATTCAATCTGTTGTATCTATGTAATTTCAGATCTCCAAGGTCTGAAATTACACCCTATGGTAGCCCTATGAGTCCTATTTCCAACCCCATAGGTATGATCAATATTGGATTCTTCAAGAAATAGTTATGCCCAATCTCCTACGATGACCTGATTATAGTCTGGTTCAGTAGAGAAAACTTGTACAAACTTCCACATGCCACTGTTTCACCCTTTGGTCCTGAAAATGATAAACAGAAAAATACAGTCCGTCCTCTTTCTGTCACTTACAGAATTTGAATCCAATGCTCAGAGAGAAAGTTATGATTATTTTCCCAAGGTCTCCTATTTGTCATGAAATTCAGGATCCTGGAAAAACCCTAACTTCCTCAGATCACATCTTTGAAAATATAATGAACCAATATCTGAAATTTGGACACGAGATTCATAAGAATTTCAGCTCAAATGGGTTTTTTTCAGCATCTGAAGCTTCACAGAAAAAAAAATTATAGCAAAAATTCCATGATGGCCTGTTTTAAGTAGAGAAATCCTTACATGAGGAGGATATGAGGGTCACAATTTATATAAATTCTTAGGTTGAGAGGGTCTTCAACTAGTGAATGTGGGAGGGATTTTGGGAGCTTAAAAATTTATTAATTATTGACTATTCAATTACCACAACCAATGATTAATGTCTTTCCACAACCCCATGGGGTTTTAGCCCACTAAATGGGGTTACTAACTTCAAACATGAATATCTCTCAAAGCATGAAGAATTACGTGGAATGCCATATATCAATGGAAACATCTTGACAAGTAGAAACCATCCAAAATATCCTTGACTCATAATAGAGTAAGTTGTGATGTCAAAATTCCCATGCAAGATTGGGGTAGCCCCTAGTGTTGCTTGGGTTGACCTCAATGACAACCACTGATAAACAATTCCCCCTTTTGGCATTGATGGCAACAAAATTACTCCCCTTGTGATCATGACACATCTTCATACATCATTATCTCCCCCTTCTTCATCAATGGAAAAGGGTAACTCACCCTGGAAAACGTCATCCTGCGGACCTGTACACACCTCAACTCCCCCCATTTTTTTTTCTAGTTAGATAAGAGAAAGAGTGTAATGAGAACATGGGAGAATCCCAAGATTTAGGAAAATATACTCAAATTCTTCACGAGGTAATGGTTTGGTAAAGATGTCAGAAATTTTTTCTTTTGTGCCAACATATTCAAGCTTGATATTCTTTTCGGTGAACTGCTCTCTATCGAAATGATATTTGATCAGAATGTGCTTTGTTTTGGAATGCACCACAAGATTCTTGGAGATACTGATGGCACTAATGTTATTGCGAAATATGGGAATAGGCTCATCAAAATTGACTTGAAGATCTCGCAAAGTTTGCTTCATCCAGTGAACTTGATTACAACAAGATGTTGTCATGATATATTCTGCTTCTGCTATGGATAATGAGATTGAAGATTTCTTTTTTACTTAACCATGAAAGAAGGAAAACACCTAGATAGAATGCTGCTCCACTAGTACTCTTTCGATCATTAACACTTATTGCCAAATATGCATCTGTATAAGCTTGGATAACTAGATTATCTCCTTTGGGATACCATAAACCATATTATGTTGTGCCCTTAAGATATCAAAGAATTCTTTTGACGACAATAATATGATATTATTTTGGTGCTGCTTGGAATCTTTCTACTTGTCCAACTGCCTGCATTATGTCTGGCTGAGAAGCTCTCACATATAGAAGACTTCTAATCATCGATCTTGTGAAGACCTAAATCTGAGATCTTTTAACTAAACCTAGAATTATCATTTCAATTAAACACAATAAGAAGGAAAATAATATATTTCTAGCTCAACATTTATCTGATGATAACATACAAGTAAAATTCATTTGCAACATATTAAACAAATAAGAAATTTCATTGCAACAATTTAAATAAGTAATCAACAATCAAAGAATACTTGTATCAATAGTTGGGTTAAGATGCTCCTGATTCTGTTGAGATGCTCTTGTTGGGCTACCTGACTGGATTTACCTCCCAACCAACTATGAATGATTTCCTAGCCCAAGGAACCTCCACAGGCTCCCTAGCCCTCCAAGCCTAAGTCCAACCAGCCATATTTTTTCCAAGTTAGAATCAACTTCCTCCAATAGATCTAATTTTAATTCCTCTCATTTTCTCTCCATTCTCTTTCTCCACATTTCTCCTTCAAAATAAATTCCTCCAATGCCAAACAAAGACCAAGGATCTTCCCCCATGCCAAAACAAATACCAAGGATCCTCCCCCCTCTCCTCTCATCCTCCTTCCCTTTTATGTCTCTTCTTATCATCCACCTCAACCACTTACCATTAATTCCATGAATACCCCCTCATCCTTTTAATTTATTAACCTTGAATTTATCTAAAAGTAGATATGAATATAGGTATTTTATTCAAAAATAAATGGGAGAAGACCATACCTTATATAAATGTAGATTTGAGAAGACATATTGGGTATACAAAATCTAGATATTTGATTTAGAAATAAATGAGAGAAGACCATAAATTATCTAAAAGTTGATTTGAGAAGAAATATTGGGTATACAAAATCTAGATATTTTATTTAGAAATAAATGAGAAAATACCATACATTATCTAAAAGTTGATTTGAGAAGACATATTGGGTATAAAAATCTAGATATTTGATTTAGAAATAAATGAGAGAAGACCATACCTATTCTAAAAGTAGATTTGAGAAGACATATTGGAAATGAAGTAACAAATAATAAAATTCATATCAGTAAAAATAAAATAAAATTACAAATTCACAAGTGTAGATATTACTCAAAAATTATAAGTCATTATTTATAGATTAATTAAACACTAATAAAAATTTTCCTTATAGGATCAAGTAGGGCATTACATACACCCCTTCTTCAGAAATCTTCATCCCGAAGTTAGAGTGAAAATGACAAAAGGAGTTTGAAATAAGTTTGAAAATAAGGCATAACAAAATAGAGAGAGATATAGTAGTCAAATTAAGTCAAGAAATGATACCACCTCACATCAAGAGTTTCCAATCTAAATTATAACCTCCTATCCTTCCTAACCTACTTCTTCTCCCATCCTATCCGTTCTCTAATACAATATACTATGGCATCGGATATACCGATCTAACCATTGATAAAACCAATATAGTGGAAGCGTTGACTATATCGACCTAGCTTCCACAACAGGAAACTGGCAATCGTAATCACACGTCTAGGGGAGCATGTCCATCACTGACCTCCCATGATTCCAGGCTTGGAGGTTACATGGTGAGAAATGCCTCCACACCTCCTCAAAACTGGGGTCAACACCCTAATATGGATCACACTACAATGCTGGTTGGATACTTGTCATTGAATAATCTTGTCACGTAGTGTTGTCACCTATATCATTTACAATTTAATTATGTCATAATAGTGCATATCAAGTAGATACAAAATGTAATATAATAATGTACATCATACCATTCCTCATCGGATATGTCAACATTTACCATCGAAAGTGTAGATCTTGGTTATCATATAGTTCTTTCCAACTTACAGGTTAGTTCTCATTCATGCATATACCTAACAAAAAAAACACATATAGATAAGTGATCTTAATCCTCATGTTACTAAGTCCAACATCATGTATCAATTTTGCACCCATAAAAACATACTGGAAATAAATCTTACATTAGATAAATCACAATTTTGATAAGTTATTAATTAGATAAATCATATCCCCGTAATTCATACAACAAACAACAATAACTCTGAGAAGTCAGACACTAGATAAATCATAAACAAGTAATCCGTACATCAAGTAAATCATACATCAAATAAGTCATACATAAAATATTTAATAAACAATACCTAATATATCTAATGATTTATATAAGTAGTTTCATTTTCCCAACTAAAATGCAACAATATTACATAGTGTTCATAAAATAACATGGAACTACAAATAGAGTCTTAGAATAGGTAGCTATCTAAGTCAAAATGGGCATCACAGATACTTGAAAAGTGAGGGGTAGTCACAACATATAGTCTCTACATCCTCCCAACTAGCAGATCCTGGGCTATACTTGTCCCACTGGACCTTAACCTGGTCCACCATTCGATGTCTAAGATGTCAAACCCTATGGTCCAATATGCATAATGGTTTGACCATTACGGTTCCCACGTCTGAGACCTGCAATTCCCTCCAATATAGTTTGTGAGAATCATCAGAAACACAATTTCTTAAAATAGATACATGAAAAACATCATGGGTTTTATGCAAATGGGGTGGCAGTACAAGATGATAGGAAACTGGTCCAATCTTCTCCTTGATTCTAAAAGGTCCTATAAACTGAGGTGAAAATTTCGTCCCTTTCCCAAACCATATGGTAATTTTTTTGGGTCGAATATGAATCAAATCTTGGTCTCTTACCTCATAACTATGATCAGTCCTATGTGCATCGGCATAAATTTTCTATCTATCTTATGCTTCCTTTAACCTTTCCTGAATATGTCTTATCTATTTCTCCATTTCTTGTACCAACTCCGACCCAACTATTACTCGGTCCTCTAACTTTTCCCAACTCAATGGCTTCTTGCTTGGCCTCCCATATAGAGCTTGATAAGGAGGAATCCCAATGGAACTGTGGTAACTATTATTATAGGAAAACTCTACCAATGGTAAGTACCTTTCCCACTAAGTCTGATTATCCATGACGTACATTCTAAGCATGTATTCCATAACCTAATTTACTCTTTCAGTCTTCCCATCTATTTCTGGATGATATGCAATGCTTAGGTTCAACTGAGTCCCCAATCTTGACTGCAAAGTTGTCCAAAACCTAGATGTGAAGCGAGAGTCTCTATCAGAAATGATCTTTGTGGGTAGCTCGTGTAGTTGAATAAATTCACTTATAAAAACTCGTGCCATATTAGTAACATCATAAGTGTCTCTCACTGGAATGAAATGGGCATTTTTGGTCAATTTATTAACTAAAACCAATATAGAATTTTGCCTCTGTGAAGTGAGTGGAAAACCTACAACAAAATCCATAGAAATGACTTCCCATTTAGACATAGGGAAGTCATGCGGTTGTGGGAGTCATGCTGGATGGAAATTATTAGCCTTCACTCGTTGACATTCAAGACATTTGGTGACAAACTGGACTATTTCGTGCTTCATTCCTACCCAAATGAAGAGTTTCTTCATGTTAGCATATATCTTCTTCACTCCAAGATGTGCACAATAGAGTGCTCTATGTGACTCTTCAAGGATGGTTCTTCTTATACTCCCTTCCTTAGGGATGTACATTCTTCCTTGGAATATCAATAGTCCATTTGGTTCGAAGACATACCCCTCAAAATTTTGTTATATTTACTTCCCACTCTCGAGTGCTGATATAACCTTTAGATACCAACTATCTTCAAAGAGTTTTTCCAAGATATGTTCCCTCAAATTAACCCTCAAGGGTACTAAAGAGAAGGTCTGTGGCCTACTTCTTAATGCATCAGCC
Organism: Pinus albicaulis; assembly: GCA_034641835.2. Lineage (NCBI taxonomy): Eukaryota > Viridiplantae > Streptophyta > Pinopsida > Pinales > Pinaceae > Pinus > Pinus albicaulis. Next base: position 1,162,403,664 of record CM076580.1, read on the forward strand.
ACCACATTCTCCATTCCCTTAGTGTATGAGATCCCAAAATCATACTCACTCATGAATTCACTCCACCACCTCTGCTTAGCATTAAAATATCTCTAAGTGAAGAGGTACTTCAAGCTTTTATGATCTGTTCTTAACTCATATCTTTGTTGGGTGTGGAGCCTGATTATCTTCTTTCTTTCGATGTATCACCGCATTGGACCCCTATTCTTAATGGGGTAGCAACATGGTCTGTCACTGAGCACTTCCTGGGGGGTCTGGGGGGGAGACTGTGAATTTATGGATCCCCTCCCTGGCAGGGGGTTTCGGGGGCAGAGCCCCTGAAGCTAAAAACATATGTAAAATTTCCTTGTAAAATATTGTAATTTCTAGTCAATCTGGGTTGTTCATTAGGCAGATGATTTGACGGTAGAATTTATGTTTAATTTAGGGTTTTTTTCCTTAGAATTCAACCCCTCGTTTTGCATGAGGGTATTGTATTGTGATTTTGTATTGTATGTGTATTATCAGAGCAAGAAATATAGAGAGAGATTGTGACAGAGAACATAGGATATTACAACGGATTTGTTGTAGGTTGTCTCTCTTAATTTTGCTGGATAATTGAAAGGAAGGATTGGCTATTCGGGGTGGACGTAGCCCAAATTGGGTGAACCATGTATATTTGTGTCTATCTAGTTTTTTGTGTTTTCTATGTTTGTGTTTCTACATATATTTTATGTGTTCCATTGCTTTGTAATATATAATTTTATAACAAGCTTCTCCCAACAAGTTAATGTCTCTAGATTTTTAAAGCTAACATCACTGCTGCAAATTCTAAGTCATGGGTAGCATACAATTCTTCATGCTTCTTCAACTTTTTGGATGTGTAAGCTATTACTCTGCCTTCTTGCATCAACACTGTTCCCAATCCTTGCTTTGAAGAACCTGTGCAGACAATGAAGTCCATTTCCATGTTAGGGAGTCGAAGGATTGGTGCACTAGTTAGTAACCTCTTTCATTTGGTGAATGTAGTGAAAAATTCATATATCCATTCATACCTAACCCCCTTTCATTGTAATGTGGTGATGGGTTTTGAAATATTTGAAAAAACTTCCACAAATATGCGATAATAACCTGCTAGCCCCATGATGTTATGCATCTCATGAGAATTTTTTAGCACTGGCCAATCCATTATGGCCTTTACCTTTTTTGGGTCTAATGAAATCCCTTCTCCTAAATGATGTGCCCAAGATAATGAATTTTCCTTTGAAATAAGGAATAGTTTGACAATTTTCCATTCAATTGATTTTCCCTTAAGCAAGTTAATACAACCCTTATGTGCTCTTCATGCTCCTTTTCATTCTTGGAATACACCAGAATATCATCCACAAATACTTGCAAAAATTGGTCCAAATATTTCCTGAACACACCATTCATGAGACTCAGGAATACTGTTGGTGCATTGGTCAAACAAAATGATACAACTATGAACTCGTAGTGCCCAAACCGAGTCCAAAATCTAGTTTTTGAGATGTCATCTTCATTTATTGATGCAGGGGAATTAGACACTAGCCATCAATGTAGGAGTTTTTTCCCACATGTTGTGGCTAGGAGGGTTCAAAAACAATTGAATTGTAACAGCTAGGTGTCAATACCTCAGCTGAATGTTTCATTTAGATTAGTTAGATTTGTAGAAGTCGAATAGTTAGATTCGATCCATCTGTCATGTTTCAGTTAGTTGAATTATTGTAATTAGGCTTTTGATTTTCTAAACGGCCCTCACAGAGGAACCGAAGAGACACATTGTAATGTATATAAATTTTATCCATCGGATGCATTGAGGGGAGGAGAGAGATTTCTGCAATAAAATATTTTGTGTTAAGATATTGCTTCCGGTTGAATGAATTTCAGTTCCTGTTGATTATCAAACTGTCTTGAATTGATGTTTGTCAGAAAATTTGTTTAATTGTGAGTCGATTGAACTCTGTGCATATAAAATTTCTGAATGGAACTGTTATACAGTCTCCACATCCTAATGTCTACTATTTCTCTTGAATTATCCGAACAAACCCTGTTGAATTAATCCCACCCACAGGCGAGGTTTGTGTAGAGAAATCATGGTCGTCAAACTCTGTTTGATGATAGTGCAAAACCTGCTTACGAAGAGATAGAATTGTTTTGCTATCAGAATCTTGACCCGAGGCCTGACCTGAGTTAAAAAACAGAGAGCATAGGAAGGTAGGCGATTAACCATGGTCAATTACTATTCAAAATCTGCGAGCGGATTTGTGAAACCGGACTGCCATATCGCACTGCTTTTGTGGAGTGAGCGATATTTCCAAATTGGGAGCGATTCCATTGAATGGTCGACATGTAGCACACGGTGGGACCATGAAAACCGCTTTCCCGAGCGCCATCTCACGCTAACGTTCGACCAGGGAGGCCGCGCGATATCGTTGAACGCCATCGATCTGGAAGGAAGCCATCGGACGGTGGTTGCTTTTGGAAGTAGCGCGAAGGATAATCTAAGGTATAGTCGTGTGTATTTAATGGAATTCCACCAATTATACATGTGGGTCTGGCCTAAAGCATATAAAGTGTTCCATTGGTGATGTAATCGGGTGGTTTACATAAACCCCGGAATATTCAGCTTTTACCTTATAGTTAAATCTGAGTTGGTGCCCATTTATATTGGAGATATTGCGGAGTCATTAGGGTTGATATATTTAAATAAATTTCAGAGGTTTTATATTATGTTTATTTATCAAATTCCTCTAATTTGATAAATAAAATAAAGGAAGTTGGGGAAGACCACGTGGAGGAGGAGAACAAGGTTTTAGCAGAGAATGTTGATAGAGCTACGAAGGGAAACCAGCTCTCCTTAGGGGCTGACTTTTAGTTTTGTTGCCGTCATTTTTGGTATCAGAGCTATTGTTTCCGAGTTGTTTTTGCAGAGAGCTGACATGGCAATCCGAGCTGGTAGAGGTGCTGGCAGGAGGAGAGGCATACCCATTTCCAATGCAGAAGTGTTGGGGATTTTGCAGAGGGTTGAGGCCAGAATGGATGCCATGGAGCGAAGACAGCCCAGAGATCTTGAAGACATTAGTGAACCTAAGATAAAAGAAGCTGAAGAAAATGCTGAGATTCCTCCTGACTTGAGGCTCCTTAGAACTGTTTTGGGGTCTGTAGTTAAGCCCAGGATTGAAGTGTCGAGTTTTGCAGGAGGATTGAATCCAGAGGAGCTGGTGGACTAGATTAACGAAATGAACAAGTGCTTCGACTATGAAGAAATAAGCGAAGATAAGAAGGTCAATTTTGCAGTAACAAAGCTAAATGGACATGCTGCACTTTGGTGGGATGGAGTGCAGGCAGAAAGAAGGAGAGTTGACAAGCAGCCTATCAAGAGCTGGACCAGAATGATGGCTAAATTAAAAGGTAAATTCTTGCTTAGTGATTATCAGCTAACATTGTTTAGGCAAATGCAAAACTTGAGACAGAGGTTGCTGACAGTAAAGGAATACATGGAGGAATTCTACAGAGTGAGCATAAGAGTTGGGCAATTTCAAGACACACCAGAGAAGACTGCCAGATATTTGAATGGTCTCAAGCTGGAGATCCAATATGATATTGGACTTCTGTCTCCTAAGACAGTGGAAGAGGCCTACCAGATGGCCTTGAAAGCAGAGGAGAAACCCATGAGGAAGAAGTCTGCCAAGAAGAGAGGTACTTTCCATGGAAGGGGAAGTCAGGGTGGTAGAGGAAAGGCTACTACACCCAGGGATGGAGCTAACAGTAGCTCACCTCAGAATGCATCTACAGAGGATGATGCAAGGGGCAGAAGGGGTTCTTACAGAGGAAAAGGAAGATGAGGTAGAGACAGAGGCAGAGGTAGAGAATTGAGGTGCTATAGATGTAAGAAAGTGGGACATAAGAACTATGAGTGTCCAGAGAATGTGGGTGTTGATCAAAGAAATGTTTTTGTTGCCCAGGCTGGAGAAGAGGTAGAAATTGAAGAATAAATTCTACCAGAAAGGGGAGAGTACTTGGTGGTTAACAAGGTCCTGTTGAAGAAAGACAAAGAGGTCACTGAGCCTGCACAAAGGAAGACTTTGTTTAGGAGCATATGCAAATTCCAAGGGAAATGTTGCCAGCTAGTCATTGATAGTGGCAGCACAGACAATCTAGTTTCCACTGAGGTGATAGAGAAGTTGAAATTCAAGACAAGGGAGCATCCAACTCCTTACAGGGTGTCCTAGTTGCATAAAGGGCACCAGCTGGTTGTAAAAGAACAGTGTGAGATAGAGCTACAAATGGGCAAATACAAAGATAAGGTCCTGTGTGATGTAATGCCCATGGATGTGTGTCATATACTGCTGGGTAGACCTTGGCAGTTTGACAAAGAAGCGGTGCACGATGGCAAGAAGAACACTTACAAGTTCTTCAAAGATGAGGTACACCATATATTGATACCCATGGAAGAAGGAGAGCCATCCAGCAGAGTGACTGATCCAAAGACCTTGTTGCTGAGCGGGAAGGAATATCTGCAGCAGATAGAAGAAGAAGAGGTAAGTTTTGCTTTAGTTTGCAAACCTAAGGTAGTTCTTACTTCTAAAAATATTTCTGATTTGCCAGTAGAAATCCAAGAGATGTTAGACAATTATTGTGACATTATTGTGGATGATTTACCTGATGAGCTGCCACCTATGAGAAAGATCAGCCATCAGATAGATTTTATCCCTAATTCAAATCTGCCAAATAAGGCAACCTACAGAATGACTCCCACAAAAAATGAGGAAATCAAGAGACAAGTACAGGAATTGGTGGACAAGGGGCTGATCAGATAAAGTTTGAGTCCATGTGCAGTATCAGCAGTATTGAGCCCAAAGAAAGATGGAGGCTGGAGGATGTGTACTAATTCCAGAGAAATCAATAAGATCACAATTAGGTACAGATTCCCTTTTCCCAGAGTTGAGGATTTGACGGACTGTTTGAGTGGTGCTAAATATTTTTCAAAGATAGATTTAAAAAGTGGATATCATCATATCAGAATAAGAGAGGGTGATGAGTGGAAAAATGCCTTTAAAACAAATGAAGGATTATATGAATGGATGGTCATGCCTTTTGGGTTGTCAAATGCACCTAGTACTTTTATGAGACTTATGAATGAATTATTGAAAGAATTCATTGGTAAATTTGTGATAGTGTATCTGGATGATATATTATTTTTCATCATAACTAAAGAAGAACATCTAAGGCATCTTAATTATGTCTTGAAGAAGATGCACCAAGAGAAAATTTTGATAAACTTAAAGAAATTCTCATTCATGAAGGAAGATTTGGTGTATTTGGGCTTTGTTGTTTCTGCAGAAGGATTGAATATGGACCCGGAAAAGGTTAAGGCAATTGTGGAGTGGCCTTCACCCAGGAATGTTTTTGAGGTAAGAAGTTTCCATGGACTTGCCAGTTTTTACAAGAAATTTATAAGAAATTTCAGTAAGATTAATGCACCCATCATTGAGACAATAAAGAAGAGAAAAAAACCATTTAAGTGGACTACTGAAGCAGAAATAAAATTTAAAGTTTTGAAGAAAAAGATAACCGAAAATCCTGTTTTGATTCTGCCTGATTTTACTAAACCATTTCAAGTGAAGTGTGATGCTAGTGGGGAGGCCATTGGAGCTTTGTTGAGTCAGGATGATAGGCTGATAGCCTATTTCAGTGAGAATCTAAATGACACCAAAAGAAATTATTCCTCTTATGAGAAGGAATTCTATGCAATTGTTCAGGCATTGAAAAGGTGGAGACATTATTTGATGTCCAGGGAATTTGTATTATATTCTGATAATCATGCTTTGCAGTATATTGTATAGCAGCCCAAGTTGAATCATAAGAATTCCAGATGGGTTGAGTATCTCCAAGGTTTTAACTTTTTTTTGAAACATATAAGTGGCCAAGCAAATAAAGTAGCTGATGCTTTGAGTAGGAGGCACATGCTTGTTCAAGAAACCAATTTTGAAGTTGTAGGATTTAATTTTCTCAAAGAATTGTATAAAACATATTCATATTTTAAGGAAGCATTTGAGGCATGTTTTAATCATGTTCTAATAGATAGAATTCAGTGGCTAGATTATTTCTTGCAGGAGGACTTACTATTCAGAAGAAATCAACTGTGTGTACCAAAATGTTCCATGAGAGAAAATTTGATCAAGGAAAAGCATGGTGGTGGAATTGCTGGACACTTTGGTACTGATAAAACTTATGAGAAGCTGAGTTACTTCTATTATTGGCCCAAGATGAGATCAGAGGTGGATAAGTTTGTGAAGAATTGCAAAATCTGTCAATATGCCAAAGGAAGGAGCCAGAACGCAGGATTGTACACCCCCTTGCCTATTCCATAAAGGCCTTGGGACATGGTGAGTATGGATTTTGTTCTAGGATTTCCCAAGACTCAGAGAGGGAATGATGCAGTCTTTGTTGTAGTGGACAAATTCTCCAAAATGGAACATTTTATTCCATGTTATAAAACTAGTGATGCCACCCATGTTGCTAACTTGTTTTTCAAAGAAGTTGTTAGATTGCATGGGTTGCCCAAGGGAATTGTTTCAGACATAGACACCAGATTTGTGGGTCATTTTTGGAGGACACTGTGGAAGAAAATTGGTACCAAACTGAGTTTCAGCTCAGCTTATCATCCAAATACTGATGGACAAACTGAGGTAGTGAATAGGAGTCTGGGAAATTTGCTGAGAAGTCTTGCAGGAGAGCATCCCAAGCAGTGGGACCATATTTTTCCCCAGGCTGAATATGCATCTAATGACTCACCAAACAGAAGCATAGGGCAGAGTCCATTCCATATTTTTTATGGAATGCACCCCAGAGGAATATCAGAGTTAAGAAACCTGGGAAGGGTAGAGCTAAGGAGCACAGATGGTGAGGAATTTGCTTCAGAGATCCAGGCCATACATGAACAAGTGAAACAACAGCTACAAGGCAGCAACATCAGATACAAAAGAAGAGCAGACCTGAGCAGGAAAGAAGTCCATTTTGAAGTAGGAGATTTTGTTTTGGCACACTTGAGAAAGGAGAGATTCCCAAAGAAGCAGTATAGCAAACTGAAGTTCAAAAAGATTGGGCCATGCAAGATACTTATAAATTTTTCTGCAAATGCTTATGAGATTGAATTTCCACCTGATGTTGGAATATCTCCCATTTTTAATGTTGCAGATTTGTACAAGTATGAAGATGATGGTGAAGAAGAAAGATCAACAGACAAGGAATAGATTGAGTGGAAGGAACAACTACCTCCAGCACAACCATTGCAACCAGAGAAGATATTGGACAAAAGAGTGTTCAGGAAGACTAGAGGACAAGAGTACTTTTAGTACTTAATAAAATGGAAGGAAAAGCCAGAGGAAGATGCCACTTGGATGACCGAAGGAATGTTGCAGAAGATAGGCAGATCAGTGGAAGAGCTCATGGACAGGAGCCCATGAAGAAAATTTCCCTCGGGAGTCTGATGCAGGGGCATTAGACACTAGCCAGCAATGTAGGAGGTTTTGCCCACATGTTGTGGCTAGGAGGGTTCAAAAAAAATTGAATTGTAATAGCTAGGTGTCAATACCTCAGCTGACTGTTTCATTTAGATTAGTTAGATTTGTAGAAGTCGAATAGTTAGATTCGATCCATCTGTCATGTTTCAATTATTTGAATTATTGTAATTAGGCTTTTGATTTTCTAAACGGTCCTCACAAAGGAACTGAAGAGACACATTGTAATGTATACAAACTGTATCCCTCGGATGCATTGAGGGGAGGAGAGATATTTCTGCAATAAAAGATTTTGTGTTAAGAAATTGCTTCCAGTTGAATGAATTTCAGTTCCTGTTGATTATCAAACTGTCTTGAATTGATGTTTGTGAGGAAATTTGTTTAACTGTGAGGAGATTGAACTCTGTGCATATACAATTTCTGAATGGAACTGTTGTACAGTCTCTGCATCCTACTGTCTACTATTTCTCTTGAATTATCCGAACAAACCTTGTTGAATTAATCCCACCTGCAGGCGAGGTCTGTGTAGAGAAATCGTGGGCGTCGAACTCTGTTTGATGATAGTGAAAAACCCACTCACGCATAGACAGAATTGTTTTTCTATCGGAATCCTGACCCGAGGCCTGACCTAAGTTAAAAAATAGAGAGCATAGGAAGGTAGGCGATTAACCGTGGTCAATCACTGTTTGAAATCTGTGAGCGGATTTGCGAAACCGGACTGCCATATCGCACCGCTTTTGTGGAGTGAGCGGTATTTCCAAATTGGGAGTGATTCCATTGAATGGTCGACACATAGCACATGGTGGGACCACGAAAACCACTTTCCCGAGCGCCATCACACGCTAAAATTTGACCAGGGAGGCCGCGTGATATCGTTGAATGTCGTCGATCTGGGAGGAAGCCATCGGAAGGTGGTCGCTTTCGGAAGTAGCACGAAGGATAATCTAATGTATATTCGTGTGTATTTAATGGAATTTCACCAATTATACATGTGGGTCCGGCCTAAAGCATATAAAGTGTTCCATTGGTGATGTAATCGGGCGGTTTACATAAACCCCAGAATATTCAACTTTTACCTTATAGTTAAATCCGAGTTGGTGCCTATTTATATTGGAGATATTGCGGAGTCATTAGGGTTGATATATTTAAATAAATTTCAAAGGTTGTTGATTATGTTTATTTATAAAATTCCTCGAATTTGATAAATAAAATAAAGGAAGTTGGGGAAGACCACATGGAGGAGGAGAATGGGGTTTTAGCAGAAAATGCTGACAGAGCTACGAAAGGAGACCAGCTCTCCTTAGGGGCCAACTTTCAGTTTTGTTGCCATCATTTATCCTCAATTAATGGTATCTAGATCACAAATCGATCTTTGAGAAAATTGTTGCTCCCTTCATTTGGTCAAATAGGTTATCTATTCTAGGTATCAGGTACCTATTATTTATTGTGGCTCAATTCAAGTCCCTATAATCTATGCATAGCCTTAAGGAACCATCCTTCTTCTTGAAAAAAATTACTGGCACACCCCAAGGTGAAATACTAGGTCTAATGAATCCCAAGTCTAGAAGCTCTTTTAACTGAATCTGCAACTCACAAAGTTCCAGGGTTTTTATCCTATATGGTGTCTTAGAGATTGGTTCTACACCAGGTTTTAGGTCAGTTGTGAAATCGATCTCTCTCACGGGTGGTAATCTACGAAATTGTTTAGGGAAAACATCCTCGAATTCTGAAAAAACTCAGTATTGATCTAGGGAGGGTCCTTTTGGGTCACTTACAACCTTAGCCACATATAGTTTACAACCTTGCCAGAGACAAATCTTTACCGTCATCATGGAGATGAATCGTAGGGACACTCCTCTATTGATACCGAAAATCTCAATTGACCTACCTTCATCATCTAAACCAATCACCTTCTTTTTGAAACACTCTACCAAAGCTCAATGAACTTTTAGCCAATCCATTCCGATGATTACATCGTACATCCCCAATGTTGTGACGTATGCCTTCAACTTAGTTGTACACACCCCGAGGTTCAGTTGACATTGATTAAAAATAGGTCCTACTGCTTGTTTTTATCTCGGAAGCCATTTTGACTTGTTTAACGTCATCGTGCTCATAGGCTACCAACCCACATTTTTCTAATGAAATTGGTGAAATTAAACTATTTGTAGCACCGAAATCAAACACGAATTTAAATTTTACATTTTTTATCATACCTATGGTTTCTACCATGGGAGACTGGTGTTCAACTTTTTGGTTATCAATTGTTGCATAGATTCGATGGTGGTTTCTTGCTTCCCCCATTGTTTCTTTTCCTTCTCTACAATTTTTACATGTTTGTAACTCAGGACAATCACTCTGGTAATGAGGTCCCCCACATCCCCAACAAGTGATGCGAGGTAGACTCTGAACAGAATGTTATGGAGTTATTTGGAAAGATCTCCTTCCCTTGAGACTCCTACTCTTGCTTGTGGTTCCTATCGCCTGACCCTTATTTTCATGAGTCCTCAAAGATAGTGGTGAAGCTGCACTGGAAACCATTGAAATCCCCACTGTCAATTTTCTAGGCATAACCTTGTATCCATATGGAGGTGGCCTCAAAATTCCTCCCCTGGATAAGGTACGAGGGGCATTCCCCCTAAACCTTTCTTGTTGTGGAAAAATAGTTTTGTTTCCAAATTTTAAGTCTAAGTGCTCTTCAACATAATGAGCATGTTCAACAACTTCTGCAACTAAGGAGGGTTCCCAAATCTGTACCATTTCCCTAATCTTAGGGCTCAATCCATAAATGAAATGATCTGCTTGGCGCTAGGAGACATACTTGACCAATTCCATGAATCTAATGTCATATTCTGTAATATTCCCAATTAGTCATGAGCTAATTCGAATATTCATTTTTTTTTTTTATTTCTTTGTTTAGAGAATAAAAGAGAAAAGGAGGCCCATAATACTCCTTAATAATGTATAAATCAATGCCAAATATGAAAAGGCTAAATCTTGGCTGATAAATCAAGAACCCTTAGGTGTGAAAGGGGCTGGAACATTTTGATTGAGTCAACCTTGACCAAATCTACAACATTATCATGGAGGAGTGGCCATCAATGAGGCACAACGCAGTTTTAGATGGAGATGCCTTGTGTGAAAGAAGTAATATCATTGGAAGTGGTTTAGAGTTTGCAAGCTCTTGTCTTATAAAAGGAAGGGGATGGCAGCATTAGAAGGTTGTTGATGTTTATCATATTTCTGAATATATTGTCTGTTTAGACATATATCTTTCTCTTGATGTTTAGCTGAGATTGAATGTTTTTTAGCATTGGGTGTTCCTAATTTGGAATCACACCTCTTCCCATTGAGTAGCTCTTGGGAGAGTTTGTATTGCATTATCCACTATCTGGCTTAGGGCCAAGCTTCTTCTTTCAACTACAATGTAGATCCGGTTAAGGGTTTGGCTGTTTTTGCAAGCTGCAGCAAGTGGAGACTAGATCTTTCAGATCTAGGCCATTTCAGTGCTCCTTTTTAGTGGAGGAGGTTTCTACTTCATTGGGAGGACAACATTGAAGGAATTGAGCCTCATTTTCAGATCTTGGCATCAAGCCAACTATATTTTGATCCCTACAGTGCAGTATACTTCCAGATCTACGTTATTTCTATAGGTGCAGTTGTAGGGTGGTTCAACACACCATTTGGGGAGTGATTTTGTAAGTGTTGGGGATCTACCCTTCACTTTAGAGATCTATTGTAGGAGGCTATTCTATTGCCTATATCAATTCAGCCACACTTTCCAGATTTGTAATTTTTTAGTAGATCTATAGTCTTAGATCTCAAATCCACAACTTGTGCTTGGTGTTTTGCTGAAAACCCCAAGGGGGTTCTTTAGAGGAGCTTGTATAGTGCATGGATTTGATATATATCTAACTTTTTATGCACTTATTTGCTCTAGATATGATGTGTAATCTATAGCTGTTGCAGAGCCAATAAAATAATGCGGTAAGGCTTTTCTAGTCTTTATATATGGTTGCAACACCTCATTTTGAGGGATTTCTTTCATTGGAGGCTTTATTTTCTTGTTATGCATCTTATGGGCCATTTATTACACATGTTTTTCTGTTGTAATAACAAATGAAAGGTCTCCATATTGGCCTATTTCTATATAAAATATGATCTGCGTTATTTTCATAGCTTTTTGCATTGTATTGCTGCATTCCTCATTTGGGAATATTACAGGAGTATCAAAGCATCATCTTGGCACAACGTGTTCATTCTAAAGCCAATATGTCTTCTAAAGAAGGAGAGCCTCTTACTGACAGAGAAAATAGGTATCAAAAGAGAAGAAACAGAAATTTTGATTACATAAATGATAATGAAGACAAGGGTAAAGCCCCTTTATCTGGAGGTGAAGATGAAGAGAAGGACTTCCCTAAGATCCTTCTTAGAGCCATGAAAGACCTTGCTAGAGAGATCAAAGAGAGGAGGATGGATAGAATCAAGTTATCCCCTAAAGGATTTCATCATGGAGAAAGCTCTGGCATGTCTCATCACTGGAATGATCAACCATTGCATCAGCCACAAGCTTCCCAACACTCTACGATGTCTACATTTTTGGCTATGGGAAATGAAGGGTTTCAAGAGCATGAATCCCTTGAAGACTATTTTGAAAAATATGAGTCTCAAAATCATAGATTCAAAGATCACTTGAGTTTTCAATAGTTTTGTCACATAAATGACAATATAAGACCAAGGCATCATCATAGAGGTGGTGGATTCATCCAGAATCATGATTGACACCACACTATGGGCATATTCTTTTTACCCAATTTTGATGGGTCATCCAAGTGTTCTACCAAATCTTGGGTAGAAAAACTTGACATCTACTTTTAGTTGAACAAGGTTCTAGATATGGAGGCCATTAAGATTGCATCGCTACACCTTGATGGTGAAGCACATGACTAGTGGTTCCATGGTTTTTCTACATTGGGTCATGCCAATGTAACTGCTTATTCATAGTTCACTAGAAGGCTAGTGGAAAAATTCGATAGAAGAGATCGAGAGGCACCATTCATGAGCCTTGCAAAGTTGAAACAATCAGGTAATATAGAAAATTACATTTTTGAATTTTTAAGATGTTCTGTTATGGTTCCTGATTTGCCTGCAGCAAGAAGGATGTACATGTTCATTTATGGGTTAGATGAACCTCTTCATGGGTTGGTTAAATATACCAAGCCCACTACCCTACATCATGCTATTGAAAGGGCTAGAGACCTTCAAGATTCCTTGCCAAAAGCAAAGGCAATATTTCAACTTAAACCCTTTTTTCTTTCAAAGGGAAAGGAAGAAAAAATTTCTCCTTCAAAGGAGAGCTCATACAAGAAACCTCTTGATGATGATGTTCAGAGAGATCTAAGAAGAAATAAGCTTTGCTTCACTTGCCAAGAATCATTGGCACTTGAACATAAATGTGTAGCTGGAAAACCACATTACATAGAGGTCTTCTCAGATGATGAGGAGGAAGAGGAAGATGAACCAAGAAGAGTTCACAATGCTGACACTGCAGGAGGAGAGCCAACACCATTAGGAGATGGGAATGGAGAATTTTCTCCTATTGGAAGGGCTATTGCATATTTAAGAGGAGTACTTAAGTACTTGACCTTAATATTTCAAGGTTACATATTGAATCTGATGGTTTCTATTTTGGTTGATAGTGGGGCTACCCACAATTTTATTGATGCCCAACTAGTGCAAAGGAGGGAAATACCCACTGATGCTTTGAGGGATTCTCTGTTTTGGTCCCAAAAGATAGAAAGATGAGATTAATGCATTATGTCCCATCCTTATCAGTCACCATGGGGACATATACATTAATTGATCACTTATTTGTGGTTGACATACCTGACACCAATGTGATATTGGGTGTTCAATGTTGATTACTTTGGGGAAAGTCAGCACTGATTGGGAGGCTTTGCAAATGGAATGGGTGGATAAAAAGAGTGGTAATACTCAAACGATCAAAGGCATGCATACATATTCCTCACATAAAACTTCCACATAGAAATCAAAGATGGATTTGCGTAGTGGAAGAAAGGACCTTACAGTCCCATCTATTATGTTCATGAGATTGTTGCATGGGACACTATTATCTAGTGGGAAAAAACCTGGGAGACCACCTGATTGAAATCCTGTGGGAGATGTATCACAACATGATGCTCCAAGCATAGATCCAGGAGGGATGGGAGCATTGGAAGACAATGATACAACACTGGGAGTCTTGGGTAGGCTTAAGGAGGAGGGAGATCTTCTCCCAATATCATCATTACCCACTCTCACTTCATATTTTGCGCTGTGGGAGGAGAAGCATGGAAGGAATAACCTTCCAACATGTACCTTTGGCATATGAGATTTCAAAGAGGAGAGCAACCATATGAAATACATTTCTGTTGGTAGATCATCAACGCTATTATTATGGGATATTGATCCATGTTGGAAATCCCAACTGTTGGTGGATTATTCCAAGGATCTTCACACATGCATGATACTTGATGACCAGCTACATGAAGAGGGATATTCAGTCCAAGAAAGAGTCATCTATTATCATGGTGGGATATTCTTTTCTAGAGCCTTCAAGTTCAATGATAAGTTGCTACAAAGGGCCTATGAAGAGTTATGTCTTAGCCACACATATTCCATGAGATTATACATCATCATCATGAGAATATACACTTGGAAAGACTTTGAAGGAGAAATATATCAACATTTTCAAAGATGCATGAACCATGTGGATTTGGGACAACAACATAAATCTATAAAAGATTTAATTCTGCCATCTCTTTCTTCTTGTGAGAAAGGAGATAGATCTATGCACCACTCCATTTGTTTAAGGAGGGATTTTGGTGAAGAATATGCTCATGTAAATAATGTTTCATTTGATTATTGTTTGCATTATTTCACCATGCATATGCAGGCCATAACTCCAAGAAGGATTACTATACCTTATAAATTTCATGTCCAACTTTGGGCCAAAAAATTTTATGAACATGGTCGTTCCCTTGGAGGACAAATGTATATTTTGTTTCTTGATGGGTGCATTCCTAAGGCACCAAATGTATCTCACACTTTCAACCATAGTGAGATGACTTTGAAAAAAATTAAGTGGTGGGGAAACCACTTACCACATCATGATATGATGCAGGCAGGAGATGCACTATGCTAGTTCCACATGTGGGACTATGACCCACCTTCGTATGCGCAAATTTCTATTTGTATGTATGTAGTTTTGATCCCATACATTGATGATGTACTTGTACTATTTATGGGAATGTACGAAGGGAGGATGGGAGGTATGTATGTGCCCTATGGGATGGAGATTCTCCATGTATCTTATGCTACATGTTCCAGGGGGAACATTGGGAAAACCATGTTTGTTTCATTTGAACTATTGTCTCCTTATGGGATGGATTATTTACATCTCATGAGAACTTTGGAGGAGCAATTCATGGAGGGATGGATTGGTGAAAATTTTGCTTATGGAGGAAGGTTATTACATATTGGTGTCACTAATGGAGGAGGAGAAGAGTTACAACACTCACCTTATTAGTTGCTTGAGGACAAGCAACATTTGGGAAGGGAGGACTGGAATATTCCCAATTAGTCATGAGCTAATTGGAATATTCATTTTTGTTTTATTTATTTGTTTAGAGAATAAAAGAGAAAAGGAGGCCCATAATAATCCTTAATAATGAATAAATCAATGCCAAATATGAAAAGGCTAAATATTGGCTAATAAATCAAGCACCCTTAGGTGTGAAAGGGGTTGGAACATTTTAATTGGGTCAACCTTGAACAAATCTATAGTGCTGTCATGGAGGAGTGGCCATCAATGAGGCACATCGCAGTTTTAGATGGAGATGCCTTGTGTTAAAGAAGTAATCTCATTGGAAGTGGTTTAGGGTTTGCAAGCTCTTATCTTATAAAAGGAAGGGGATGGCAGCATTAGAAGGTTGTTGATGTTTATCATATTTCTGAATATATTGTCTGTTTAGAAATATATCTTTCTCTTACTGTTTAGCTGAGATTGAATGTTGTTTAGCATTGGGTGTTACTAATCAGGAATCCCACCTCTTCCCATTGAGTAGCTCTTTGGATAGTTTGTATTACATTGTCCACTATCTGGCTTAGGGCCAAGCTTCTTCTTTCAACTACATCGCAGATCCTATTGAGGGTTTGGTTGTTTTTGCAAGCTGCAGCAAGTGGAGACTAGATATTTCAAATCTAGGCCATTTCAGTGCTCCTTTTTAGTGGAGGAGGTTTCTAATTCATTTGGAGGACAGTTGTTGTGAAACCAACTCCAAAAAATAGAAGAAAAGAGAGATCAATGCCTTAGAAATTAACCACTTCAAGGGGGAAACTTCCAATACATTACATAAATGAACAATTCTTGAATGATACAAATGCGAAAAACCTCCTTCTATATATAGGAGTCCATGGGGCCACAATATAATCCTAGCTGAACTAACAATAATAATGTAAGGGCACAATAATAACAATATTGGGGTTACAGGGGTACAAAAATAACAATAAGGGGGCTACACTAATAACAATAAGGGACTAAAATAGTAATATAGGGACCTAGCATGCCCCTCTCTTTCAAAAAAGTGTTGTCCTCAATGCTTGAATAGCTCAGGGTGCTTCTGTATAAAATTCTCATCCTCCCATGTAGAATCTTCAGTGGGTAAGTTCTTCCACTTGATGAGATACTCTGAAATTGATCAATTTCATAGCTATCGAGTTCTTGTTTTAGTGACTGCTTCAGGTTCCAATATGATTTTTTCCTTCCTCATTAAGTTCTGACAATATTGTTTGAACTCGAAGATTTTCACCTATAACCTTCTTTAAGCATGAAACATGGAAAACTTGATGCACTCGCAAAGAAGCAGGAAGCTCCAATTTGTATGCCATAGTACCAATCTTTTGCAACACCTTGTAAGGACCATAGTACTTTGGAGATAATTTATTATCCTTCTTAACTTGCTTGAGGGACATTTGTTTGTATGGTTGTAGCCGTAAAAATACCGAGTCTCCTACATCAAAACTTCTCTTGTTGCGATGTTGATCTGCCTGTTGTTTCATTTGATTTTGTGCCAAATTCAGGTTATCCTTTAAGAGCTGGAGAACTTCTTGTTGATGCTCGATGTGATCTTCCACTGCTTGAACCTTCGAATTTTCTCTTAAAGATGATGTGATGGACGGTGGATGATATCCATAAAGTGCCATAAATGGGATCATTTTTGCTGCAGTATGGAAGGAAGTGTTATACCACCATTCAGCAAGAGGTAACCACTTGACCCATTGTGTTTGTTTATCAGATACAAAACAACGAAGATATCCTTCCAAACATTTATTTACTATCTCAGTTTGACCATCAGATTGAGGATGATAAGATGAGCTATGAGCTAATTGAGTACCCAACAAGAAAATAACTCCGTCCAAAAATTTCCAGTAAAAATGGGATCTCTGTCGCTCACAATAACCCTTGGGCTTCCATGTAGCTTTTGAATTCTGTCCATAAATGTAGTAGCAACTATACTTTCTTTAAATGGATGAGATAATGCACAAAAGTGTGCATACTTGGTAATTCTATCAACTACCACCATGATGACACTCTTTCCTTCGGACTTAGGTAAACCTGTGATAAAATCCATTGAAATTTCCTCCCAACGTTGACTTGGAATGGATAAAGGTTGTAGAAGTCCCGGGGTCTTAATTGTTTCCACTTTATTCTGCTGGAAAACCAAACATTCCGCCACAAACTTTTGAATATCAGATTTAAGGCCATCCCAAAAAAATTATTTCTTCACCCTGTGGTAAGTTTTTAAAAATCCCGAGTGTCCTCCTAAAAGAGAAGTGTGCAATTCCAAAACAATCTTTTGTTTTAGTTGGGAATTATTACAAAGATATAAGTGATCTTTGTATCATAATGAATAATTTTTCCAACTAAATGTATCATATGTACTAGGATCTTGCTAAAACTTTTGAATGTGTGTCCACACTTCTTCGTCCTTCTTCCATTCATCCCTTGCTTCGATTATCTAATTTGGTTGGATAATAGAAATGGAACAAAGCAATGCTTCCACCTCTTCATTCTTTCTTGAGAGTGCATATGCAACACATTAGCTTCCATTTTTTGTAGATTATTTCAACGTCATAACCCAACATATTTTTGACCCATTTTTGTTTCTATTCTGAAGATATTCTTTGTTCCAAAAAGTGTTTAAGACTATCATGATCAGTTTTTACCTTAAAGTGTCTTTTGTTAGGGTCCCGTGATTTGGCCGATTGGCTAGCCAAATGATGATGTAACATCAAACCAAGCTTTGGAGCCCAAGGACCTAGCCTTCCTGGACTCAGAGAGGGCTCTCTCTATAAATGCAAAAGATGTCGGTGTGTTTACTTGCGGTGTTTTGATATTAGGCTAGTTATGAAGTATGTTTTTAGTTTTTTGGTTTTTTAAGTTTGTGAGGAATGAAACTGATCAAATACATAAACTGGATGACAAGATGTAGATAAATTGGGCTATGGGGTCAAACA